>JAKOOJ010000018.1:10422178-10857178 GCA_022577455.1 Arizona elegans
ACAAAAGCTGGCTGGATGACTTTGGGGCCAATCACCAGGAGATGGTGAGTTCTAGTCCCGCCTTAGACACGAAAGCTGGCTGGGTGACTTTGGGCCAATCACCAGGAGACTGTGACTTCTAGTCCCCGCCTTAGACACAAAAGCTGGCTGGGTGACTTTGGGCCAATCACCAGAAGACAGTGAGTTCTAGTGCCGCCTTAGACACAAAAGCTGGCTGGGTGACTTTGGGCCAATCACCAGGAGACTGGGAGTTCTAGTCCCGCCTTAGACACAAAAGCTGGCTGGGTGACTTTGGGCCAATCACCAGGAGACAGTGAGTTCTAGTGCCGCCTTAGACACAAAAGCTGGCTGGGTGACTTGGGCCAATCACCAGGAGACTGGGAGTTCTAGTGCCGCCTTAGACACAAAGCTGGCTGGGGTGACTTTGGGCCAATCACCAGGAGATGGTGAGTTCTAGTCCCGCCTTAGACACGAAAGCTGCTGGGTGACTTTGGGCCAATCACCAGGAGACTGTGACTTCTAGTCCCGCCTTAGGCATGAAAACCAGCTGGGTGACTTTGGGCCAATCACAAAAAGACAGAGAGTTCTAGTGCCGCCTTAGACACAAAAGCTGGCTGGGTGACTTTGGGCCAATCACCAGGAGACTGGGAGTTCTAGTCCCGCCTTAGACACAAAAGCTGGCTGGGTGACTTTGGGCCAATCACCAGGAGACAGTGAGTTCTAGTGCCGCCTTAGACACAAAAGCTGGCTGGGTGACTTTGGGCCAATCACCAGGAGACTGGAGTTCTAGTGCCGCCTTAGACACAAAAGCTGGCTGGGTGACTTTGGGCCAATCACCAGGAGATGGTGAGTTCTAGTCCCGCCTTAGACACGAAAGCTGGCTGGGTGACTTTGGGCCAATCACCAGGAGACTGTGACTTCTAGTCCCGCCTTAGGCATGAAAACCAGCTGGGTGACTTTGGGCCAATCACAAAAGACAGAGAGTTCTAGTCCCGCCTTAGACACAAAAGCTGGCTGGGTGACTTTGGGCCAATCACCAGGAGACTGGGAGTTCTAGTCCCGCCTTAGACACAAAAGCTGGCTGGGTGACTTTGGGGCCAATCACCAGGAGATGGTGAGTTCTAGTCCCGCCTTAGACACGAAAGCTGGCTGGGTGACTTTGGGCCAATCACCAGGAGACTGTGACTTCTAGTCCCGCCTTAGACACAAAAGCTGGCTGGGTGACTTTGGGCCAATCACCAGAAGACAGTGAGTTCTAGTGCCGCCTTAGACACAAAGCTGGCTGGGTGACTTTGGGCCAATCACCAGGAGACTGGGAGTTCTAGTCCTGCCTTAGACACAAAAGCTGGCTGGGTGACTTTGGCCAATCACCAGGAGACTGGGAGTTCTAGTCCCGCCTTAGACACAAAAGCTGGCTGGGTGACTTTGGGCCAATCACCAGGAGACTGGAGTTCTAGTCCCGCCTTAGACACAAAAGCTGGCTGGGTGACTTTGGGCCAATCACCAGGAGACTGAGTTCTACTCCCGCTTTAGGCATGAAAACCAGCTGGGTGACTTTGGGCCAATCAGCAGGAGACAGAGAGTTCTAGTCCCGCCTTAGACACGAAAGCTGGCTGGGTGACTTTGGGCCAATCACCAGGAGACTGTGACTTCTAGTCCCGCCTTAGACACAAAAGCTGGCTGGGTGACTTTGGGCCAATCACCAGAGACAGTGAGTTCTAGTGCCGCCTTAGACACAAAAGCTGGCTGGGTGACTTTGGGCCAATCACCAGGAGACTGGGAGTTCTAGTCCTGCCTTAGACACAAAAGCTGGCTGGGTGACTTTGGGCCAATCACCAGGAGACTGGGAGTTCTAGTCCCGCCTTAGACACAAAAGCTGGCTGGGTGACTTTGGGCCAATCACCAGGAGACTGGGGAGTTCTAGTCCCGCCTTAGACACAAAAGCTGGCTGGGTGACTTTGGGCCAATCACCAGGAGACTGAGTTCTACTCCCGCTTTAGGCATGAAAACCAGCTGGGTGACTTTGGGCCAATCAGCAGGAGACAGAGAGTTCTAGTCCCGCCTTAGAACACAAAAGCTGGCTGGATGACTTTGGGCCAATCACCAGGAGATGGTGAGTTCTAGTCCCGCCTTAGACACGAAAGCTGGCTGGGTGACTTTGGGCCAATCACCAGGAGACTGTGACTTCTAGTCCCGCCTTAGACACAAAAGCTGGCTGGGTGACTTTGGGCCCAATCACCAGAAGACAGTGAGTTCCAGTGCCGCCTTAGACACAAAAGCTGGCTGGGTGACTTTGGGCCAATCACCAGGAGACTGGGAGTTCTAGTCCCGCCTTAGACACAAAAGCTGGCTGGGTGACTTTGGGCCAATCACCAGGAGACAGTGAGTTCTAGTGCCGCCTTAGACACAAAAGCTGGCTGGGTGACTTTGGCGCAATCACCAGGAGACTGGGAGTTCTAGTGCCGCCTTAGACACAAAAGCTGGCTGGGTGACTTTGGGCCAATCACCAGAAGACAGTGAGTTCTAGTGCCGCCTTAGACACAAAAGCTGGCTGGGTGACTTTGGGCCAATCACCAGGAGACTGAGTTCTACTCCCGCTTTAGGCATGAAAACCAGCTGGGTGACTTTGGGCCAATCAGCAGGAGACAGAGAGTTCTAGTCCCACCTTAGACACAAAAGCTGGCTGGATGACTTTGGGCCAATCACCAGGAGACGGTGAGTTCTAGTCCCGCCTTAGACACGAAAGCTGGCTGGGTGACTTTGGGCCAATCACCAGGGAGACTGTGACTTCTAGTCCGCCTTAGACACAAAAGCTGGCTGGGGTGACTTTGGGCCAATCACCAGAAGACAGTGAGTTCTAGTGCCGCCTTAGACACAAAAGCTGGCTGGGTGACTTTGGGCAATCACCAGGAGACTGGGAGTTCTAGTCCCGCCTTAGGCATGAAAACCAGCTGGGTGACTTTGGGCCAATCACAAAAAGACAGAGAGTTCTAGTCCCGCCTTAGGACACAAAAGCTGGCTGGGTGACTTTGGGCCAATCACCAGGAGACTGGAGTTCTAGTGCCGCCTTAGACACAAAAGCTGGCTGGGTGACTTTGGGGCAATCACCAGGAGATGGTGAGTTCTAGTCCCGCCTTAGACACGAAAGCTGGCTGGGTGACTTTGGGCAATCACCAGGAGACTGTGACTTCTAGTCCCGCCTTAGGCATGAAAACCAGCTGGGTGACTTTGGGCCAATCACAAAAAGACAGAGAGTTCTAGTCCCGCCTTAGACACAAAAGCTGGGCTGGGTGACTTTGGGCCAATCACCAGGAGACTGGGAGTTCTAGTCCAGCTTAGACACAAAAGCTGGCTGGGTGACTTTGGGCCAATCACCAGGAGATGGTGAGTTCTAGTCCCGCCTTAGACACGAAAGCTGGCTGGGTGACTTTGGGCCAATCACCAGGAGACTGTGACTTCTAGTCCCGCCTTAGACACAAAAGCTGGCTGGGTGACTTTGGGCCAATCACCAGAAGACAGTGAGTTCTAGTGCCGCCCTTAGACACAAAAGCTGGCTGGGTGACTTTGGGCCAATCACCAGGAGACTGGGAGTTCTAGTCCTGCCTTAGACACAAAAGCTGGCTGGGTGACTTTGGGCCAATCACCAGGAGACTGGGAGTTCTAGTCCCGCCTTAGACACAAAAGCTGGCTGGGTGACTTTGGGCCAATCACCAGGAGACTGGGAGTTCTAGTCCCCGCTTAGACACAAAAGCTGGCTGGGTGACTTTGGGCCAATCACCAGGAGACTGAGTTCTACTCCCGCTTTAGGCATGAAAACCAGCTGGGTGACTTTGGGCCAATCAGCAGGAGACAGAGAGTTCTAGTCCCGCCTTAGACACGAAAGCTGGCTGGGTGACTTTGGGCCAATCACCAGGAGACTGTGACTTCTAGTCCCGCCTTAGACACAAAAGCTGGCTGGGTGACTTTGGGCCAATCACCAGGAGACTGAGTTCTACTCCCGCTTTAGGCATGAAAACCAGCTGGGTGACTTTGGGCCAATCAGCAGGAGACAGAGAGTTCTAGTCCCGCCTAGACACAAAAAGCTGGCTGGGATGACTTTGGCCAATCACCAGGAGATGGTGAGTTCTAGTCCCGCCTTAGACACGAAAGCTGGCTGGGTGACTTTGGGCCAATCACCAGGAGACCTGTGACTTCTAGTCCCGCCTTAGACACAAAAGCTGGCTGGGTGACTTTGGGCCAATCACCAGGAGACTGGGAGTTCTAGTCCCGCCTTAGACACAAAAGCTGGCTGGGTGACTTTGGGCCAATCACCAGGAGACTGGGAGTTCTAGTCCCGCCTTAGACACAAAGCTGGCTGGATGAGTTTGGGCCAATCACCAGGAGATGGTGAGTTCTAGTCCCGCCTTAGACACAAAAAGCTGGCTGGGTGACTTTGGCCAATCACCAGGAGACTGGGAGTTCTAGTGCCGCCTTAGACACAAAAGCTGGCTGGGTGACTTTGGGCCAATCACCAGGAGACTGAGTTCTACTCCCGCTTTAGGCATGAAAACCAGCTGGGTGACTTTGGGCCAATCACCGGGAGATTGTGACTTCTAGTCCTGCCTTAGACATGAAAGCCACCAGAGGGACATTGAGCCAATCACCAGGAGACGATGAGTTCTAGTTCTGCCTTAGACACAAAAGCCAGCTGGGTGACTTTGGCCCAATCACCAGGTGGTGGTAAGTTTCGAGTCCCGCCTTTGGCATGAAAGCTGGCTGGTGGCAGAATAATAATTTTCTAGATTCATTTTGGGGATTAGAAGAGCATTCAGAAGGCATCTCATTTTACCTTCTGCTCAGGACAGAATCCAGATGTGTGTCTTACATTCAGCACAAGGAGAGCTCACGACATTCTGTGGTAAGAGAATAAGAAGAGTTGGAAGGACTTTGGAGTCCAACCTTCGGTCTGACCAGCTGCTCAAGCAGGAGACGCTATTCCTTTCAGACAAAGGGGCTGTTCAGTCTCTTTTTAAAAATCTCAAGTGATAGAACATCTACAGCTTCTGGAGGCAGGCTGTTCCACTGGTTAATTGTTCTCATTGTCAGGAAATTTCTCCTTAGTTCTCAGTTGCTTCTCTCCTTGATGAGTTTCCCACCATTGCTTCTTGTCCCTGCCTTCGGGTGCTTTGGAGAATAGCTGGACTCCCTCTTCTTTGTGGGAGCCCCTGAGATATTGGAAAGACTGCTATCCTGTCTCCCCTAGTCCTTCTTTTCATTAAACTAGACATACCCAGTTCCTGCAACTGTTCTTCGTATGTTTTAACCTCCAGTCCCTAATCCTCTTTTGTTGCTCTTCTCTGCACTCTTTCTAGAGTCTCCACATCTTTTTTACATTGTGGCGACCAAAACTGGATGCAATATTCTAAGTGTGGCCTTATCTTCAGGCATTATAAAGTGATACTAACACTTTATATGATCTTGATTCTCTCCCTCTGGTTTTTGCAGCCTAGAACTGTGTTGCCTTTTGTGTTGGATGTCCATTCTAGATGGGCCCGAAGTTCTCCTCTTCAGCCTCCCCATGAAATTGATTTGAAGAATTTAAGCAAAGTTTCACGCAGCTCCACAACATTCGAACGTTGAAAAAAGAAGGGAAAATTCTTGAAGCCCTCGGACAGATCGAAAGCTTCGGAGCAACACCTCCCAACAGTGGCGGAAGATTGGCATTGTGTAAATTGTGGGCCCTGTGTGGTTGTGTGTAAATATGCCTCCCGCCTTAATTCGTCAGGCTCTGGAAAACAAAACACAGGTCTCCTGTGATGGTCACTGACATGGAAGGATGAGACCCCCAGGCCATCTTTAGCATCTCAGTGACCTTGTGTACATAATTATGACATTGTCTTCAGAAAGGGCACTGAACCGGAGATGACAGCTTAAGTGGGCTTTTAGCTCTTCGGAGATTGAGCATGCCACAATTAAAATCCAGGATCCCTGATAGATTTGGGAAATGGAAATGAACCCTCAAAGCATCATCTATTTGCTCTCTTCCTCCAGGAAAAGTAATTTGTGGAGGAAACAAGGGAGGGGAGGGGAGGAAACACAAAATTGTTTATCAGGCCCCTCCCCCGGGTGTTTTCATCCAATGGCAGAACTGCCCGGTCCTTCCAAAGTTTAATAGAAGGAACTTTCTACAGTGGAAAGAAGCCTTTCTTCTTCTTCTTCTTCTTCTTCTTCTTCTTTTTTTTTTTTTTTTTTTTTGGTGCGACTGCAAATGACCGCAGGTAAAAGCATTTGATTTCCAGGTTGCTGAGATTAAACCCAAGGAATTGGTGACATTCACACTAGAAATTTCTTCCATAAAGGGAGGGAGGGAAAGGGAGGATAGAGGGAGGGAGGGAGGGGAGGAAGATGAAAGGAGAGGAGGGAGAGGGGAGGGGAGGGAGAGGAGGGGAGGGGAGGAGAGAAGAGAAGAGAAGAGAAGAGAAGAGAAGAGAGAAAGAGAAGAGAAGAGAAGAGAAGAGAGAATGGAAGGGAAGAGAGAAGGGAAGGGAAGGGAGGGGAGGGGAGGAGAGGAGAGGGAGAGGAGAGAGAGAGGAGGAGAAGAGAAGAGAAGAGAAGAGAAGAGAAGAGAAGAGAAGAGAAGAGAGAGAAGAGAGAATGGAAGGGAAGAGAGAAGGAAGGGAAGGGAAGGGAGGGGGAGGAGAGGAGAGGAGAGGAGAGGAGAGGAGAGGAAGAGAAGAGAAGAGAAGAGAAGAGAAGAAGAGAAGAGAAGAGAAGAGAAGAGAAGAGGGAAGGGAAGGGAAGGGAAGGGAAGAGGGAAGGGAGGGGAGGGGAGGGGAGGGGAAAAAAGAAGAGAAGAGAAGGAGGGAGGAAGACAGGAAGGAATGAGACAAGGAAAGAGGAAGGAAGGAAGATATTTGTCAGAAAAGGAAGGAAGGAATTTTATTATTATTATTGGTTCGATTTATATGCCGCCCTTCTCCGGAGACTCAGGATTGCTAACAATGTGTTAAGCAATAGCCTTCATACTTTTGCATATAACTGCTTTGTAGGGCTTTCGGCTTCCCCCAAGCGGTGTTCTTTTTTATACAAAGTCATCTTATTGCCCCCACAATCCGAGTCCTCATTTTACCTACCTTCGAAAGGATGGAAGGCTGAGTCAACCTTCAGCCTGGTGAGATTTGAACTTGCAGTAATTGCAGGCAGCTGGTGCTACTTAAGAGCGCTTTAGTCTGCTGCGCCACCAAGGCTCTTATTTGTGGCATTATCTTATTATCTTATTTCACTGCTTTTGTTTTTACTGTCTTAATTCTGCTCCTTCAGTTTCGGTAGTGATGGGGCACCATAGGAAGAGCTCAAGGACTCGATTTTGAACAGATGGTCATGAAGAGAATCTCTCTGAGTGGTCACCAAGAGTCAACAATAATAACATCATCTCCTCCTCCTCCTCCTCTCTCCTCCTTTCTCTCCTCCATCCCCATCTCTATCTCCATCTCCCCGTTTTCCTCCTCTCCCTCAACGCCCTCCTCTCCATCCCCTACACGTTCACTCAACCCTCTCCACCCTCAACCCAGCTCCTCAACAGCCCCTCCAGCCTCCCTTCCCGTTGAAGAACCGGCTTCTCCGCCAAAGCTCCGGCATGTACAGGCCCATCGTTCCATCTGCCAGGCCCGGCTTAACCTAAACCGGGAGGGGGTGTGTGTGGCAGGGAGCACCCAGCTGGCCTGGGAGAGGACAGATGCTTCCGAAATCCAGCCAGAGCCACTGCCATGCCCCTAATGAGCCCTCCTGGGTTTCCCAGATCCAAAAAGCAGACCAGGCTAATGACGGAAAGAAAAGACTCCCATCAGCTGTGCTTATCTTCGCAGCGGGTGCCTTTGGCTCATTGATTTAATGCTGCTTTGCTTCATAGATTTCCTATTTGTTCTCCTCCTCGGGGTCAATAAAAGGGGGGGGGGCGCACCAGGCGACAAAATTGTCCTCGTTGGAGAGGTGAATGAATGGAAAAGAGAGAGAGAGAGAGAGAGAGAGGCCGAGACAGAGTAAAAAGGAAGATTAAGCGAGGGAAAAAGAGGGGGGGAAAAAAGAGAGAGACGATATGTAATTGGACTTGGGAGGGCTTCCTTTGGAAGGGGGTGAAGGGAGAAGGCGGGAGCTCCTGCTTCCAGGCAGCCAATGGCGCGCCTCCGGGACCAGAGATAGGCTTGCTGAACCTGCTTGTCATGAGGACCGCCGCTGGATAGACTTCAAGGGTGGCCCCAGAGTGAGTGCCTTGTAGTAATCAAGACATAGGTTGTGAGGTTTCTAAGGCTGGACGGTGCCAAGGCAGTCAGCATTGAGAGGTCAGCCAGAGCTGGGAACTATCCTGTCTTGCCCCTGAGGGATGCTGGTGTCAGATCGCCGAAACCTGGGAGGAGATCCTCGAGATCATCTCGTCTAGCCCTCCATCGAAGAGAATATATGTAAATCAGGTTGAACTGTGGAGTTCTATCCCCAGCTGGTTAGACTTCAAGGGTAGCCCCGCACAAGGGTAGCCCCCCCCCCCCCCCGCTTGTAGTACTCAAGTCATAGGGGATTAAATCTCCAAGGAGAAATTAACTTCCTTGGTCCTGAAGGCCACTGGTGTGAGAAGAAGTTGGCCAGGTTGAGAAACACTGTTTTATAGCCACGTTTCTTATTTTTATTAATCCTGAAAAAGTGATTTCTCCTCTGCTCTTCTTCTTCTCCTTCTCCTTCTCCTTCTTCCTCTTCCTCTTCTTCCTCTTCCCCTTCCCTTCCCCTTCTTCTTCTCCTTCTTCTTCTCTTCCTCCTCTTCTTTCCTCTTCCTCCTCCTCCTCCTCCTTCTCCCCTCCTCCTCCTCTTCTTCTTCTTCCTCTTCTTCTTCTCCTTCCTCTTCTTCCTCTTCTTCTTCTTCTCCTTCCTCTTCTTCCTCTTCTTCTTCTTCTTCCTCTTCCTCTTCCCTTTCCCCTTCCCCTTCCCCTTCTTCTCCTCCTCCTCCTTCCTCTTCCTCTTCCTCCTCCTCCTCCTCCTCCTCTTCCTCTTCCTCTTCTTCTTCTTCCTCTTCTTCTTCTCCTTCTTCTTCCTCTTCTTCTTCCTCCATCTCTCTCTTCCATTCTTTGAATACCCAGCCAAACAGTCTCCTTTCTCAGGATGCCACGGCCTTTGAAAACCCCACCCTTGTAATTATTTTTAATCTCAAGAGTTTAAAGCTCGGAATAATAATGCTGCCAGGGGGTGACTAATTGTCTTGATGAGTTGACAGCCTCCTTGTCAGACATATTCCAGTCCTGGCCTCTTTCATCTCCGGATCTCAAAGTATTTCTCCTCCGTTAATTAATTTTGCTTTGCAAGACAGATTCCCTGTAATTCCACCTCTGGTCTATCAGGAGAAAAATGGCATTTCTCTCTCTCTGCAGGTAGTCCTTGACTTACAACCACAGTTGAGCCTGAAATCTCTGTGGCTAAGTGAAATGGTTGTTAAGTGGGTTTTAAGACCTTTCTTGTTATAGTTGTTAACTGAATCACTGCAGCTGTTCAGGTAGCAATATGGTTGTTAAGCAAACCCAGCTTCCCCACTGACTTTGCTTGTAGAAAGGAAGGGAGGGATGGAGGAGGGAGGGAGGAGACAAAAGAGTAGGAAGGAAGAAGGAAGGAAGGAGGGAGGGAGGGAGAAAGAAGGAAGGAAGGAGAGAGAGGAGGAGACAAAAGAGAGGGAAGGAGGAAGAAAGGAAGAAAGGAGGGAGGGAGGAATGAGAGAGGGGGAGGAGACAAAAGAGGGAAGGAAGGAGGGAGGAAGGAAGGAGGGAGGAAGGAAGGAAGGAGAGGGAATGAGATAAAAGTGGGAAGGAAGGAGAAAGGAGGGAGGGAGGGAGGAGAGAGAGGAGAAGACAAAAGAGTGGGAATGAAGAAAGAGAGGGAGAAAGGGAGGGAGAAGGGAGGGAGGGAGGAAGGAAGGAGAGGGAGTGAGATAAAAGTGGGAAGGAAGAAGGAAGGAAGGAGGGAGGGAGGAAGGAGAGAGGGGAGAAGACAAAAGAGTGGGAATGAAGAAGGGAGGGAGGGAGGAGGGAGAGGGAGGGAGGGAGGAAGGAAGGAGGGAGGGAGGGAGGAATGAGAGAGGGGAGGAGGCAAAAGAGAGGGAAGGAAGAAGGAAGGAAGGAAGGAAGGAGGGAGGGAGGGAGGGAGGGAGGAATGAGAGAGGGGAGGAGGCAAAAGAGAGGGAAGGAAGAAGGAAGGAAGGAACGAAGGAGGGAGGGAGGGAGGAATGAGAGAGGGGAGGAGACAAAAGAGAGGGAAGGAAGAAGGAAGGAAGGAACGAAGGAACGAACGAAGGAACGAAGGAACGAAGGAAGGAAGGACCTATTTAAAACATCATAAATAAAAATTACTTTCTAACTTCCCTTTTCTTGTGCTGCAACTAATGGACAACATTTATAGACACTTAATTTTTTGTGTGTTTCTTATTTCTCTTCTTTAATCAGTTTTCCCCCTTAACAACCGTACTCTCAATATTTGTGTTTGCGTGTGTATGTATGTATGTATATAAGTCATCTTTGTTTAAAATCTCTGTTGTGAATACAAGCCATTCCTTTTGCCATTACGTCACATTCCCCCAGTTTAAATTCCCCGTCTGATACCTTTGCTAACCTATTTCTGTTCTGTTGTGCTAACTTGAGCCTCGCGGCCGTGAAAACCTCTCTTAGCAAACTGTGATATTTGTCTTTATACGTTTAGGAATTAGGCCTAATAAGGGGTTTCCTTTCAAAGTTTGATTTCTGCCGCTAAGCGAGACAGTTGATAAGGGATTTTTGTCCCGTTTTTACAACCGGTCTTGCCACAGTTGTTAAGTGAATCACGGCCATTGTTAATCACATGGTCATTAAGTGAGCTCTGTGTCGTAGTGGGTTCATCCTATTATGTCCTGGAGGGTCATGTCTTAATCCCATCACCCTGGAGCTGAAGGTCTTTGGTTTTGCAGATGGGCACAAAATATCTGCTGGGACAGAGGCGGATGTCACATAATATAACAACTGGTTCGCCCAGCACTGAAAATGTGAGCGCACCCGCCAGTGGTGGGTTCCTCCCGGTTCGGCTGAGCCAGTAGTGGTGACGATATGATGTCACCGAACCGGTTCTCTTTGTTCAGGAGCTGGGCCCTCCCGCCTCCCCCCCCACGTTATTCTTACCTTTTATTTGGCTCCGCCCCCAATCTATTCGCTGCCTCCCGAGTCCCAGCTGATCGGCTAGAAGGAAAAAAACTGTTTAAACTCTTGCCGCGGGGCTTCAAAGGGCCGCCCTACAGCTGATCAGTGTTAAAAGGCAGTGTGGGGGTAGATCAGTGCACTTGAAAAACAAATGAAGACCGGTGCCTCCAAAAACAAATGGGCCTGGTGGCTCAGCAGACTGATAGCACTGTGATTGCAGACACCAGCTGTCTGCAATTACTGTAAGTTCGAATCTCACCAGGCTCAAGGTTGACTCAGCCTTCCATCCTTTCTAAGGTAGGTAAATTGAGGACCCAGTTTGTGGGGCCAATAAGCTGACTTTGTATAAAATATACAAAAGTATGAAGGCTATTGCTTAACGCATTGTAAGCCGCCCTGAGTCTCCGGAGAAGGGCGGCATATAAATCAAATTTTAAAAAAACAAATGAGTAGACCAGTGCCTGCAAAAACAAATGAGTAGACCAGTGCCTGCAAAAACAAATGGGTAGACCGGTGCCTCCAAAAACAAATGAGTAGACCGGTACAGCTCTGCAAGCAGTTAAAAGCCTGGTAGACCAGTACCTCTGGTCTAAATCCTAAAGAATTGTCACATGACCATCAAACCACGCCCACAAAATAAGCCACACCCACAGAACGGTAGTAAAAAATTTTAGAACCCACCCCTGGCACCCACTGGTCACTACTGATTCGCCCGAACCAGTCTGAACCAGCAACAGCCCACCTCTGTGCTGGGGGCTATTAAAAAAGGTGAGGGTTGCTTTCCAAGAGCACGTTTCTCCATTCCTCCTCTAGGGAAATAGAACATTCTGCCTTTTTAATATTTCCTACAATATTTCATTCTTCTAGGAGAGGGGCAGGTGCTGACTTTCTACAATTCTCAAGTAAATAGTAACAGTAACAGAGTTGGAAGGGACCTTGGAGGTCATCGAGTCCAACCCCCTGCTCCCGCAGGAGACCTACACTATGGATTCGAACCGCTGAACTGCTGAACTTTCTGATCGACAAGCTCAGTGTCTTAGCCACTGAGCCACCTAGTCAGGCTAATTGCCCTCCTAATCAGTGTTGGGTTTCAATTTTTTTTTTATTACCAGTTCTGTGGGCGTGGCTTGGTGGGTGTGGCAGGGGAAGGATACTGTAAAATCTCCTTTCCCTCCCCACTCAAGGGGAAGGATACTGTAAAATCTCCATTCCCACCCCACTCCAGGAGAAGGATACTATAAAATCTCCATTCCCTCCTGATCAGCTGGGACTCGGGAGGCAGAGAATAGATGGGGGTCGGGGCCAGTCAGAATTTTTACTTCCGGTTCTCCGAACTTCTCAAAATTTCCGCTACCGGTTCTCCAGAACTCTGCTCCTAATATATTTAGAATTGTCCCTAACAGTGTAAGCATTTAGCAATATCTGAAAACATTCTCTCTTTTTTTTTTTTTGCAGCTAGATCTAAGCAAACAGCCATTGTTCCTCCCTTTTGTGGCGTTAACATGTTATCATCTTAGTTGGTTTTTTTTTTTCTTCAGATGCTTTTATGGTTTAGAGACGATGCAATTTTCTGCTTTGCACTTGGCTGCAATTTTTACGGGTGTCAATTTTATTTGGGCCTCAATTTTCGGCTGATTACGGTTATAAATGTAAAAACGGGTCACACGTTTTTCCAAAAAGGCACAAATAATATTTTCCGGTTGGAGATGACGGTAGCTGTGCCTATTGAATCGGGCTGGAGCAGAAGGGAGGAAAATTTTGCTTCGGATTTAGAAACGAAGGCAAACGTAGTCCGAATTAAATAAGATATTTTTCAAGATCGCGTCACGAATGGCGTTCTTCCAGCTCTTCCTAAACTAGCACAGAATTACGACATAAATTGCATTTTATACCTTCTTTGATACCTTATTTCTAAGAAAACACATGGAAAACGCATCACGAGATTGCAGTTCCATTTCTTTACTAAGGGAAGGATAGTCCTCGCAACGATTCATTTAGCAACGGTTTGATATTAGAAGGACGTGAAAAAAAGCCAGTCCTCGCACTTATGACCGTTACAGAATCCCCAAGGTCACATGAGCAAAATTCAAGTGCCTGGCAATCGGCATTTATGTATGGGGTCATGTGATCAACATTAGTGACCTTCCAAGTCAATGGGGGAAGCCATATTTGCTTAATGACCATGTGATTCACTTAACAACTGGAGTGATTCGCTTAACAACCGTGGGGAAAAAGGAGAATTGGGAACGATTCACTTAATAACTGCCTTGCTTAACAGTGGAAATTCTGATCCAAAATGTCGTTGTAAAACAAGTTTACAGGGTCCCTTGCGTCAGGGGTCTCCAACTGTGGCAACTGTAAGATATGTGGACTTCAACTCCCAGAGTTCCTCAGTCAGCCATGCTGGCTGGGGAATTCTGGGAGTTGAAGTCCAGAAGTCTTAAGGTTGGCTGACTGAGGAATTCTGGGAGTTGAAGTCTATAAGTCTTAAGGTTGGCTGGCTGAGGAATTCTGGGAGTTGAAGTCCATACGTCTTAAGGTTGGCTGGCTGAGGAATTTTGGGAGTTGAAGTCCATAAGTCTTAAGGTTGGCTGGCTGAGGAATTCTGGGAGTTGAAGTCCATACGTCTTAAGGTTGGCTGGCTGAGGAATTTTGGGAGTTGAAGTCCATACGTCTTAAGGTTGGCTGGCTGAGGAATTCTGGGAGTTGAAGTCCATACGTCTTAAGGTTGGCTGGCTGAGGAATTCTGGGAGTTGAAGTCCATAAGTCTTAAGGTTGGCTGACTGAGGAATTCTGGGAGTTGAAGATTATAAGTCTTAAGATTGGCTGTCTGAGGAATTCTGGGAGTTGAAGTCCATAAGTCTTAAGGTTGGCTGTCTGAGGAATTCTGGGAGTTGAAGTCCATACGTCTTAAGGTTGGCTGACTGAGGAATTATGGGAATTGAAGTCCATAAATCTTAAATTTGACTAGCTGAGGTATTCTGGGAGTTGAAGTCCATAAGTCTTAAGGTTGGCTGACTGAGGAATTCTGGGAGTTGAAGACTATAAATCTTAAATTTGGCTGACTGAGGAATTCTGGGAGTTGAAGTCCATAAGTCTTAAGGTTGCCACACCCTTGCTTGGGTGATACAGAATGAAAGCAGCCATCCAAACAGACTTCCAGAAAGTCTGTAGAACTTACAGAAGATCTATAGTTTGTACAGGTGGTCTGTAGATCCCAGAGAAGGTTTATAGGTGCTGCCGAAGGTCTATAGATCCCTACAGAAGGTTTATACGTCCCACTGAAGAGCTGCAGGACCTACTACGCCTGATATTCCTGAGGAATCGGTGGAAATAGAGTCCAGCTAGTGAAGGGAGTGGGCTATTTCTTTCTTTCTTTCTTTCTTTCTTTCTTTTTTTTTTTTTTTGCAAGTTCTTTACCCAAGAGCCCCCCCACCCCACCTCGCAGATGTTTGGAAGTCAGGCGAATTGATTTCCATTGATTCCTCTCCAGGAACCCCATTAGGAGGATCAAGGAAACCTCGGCAGGGGAGCTGGCTGCGGATTCAACCTTTCCGCTCTTGACACGCAGTGGAGAGGTGCCGGCAGCCTCAGAAGACGGGCTCCAAAGGGCTCCGGGAACGGCAGAGCCCGATGGGTGGGCACAGCAGTGGCATCTGGGTACAAAGCCCATGGAAAGAACGATGGTTCCCCCCGGCCTCAAAAAGAGAGGAGGGTGGGGAGAGGAAACAAGAGACAGTCTCTGAAAAGGAAACGGGATTATAGAGGCTGAACACAAATCCGTTTTTGTTTTTTTTTTCAAATGGGCTGGATGAGATTTACAGGTAGTCCTCGACTTACGACCACAACTGGGCCCCAAATTTAGGTGGCTAAGTGAGAAATTGGTTAAGTGAGCCTTGCCCCGTTTTACGACCTTCCTTGCCACAGTTGCTCAATGAATTGCTGCCATTGTTAAATGAGCCACGTGGTTGTTAAGTGAATCTGGCTTCTTCCGTTGACTTGTCGCCTGACCCCAGGATGCGTCAACCATCTTAAAGGTGAGTCAGTTGTCAAGCACCCGAATGTAAATCACATGACACCCACCCCACCCCGGGGATGCTGCTGCAACGGTCGTAAGTGTGAAAAATGGTCATAAGTCCATGTCTGCAGTGTCGTTGCAACTTCAAACGGTCCCTAAGTGAACTGTTGTAAGTCGAGGACTCCCTCTATCTGGGAAAGTGAACAGAAAAGAATAGAATAACAGAGCTATTTATGACGGTTACGGTTGATCCCATTTTGTGACCAAAATCAATAGGGAAGCCAGGTTCACTTAACCGCTGTGTGACTCACTTAACAACCGCAGTGATTCGCTTAACAACTGCGGCAAGAAAAGTCGCAAAATGGGGCAAAGCTCACTTAAGAAATGTTTCACTCGGCAACCTAAATTTGGGGCTCCATTGGGGTCATAAGTCGAGGACTACCTGTAGACACATACACACACACACACACACACACACACACACACGTACCCTGTTTCCCCAAAAATAAGACATCCCCTGATAATAAGCCCAATCAGGCTTTTGAGCGCATGGCAATAAGGCCAAGCACTTATTTCAGGGTTCAAAAAAAATATAAGATAGGGTCTTATTTTCGGGAAAACACGGTATGTATGTAAGTAGATAGGCAGGGGTGGACTGTGGGGATTTGCAGGAGTTTGGGAGAACCTCTAGCTAAGATTCTGTGCAGTTCGGAGAACCCTCAAATCCTACTCCTGGCTGGCCCCACCCACCCCACCCCTCCCCTCCCAGGAGTCCCCACGCGGCCCCTTTTGGATGCAGGTAAGTGCATGGAGGCTCAGGGAGGCAAAAAACAGGCCTACTGGAAGTTTGGGAAGGCCAGAAACGCCTCTGGTGCCTGGGGAGGCCGTTTTTCGCCCTCCCGGAGGCTCGAGAAAAGCCTCCAGAGCCCGGGGAGGGCAAAAACACACACACACACACCGCCATGGTGCAGGAGGCCAACTAGGCCACACGCACCATGGTCACGCCCACCCAGCCACCGAGCAGAGAACCCCTTGCTAAAATTTTTGAAGCCCACCCCTGTATATAGCTACTTTTCAGTTGCCAAACACCGTAAAATGGCGCCCGGCCATGGTAGCGGAATTCACTCGGTCCTTCCAACCAGAGATAGATCTCGGTGGATTCTCTCCATGATCAATGAGTGCAGATGTTTGGACGCTACTCAAGCTGGGCAATTTATTCGAAGCATTCCAAGCTGCTCCAAACAAGGCAACGGCCCTCCCTGGACCACCCTTAGCCAAAGCGACCGATGAATTGGGGTCTTCGGGAAACCCCCTCCCCAACCCCTCCTTCCCCCCCCTCCGGTCATCCTTTGTTGGATGACTTCTCCTTTCCACCAGAAACACACTGCAGAAGTAATGGTGAGTCAACGCACTCGGGCACCAGACCGTATCTAGAAAGTTGGCAGAAAAGAATAGAACAACAGAGCTGGGAAGGGCCTGGGTGGTCTCCTCCCCAAAGCCCCCTGCTCAAGGGGGAGTCACCGGAGTAGCACACATTAGGTGGGGATCCTTCTTGGAAGTGCTAAAAGGGCTGCGTTGTAAATGGCCCTTTCCCAACAGAGAGGGAGGGAGACGACACCACCTGCTTCCTCCTCCTCTCCCTCCCCCTTCCCCCCTTCTCCCTTGGCCTTTCTTCCTTCCTCTTCCCTCCTCTCTCCTCCTCCTCTTCTTCTTCTTCTTCTTCTTCTTCTTCTTCTTCTTCTTCTTCTTCTTCTTCTTCTTCTTCTTCTTCTTCTTCTTCTTCTTCCCCCTTACTCTTCCCTCCTCTCTCTCTTCTTCGTCTTCCTCTTTCTTCTTCTTCTACTTCTTCTTCCCCTTCTTCTTCCCTCCTCTCTCTCTTCTCGTCTTCCTCTTCTTCTACTTCTTCTTCTACTTCTTCTTCTTCCCTCTTGTCTTCTTTTCTCTTCTTCTTCCCCCTTCTTCTTCCCTCCTCTCTCTCTTCTTCTTCTTCCTCTTTCTTCTTCTTCTTCTTCCCCCTTCTTCTTCCCTCCTCTCTCTCTTCTTTTTCTTCTTCCTCTTCTACTATTTCTTCTTCCCCTTACTCTTCCTTCTTCCCTCTTGTCTTTTTTCTTCTTCCTCTTCTTCTTCTCCTCTTCCCTTCCTCCCCTCCTCTCCTTCACCTCCTCCTTCTCCTTCTTCCCTCTCTCTCTTCCCTCCTCTCTCTTCTTCTTCCTTTCGTCTTCTTCTACTTCTTCTTCTTCCCCCTTACTCTTCCCTCTTATCTTCTTTTCTTTTCTTCTTCTTCCCCTTTATTCTTCCCTCCTCTCTTCTTCTTCTTCCTCTTTCTTCTTCTTCTACTTCTTCTTCTTCCCCCTTACTCTTCCCTCTTCCCTCTTCCCTTCTTTTCTCTTCTTCTTCTTCCCCCTTCTTCTTCCCTCCTCTCTCTTCTTCCTCTTTCTTCTTCTTCTTCTTCTCCTCCTCCTCCCCTCCTCCCCTCCTCTCCTTCACCTCCTCCTTCTCCTTCTTCATCTTCTTCTTCCCTCTCCCTCTTCCCTCCTCTCTCTTTTTCTTCTTCCTCTTTCTTCTTCTTCTTCTCCTGCTTCCCCTTCCCCTTCCTTATTCCATTTTTACAAAGATTACCTGCCATCACATCGTTTTCCACACTTAGTGACCAACCTGGCCCTTCAGCTCTTCCCATGGTGCCCCCATCACCACAATACCTGCGCCCATCCATTATTTTGCAGCTCGTCCTCTTCTTCCCTTTTCTTCCACCATTCAAAGACTCCTGATTGGTTTGATTATCTATTTTGGTTTTATTTTCTTCTCAGGGACCTTCTCCCAACAGCCAAACCCAAAAGCATCCATGCTCTTTTCATCCACGCTTCTTCAAAGTCCAACATTCGCTTCCTTGGGATGTCACGGAGTAGAGGGACGTTGGCTTTAATCTTAAAACCTGCTTAATTCATCCATTCTGTTTGATCTTGTATCTTCCTATTTTTAGTTGGTCTTCTGTTTATGAATCTTGCTTGAAAGCCCGCAGGTTTCTTGGCAACTTGAAGAAGTGGGATTTTCAACTCTCAGAATTCCCCAGTTGACGTGTGGGAACTTTAACATCCAAAATTCCCCATTCTGCATTGGTGGACTCCGATTCCCAGCATGCCCCAGCCAGCGTGCATTCTGGGAGCTGAAGTCCACACATCTTAAAGGGTGAGGAACACAGCATGAGGGTAATTTTGATGTATTTCTCCTGACGTGCTGGCTATACTCTTGCAGACTGGAATTCATAGATCACTTCTATGGACAACAGCCAAATAACAGAATAACAGCGTTGGAAGGGACCTTGGAGGTCTTCTAGTCCAACCCCCTATTCAGACAGGAAACCCTAAACCTTTTCAGATAAATGGCGGTCCAATCTCTTCTTTAAAACATTAGGGAGGCTAAAACATATGAAGAAGGATTGCAGAAATTGAGTATGTTTAACAAAAAGGTCTAGGGGCCAGGGGTGGGATTCAAACATTTTAGAAACCAGTTCTCTGTCTGGTTGCTGTGTGGGCGTGGCCATGGTGGGTGTGGCCTATTTGGCCTCCTGCACCATGGGGGGGGCATTTTCACCCTCCCCAGGCTCCAGAGGCTTTCCTCAAGCCTCAGGGAGAGCAAAAACAGCCTCCCCCAGGCTCCAGAAGCTCTCCGGAGGCCAGAAACAGGCCCATTTCCAGACATCCGGGAGGCCTGTTTTTCATCCTCCTCAGGCTCTGGAGGCTTTCCTTGAAAGGCGTGGCCTATTTGGCCTCCTGCACCGGGGGGGGGGGAGCATTTTTGCCCTCTCCAGGTTCCGGAGGCTTTCCTCAAGCCTCTGGGAGGGCGAAAACGGCCTCTTCAGGCTCCAGAGCCCCTCTGGAGGCCAGAAACAGGCCCATTTCCAGACTTCCAGAACTTCCAGGAGGCCCATTTTTCATCTTCCCAGAGCCTCCACGCGGGCATTGCACTTACCTGGCATCCAAAATGGGCTGTGTGGAGACTCCTTGGAGGGGAGGGGCAAGGTGGGCGTGGCCAGCCAGTCCTTGCGACTACCGCTTTGGCGAACCAGATGTAAAATTAACATCCGGTTCGCCAGAACTGGTCCGAACCGGTTGAATCCCACCCCTGCTAGGGGCAGACATGATAGCAGCCTTCCAATATTTGAGGGGATGCCACAAAGAGGAAGGGGACCAACTTATTTTCCAAAGCACCTGAAGGCAGGACAAAAAGCAACGGCTGAAAACTAATCAAGGAGAGAAGCAACCTAGAATTAAGACCTTATTCCACTCGAAATGAGTGGTTATTGAATCGCTTCTTAAAATCCTCCCGTGATGGAGCTCCTTCCCTTCCGACAGGCAGAAGTGAGTTGCTTTCTGTATATTTAAGCAATCTCGGCAAATCCCATTAAAATTTAGGCTCCTCTTTTGAATACCTTCCAGAAGAGTAAGAAGGCGGAGAGGGTGGAAATGACAGAGAAATACATGATTATTTGAAGAAGCCCCAAAGACAGAAAAACAAATATTCAACCTTGTTTGCATGAAACAAATGCCGGTGATGTGACCGTGTCTTCTGGCGTTACAGAACCAGCTTTGCAGCTTCACGAGAGAGAACAAAGCTTGGTTCTTCACATATATCTTTGCAATAAGGACCAAGGATGGAGAAATGCAAGAAGAAAATCGTGAATGGGTCATTGGGGGTGGGGGGTGGAGGAGAAAGGTTATTTTTAAAAGTAGCTTTATGGGAAGCCCAGCTGCCTATTTCAGCCACTAAATTTGTTCTGTTTGCTGTGCCTTGGTAGAATTTAGAAGGACAGAGTGGGAAGGGACCTTGGAGGTCTTCTAGTCCAACCCTCTGCTCAGGCAGGAAGCCCTATACCAGTGATGGCAAACCTTTTCGGCACCGAGTGCCCAAACCGGAACGCGAGTGCATGTGCGCGAGCCGGAGCACTGGAAACCCGAAAACCAGGTGACCGGCGCAGGTATGCCTATTTTTGGGGCCATTTTTTGGGCCATTTTCAGCCTGTTTTTCAGGCCATTTTCAGGCCATTTCTCAGGCTGTTTTTGGGCTGTTTTTCAGGCCGTTTTCTGGTCATTTTTGGGCCATTTTCAGGCTGTTTTTCTGGCTGTTTTTCAGGCCATTTTCTGGTCATTTTTGAGCCATTTTCAGGCTGTTTTTCAGGCCGTTTTCTGGGCCGTTTTCAGGCTGTTTTTCAGGCCATTTTTCAGGCTGTTTTTTGGGCTGTGTTTCAGGCCGTTTTCTGGTTTTTTGGGAGGGGGCGTTTTCAGGCTGTTTTTCAGGCTGTTTTCAGGCCATTTGGGGGGCTATTTTTGGCCTGAAAAACAGCCCAAAAAATGACCTGAAAACAGCCTGTTTTGGGCCATTTTCAGGCCTTTTCAGGCAGTTTTTCGAGCTGTTTTTTGGACTGTTTTCAGGTCATTTTTAAAGCTGTTTTTCAGGCCATTTTGGGGCCTGGAAATGGCTTGAAAAACGGCATGTGCATATCGGAAACCAGAAGAGCAGCTGGCACAGAGAGGGCTCTCAGTCAGTTGTGGGTTTCAAATTTTTTTACTACCAGTTCTGTGGGTGTGGCTTAGTGGGCGTGGCATGGCTTGGTGGGCATAGCAGGGGAAGGATACTGTAAAATCTCCATTCCCTCCCGATCAGCTGGGACTTGGGAGGCAGCGAATAGATGGGGGAGGGGCCAGTCAGAATTTTTACTACCGGTTCTCCAGAACTACTCAAAATTTCCACTACCGGTTCTCCAGAACTGGTCAGAACCTGCTGAAACCCACCTCTGGCATGCGTGCCATAGGTTCACCATCACGGCCCTATCCCATTTCAGACAAATGGTTGTCCAATCTCTTCTTAAAAACTTCCAGTGTTGGAGAATTCACAATTTCTGGTGGCAAGTAGTTCCACTGATTAGTGTGGTAAGGCCACACTTGGAAATTTTGCATCCGAAGAAAGTGAAGGCTTTTTGGATAAAAATTTGGTGGGTTATGCAAAATGTTTTGAAGAAAAAACTCTAATTTTCTCCTCAATTGTTTTTATTGGGTATAGTTAAGGGCTTTTCACTGGGTGAAACAAAATTGATATTGTATATGGTGACAGCAGCTAGGTTACTGATTGGCCAATATAGGAAAAGGGATGTTATGCCTACTATTTATTTATTTATTTATTTATTTATTTATTTATTTATTTATTTATTTATTTATTATTGAATTTCTATACTGCCCTTCTCCCTGAGGACTCAGGGCGGTGTACAGCCAGAATTAAAAAGACATGCAAGACAAATATTAAAAAACAATTAAAAGATATATAAATTTGGCCCAATTAAAACTCATTACCAATTAAAACGTTTTTGAAGAATGGATTTTGAAGATGGCCAGTTTTGCAGAAATGGCGAAGATATCAGCATATCTAAAAGACCGGACTCAAGAGATTTATGTATGGGAGTGGAAGAAATGGATAGATTATGTGCAGAATAAATATCAAACTAGGAAGTATCAGATAGCTTTTAGCTGAATGTTATGTAGAAATGTATAGTACACAGGGGGTAGAATAGATGGGTGGTAAAGTATGATATAATATGATTTGGATTTGGATTTCATCTTGGGGAAGTCATGGGGGGGAGGGGAGGGTTAGGGAGGGTTAGGGAAGGAAAGCGGGGGGGAAATGGGAAAATTTGTATCTGTAAAACTTTTTCAATAAAAAAAAAAAGAAATTTTGCATCCGGTTTTGGTCACCACTATATACAAAGATGTTGAGAGTCTAGAAAGAGTGCAGAGAAGAGCAACAAAGATGATTAGGGGACTGGAGGCTAAAATGTATGAAGAACAGTTGCAGGAATTGGGTATGTCTAGTCTTATGAAAAGAAGGACCAGGGGAGACATGACAGCAGTCTTCCAATATTTGAGGATCTCCCATTTCTGGGCTGGGCAAAAGTTGATTTTGAAAAAACTTTTCCCACGTAGAGAGACGGAGAAAAGGAGGTGGACCAGAGTTGTTAATGCCACAAGAGAGCAGCTACCTGTAGTTCTCGACTTACAACCATTCATTTAGGGACTGTTCAAAGTTACAACAGCCCTGAAAAAAGTGACTTAGGACCGTTTTTCACACTCACGACCGTTGCAGCACGTGATCTAAATCCAGATGCTTGGCAACTGACTCATATTTACGGCGGTGGCAGCGTCCCCGGGGTCACGTGATGCCTTTTTGCGACCTGCTGACCAGCCAAGTCGATGGGGAAGCCAGCTTCACTTAACAACCGTGTGACTGATGTAACGACTGCAATGATTCGCTTAACAACGGTGCCAAGTAAGATCGTAAAATGGGACAAAATTCACTTAACAGACGTCTCACTTAAAATTTGGGGTCAATTTGTCATCGTAAGTGGAGGATGACTTGTACTTGGCAGATCAAGGGTCCCAGCTTCCCGAAGATAAATGTGGGCGAAAAGTCAAGAGGTTCTGCTTGAGGACATCTAGTCGTTCTCCACCCACCCACACCCCGCCAGTTCAGGCCAGGGATTTCCATCAAAGGGTGGCCCATAGAGCTTGGTTTGGGTGGGGGGAGAAATTGTCCCCCTCAGAACGGGCTCGCAATTTGGGTGTCCTCCTAGACTCACAGCTAAGATTAGAGCAACATCTGACAGCTGTGGCTGGGGGGACCTTTGCACAGGTTCGCCTGGTGCACCAATTGCGACCCTACTTGGATCGGGAGGCTCTCCTCATGGTCACTCATGCCCTTCTCACCTCACGGTTGGATCGCGACGCCTTGTGCATGGTCACTCACGCCCTTGTCACCTTCCAACTGGACTACTGCAATGCTCTCTACATGGGGCTCCCCTTGAAAAGCACCCGGAGGCTCCAACTGGTCCAGAATGCGGCTGCGCGGGTGGTTATGGGCGCAACTTGTTGTGCCCACGTGACACCCCTCCTGCGCAAGCTGCACTGGCTCCCAGTGGTCTTCCGGGTGCAATTCAAGGTGTTGGTTACCACCTTTAAAGCGCTCCATGGCATTGGACCTGGGTACCTTCGAGACCGTCTTCTGCCACCAGTAGCCTCCCACCGGCCAGTCCACTCCCACAGAGAGGGTCTCCTCAGGGTGCCATCGGCCAAGTTATGTCGGCTGGCAACACCCAGGGGGAGGGCCTTCTCTGTGGGAGCCCCAGCCCTGTGGAATGAACTGCCCCCAGAAATGCGTTATATCTCCGACCTCTGTGTATTTCACTGTGCCCTCAAAACCTTGTTGTTCTGCCAGGCTGGGCTATCAATGTAAAGATTTTAATTGGTTTTAAATGTCGGATTTTAAATTTGGGGGTTTTATAATTGAGCCAATTATTTAATAATTTTAATTATTTTTAAATTTTGTCTGTCTTTGTGCTTTTAATCAGGCTGTACACCGCCCTGAGTCCTTCAGGAGAAGGGTGGTATAGAAATAAAATTATTACTATTACTATTACTATTACTATTATTATTATTATTATTGCAACGCGCTCTACATGGGGCTATCCTTGAAGAGTGTTCGGAGACTACAATTGGTCCAGAACGCAGCTGCGCAAGCCGTCGTGGGTGCACCTAGGTACATCCACATTACACCAATTCTCTGCGAGCTGCACTGGCTCCCGATTGGTCTCTGGGCACAATTCAAGGTGTTGGTTATTACCTTTAAAGCCCTACATGGCTCAGGGCCAGGTTATCTTCAAGACCGCCTTCTACCACATAGCTCCCAGCGACTGGTAAGATCCCACAGAGTTGGTCTCCTCCGGGTCCCGTCAGCTAAACAATGCTGGCTGGCGGGCCTGCGAGGGAGGGCCTTCTCTGGGGCTGCCCCAGCTCTCTGGAACCAGTTACCTCCTGAGATCCGGACCATCCCCACCCTACTGGCCTTCCGAAAAGCGGTGAAGACCTGGGGCCGTTGATCTCGCTCTTGCGATCTGGCGAGATCTGGCCATGAATGGCGTGAATGAGTTTTTAATGTTTTTAATGTTTTTAATTTTTAAATGTTTTTTTATAATAATTTTTTTTAAAATGTATTGTGAGCTGCCCTGAGTCTTCGGAGAGGGGCGGCATATAAATTGAACTAATTAAATTAAATTAGTCACAAAAGTTTCATGGAAGTTCTTCTTTCTTTGAAGGACAGAATGGGCTCTTGCTCCTGGGGGGGGGGGGGCTGTGGCTCCAGACCCCACCTCCACTGAGCATCCTTCATGCAAAGGTATGCCTTCAACAGTACACAAACACACATACACATCTTTGTACAAAGGCTAAGATGTAGGTAGCACCTAATTCAGCTAATCTCCTGGAAGCTAAACAACTGGAACGGAGACCACCAGGAAATCTCGCTCCCTGTTTTCTTCCATCCCTCCTTCCTTCCCGTATCCCTTCATGCCATCTCCTTCCTTCTTTTCCTCCTTCCTTCCTTCCCTCCCTCCCTCTCTCTCTCTCCTTCCATCCTTCCCTCTGTTCCTCCCTATTTTCTTCTTCCCTCCTTTACTCCGTCTCTCCCTTCTTCCCTACTTTCTTCCATGCTTCCTCCCTTCTCTGTATCCCTTCCTGCCATCCCCTTCTTTCTTTTCCTCCTTCCTTCCCTTTCTCTCTCCCTCCCTCCTTCCCACTATCCCTCCCTACTTTCTTCCCTTCTTTACTCCATCTCTCCCTCCTTCCCTCCTTTCTTCCATCCCTCCTTCCTTCCTTGTATTTCTCCCTATCTCCTTCCTTCTTTTCCTCCTTCCCTCCCTCTCTCCTTCCATCCTTCCCTCCATCCCTCCCTGCTTTCTTCTATCCCCCGTCCCTCTCTCCCTCCCTCCTATCTCCTCCCTCTCTCCCTCCTTCCTTCCCTCCTTCCTTCCATCCTCCTTCCTTCCCTCTCTCCCTCCCTCCCTCCCATCTCCCCCCTCTCCCTCTCTCTCTCTTTCTCCCTTCTTGCCTCCCTCTTTCTCTCTCCCCTCCCAAGCAGCATCTCAGAGCTTTCATCCTTCTGGGGCCAAGAGGTGGCTTTAAACATTGGGGGGGGGCCCGCTTGCTCCCACCCCACCACACCACAAGATGCTCCCTACTTCTTCCCTCCTCCTCCCCGCCCCCCCCTCCTCCTCCTTGTTGTGCTGTTCGCCTCTGGCCTGCCTTTGTGGTTTCACCCCACAGGGGCTATGGCAGCTCTCCGCCATGCAAATTAATTAAGGAATCAGCACCCATTTAGTCTAATTTAGCCATGTTTTTCCAGTGGCAGCTTGCCTATCAATCAGGGTGAGTGACACATCCTGTCCGACTCCGATGCGAAACACACCCAGGAGAATTGATCTGCCAGTTCAGTGCGGCCGCTCTCCTGCTTGTTTCTCATTTTCATCTTTTGTTGAGTTTTAACCCCACTTCCCAAGGGGATACCACAACAGTGTCATCGTTCTACAATCTGCAGTCCCATTGCCCGGTCCTGGATAAGGCTAGTCCCAAATATTTCTTTTTCTTTTTTCCCCTTTTCTTTGTTCATTTTGACGGACACTTTGACACTTACAAAACTGGAGATTTGTCTGGTTTTTTTCCCCCGCAAAGAATTAAGTGAGGTATTGGCGGCTTTCTCTCCACCATTCAGGTAGCCCTCGACTTACGACCGTTCGTTTAGTGACGGTTCGAAGCGACCACGGCACTGCAAGAAGGGACTTACGGCCCATTTTCACACTTAACGCCCGTTGCTCCATCCCCAGGGTCACGGGATCAAAATCCAGATGCGTGGCAGCTGACTCGTATTTATGATGGTTTTCAGTGCCCCAGGGTCATGTGATCCCTTTTTGGGACCATCTGACAAGCCAAGTCAATGGGGAAGCCAGATTCACTTAACAACCGTGTCACTCAAGAACTGGAGTGATTCCCTTAACGACGGTGGCAAGAAAGGTCGAAAAATGGGGC
Organism: Arizona elegans; assembly: GCA_022577455.1. Taxonomy (NCBI): domain Eukaryota; kingdom Metazoa; phylum Chordata; class Lepidosauria; order Squamata; family Colubridae; genus Arizona; species Arizona elegans. The sequence continues at coordinate 10,448,275 of JAKOOJ010000018.1, forward strand.
AAAACTCACTTAACACATTTCACTTAGCAGACAGAAATTTTGGGCTCAAGGGTGGTCGTACGTCAAGGACTACCTAGTAAGGTCCATTGACGGTAGGTCACAAAATTCAAGATGGCATTTGACCTGCCATCAAGACTTCACACCAGTGGTGAAATCCAAATTTTTTTACTACCGGTTCTGTGGGTATGGCTTGGCTTAGTGGGTGTGGCTTGGTGGGAGTGGCAGGGGAAGGATACTGCAAAATCCCCATTCCCACCCCACTCCAGGGGAAGGATACTGTGAAATCTCCATTCCCACCCCACTCCTGGGGCCAGCCAGAGGTGGTATCTGCCAGTTCTCTGAACTGCTCAAAATTTCCGCTGCCGGTTCGCCAGAACCTGTCAGAACCGGCTGGATTTCACCCCTGCTTCACACTTTTTCTAACATTCTGTTGCATGTTAAAATTGGGCTCTTGGGGCCATTATTTGACTGTTTTGAGCCCTCCAAGAAGCTCCCAAAGCAATTCAGAGGGATGACATTTTGTTGTAGCATTTAAAGGGTTCCAATCCAGAGCATTTTCCTTATCGTTGGCCTCATGGACCTTAGCTTCCCTTGCCTAGAATTTGGGCTTCACTTGAACATTTGGACAATTTCTGCTTCGAGTCAATGACTTCCCTCTATAATGTCACTGAGGAGTTACCTTCTGCAGCTCCAGTAATTAGGAGAACAACTTATTTACTTACGTACATACTTACTTACTTAACTTACTTTTCTATCAAATATATTCCTTCCTTCCTCCCCCCTTCCTTTTCCATCAAATATCTTCTTTCCTTCCCTCCCTCTCTCCCTTTTTTCTCCATCAAATATCTTCCTTCCTTCCTTCTTTCCTTCCTTCCTACCTACTTACCTTCTCCATCAAATACTTTCCTTCCTTCTCCAACAAATATCTTCCTTCCTTCCCCATCAAATATCTTCCTTCCTTCCCTCCCACCCTCCCTCCTGCCTGCCTTCCATCCTTCTCCATCAAATATCTTTCTTCCTTTCCCCATCAAATATTTTCCTTCCTTCCTACCTACCTACCTTCCTACCTTCTCTATCAAATATTTTCCTTCCTTCCTTCCTTCGTTCCTTTTCCTTTACTTACTTACTTCTCTATCAAATATCTTCCTTCCTTCCTTCCCCATCAAGTATCTTCCCCCTCCCTTCCTTTGTTCTTTTCTTCCTTCCCCATCAAATATCTTCCTTCCTCCCTTCTTACCTATCTTCTCCATCAAATAGCTTCCTTCCTTCTTTCCTTCCTACCTACCTTCTTAATCAAATATTTTCCTTCCTTCCTTCTCTATCAAATAACTTACTTCCTTCTTTCCTTCCTTCCTTCCTTCCTACCTTCTCCATCAAATAGCTTTCCTTCCTTCATTCTCTATCAAATAGCTTCCTTCCTTCTTTCCTTCCTTCCTTCCTACCTACCTTCTCCATCAAATAGCTTCCTTCCTTTTTTCCTTCCTTCCTTCCTACCTTCTCCATCAAATAGCTTTCTTCCTTCTTTCCTTCCTCCCTCCCTTCCTTCCTACTTTCTCCATCAAATAGCTTCCTTCCTTCCTTATCTATCAAATAGCTTCCTTCTTTCTTTCCTTCCTTCCTTCCTACCTACCTTCTCCATCAAAGAGCTTCCTTACTTACTTACTTCTCTATCAAATAGCTTCCTTCTTTCCTTCCTTCCTTCCTACCTACCTTCTTCATCAAATATTTTCCTTCCTTCCTTCTTACCTATCTTCTCCATCAAATAGCTTCCTTCCTTCTTTCCTTCCTACCTACCTTCTTAATCAAATATTTTCCTTCCTTCCTTCTCTATCAAATAACTTACTTCCTTCTTTCCTTCCTTCCTTCCTTCCTACCTTCTCCATCAAATAGCTTTCCTTCCTTCATTCTCTATCAAATAGCTTCCTTCCTTCTTTCCTTCCTTCCTTCCTACCTACCTTCTCCATCAAATAGCTTCCTTCCTTTTTTCCTTCCTTCCTTCCTACCTTCTCCATCAAATAGCTTCCTTCCTTCTTTCCTTCCTCCCTCCCTTCCTTCCTACTTTCTCCATCAAATAGCTTCCTTCCTTCCTTATCTATCAAATAGCTTCCTTCTTTCTTTCCTTCCTTCCTTCCTACCTACCTTCTCCATCAAAAAGCTTCCTTACTTACTTACTTCTCTATCAAATAGCTTCCTTCTTTCCTTCCTTCCTTCCTGCCTACCTTCTTCATCAAATATTTTCCTTCCTTCCTTCCTTCTCTATGAAATAGCTTCCTTCCTTCTTTCCTTCCTTCCTACCTACCTTCTCCATCAAATAGCTTCCTTCCTTCCTTCTCTATCAAATAGCTTCCTTCCTTTTTTCCTTCCTCCCTTCCTACCTATCTTCTCCATCAAATAGCTTCCTTCCTTCTTTCCTTCCTACCTACCTTCTCCATCAAATAGCTTCCTTCCTTCCTTATCTATCAAATAGCTTCCTTCCTTCTTTCCTTCCTTCCTTCCTACCTACCTTCTCCATCAAAGAGCTTCCTTCCTTCCTTCCTTCTCTATCAAATAGCTTCCTTCTTTCCTTCCTTCCTTCCTGCCTACCTTCTCCATCAAATATCTTCCTTCCTTTACTTACTTACTTCTCTATCAAATATATTCCTTCCTTTCCCATCTTCCTTGCTTCCCCCCTCCCTCTTTCTCTTCCTTCCTTTGTTCTTTTCTTCCTTCCCCATCAAATACCTTCCTTCCTTCTCCTCCTCCCTTCCCTCTTCCCTCTCTCGTCTCCTCTCCTTTTTACCATAGGTAGGTAGTTCTCGACATACAACCACAATTAGGAGCAGAATTTCCATTGCTAAGCTGAGCCTGGTCTTTATTTAGTGCTTGATTTTACAGCCTTTTTTCATGGTGGTTAAGAAAATCGTTTTTAAGTGAATCACATGGTCGTTAAACAAATCTGCCTTCCCCCATTCCCTTTGCTTGTCGGAAGCCAGCTGGGAAGGTTGCAAATGGCAAAATACAACCGCTGTAAATACATTGCCAAGCCCTTCAATTTGCATCACGCGACAGTTGTAAGTGCGAGGACCAAGTTGTCAGTCCCTTTTTCTTTTCAGTGGCGTTGTAACTTCAATCACTTGCTAAAGAAATGGTTGTAATTCAAGGACTACCTGTATGCAGATGTTCCCACCACCGTCTTCCGTTTTGCTCCATCCCAACTGACAAATAGGCAGCTGTCGGAGTTTAACAGCTTTTTCCAAATGAAAAAGCCAATATCCGGATGTCGGAATCGATCTGAGCGAGCCAAAGGCCACAGATGAAGCGGAGGAGAGAGCTGGTGGAAGCAAAAGAGAAAGAATAAACGGCCTTGCTGTAACCAAGATTGAGTTAGATCTCCTTTCTTTTCCTTTTATTCCCTGCCTTTCATTTCTTTTCTCCTCTTCTTTCTTCTCCTCCTCCTCCTCGTCCCTGCCTTTGATTTCTTTTCTCCTCTTCCTTCTCTTCTTCCTCCTCCTTCTCCTTCCCGCAGCCTTTCATTTTTTTTCTCTTCTTCCTTCTTCTCCTCTTCCTTCTCGTCCTCCTTCTTACTGTCTTTCATTTCTTTTCTCCTTCTCCTTCCTCCTCTTCGCCTTTCCCTAGCCTTTCATTTCCTTTCTCCTCCTCCTTCTCCTCCTCCTTCTTACTGCCTTTAATTTCTTTTCTCCTCTTCCTCCTCCTTGTCCCTCCTCGTCATTTCTTTTCTCTTTTTTCTTCTCTTCTTCCTCTTCGCCTTCCCCCAGCCTTTCATTTCTTTTCTCTTCTTCTTCCTTCTCCTTCCTCCTCTTCGCCTTCCCCCAGCCTTTCATTTTTCTCCTCTTCCCCCTCTTCTTCCTCCTCCTCCTCCTCCTCTTCCTCCTCCTTACTGTCATTTCTTTTGTCCTCTTCTTCCTCCTCCTCTTCCTCCTCCTCCTCCTCTTCCTCCTCCTTACTGTCATTTCTTTTGTCCTCTTCTTCCTCCTCCTCTTCCTCCTCCTCCTCCTCTTCCTCCTCCTTACTGTCATTTCTTTTGTCCTCTTCTTCCTCCTCCTCTTCCTCCTCCTCCTCCTCTTCCTCCTCCTTACTGTCATTTCTTTTGTCCTCTTCTTCCTCCTCCTCCTCCTTCCCCCTGCCTTTCAATTCTTTTGTTTGCTGGAAGCTACTGGGAAGATCTCAAATGGTGATCATGTAACCCGGTGATGCTGCAACCATCATAAATACAGGGAGTCCTCGACTTACAACAGCTCATTTAGTGACTGTTCAAAGTTACAACGGCACTGGAAAAAATCACTTATGACCATTTTTCACACTTATGACCATTACACCATCCCTCTGGCCATGTGATCAAAATTTGGACGTTTGGCAACTGAGTTGTATTTATTATGATGGTTGCAATGTTTGTTAGTGTGAGGACCAGTTGTAAGTCATTTTGACTTTGTAACCTTGAATGGTCGCTAAATAGATGGTTGTGAGTTGAGAACTACCTGTATACAAAAGGGGCAGAGCATGAAAGGGGCAGCATGAAATGATCTATCATTTATCCATGAGGGTTTATGTATTGTTAAGTGAATCCTGGAAATGAATCAATCTTTTAAGCCATGTTTCCTCTTTCAAGGTTTTTTCCTCCTTTAAAAAAAATAAATTCCCCATCACTATCTAATATCTTTTCATGAAAGCGTGCTGGGTGACTTTTGGCCAATCACTAGGAGACAGTGAGTTCTAGTCCCGCCTTGGACATGAAATCTGGCTGGGTGACTTTGGGCCAATCAACAGGAGGCGGTGAGTTCTAGTCCCGCCTTAGACATGAAAGCTGGCAGGGTGACTTTTGGCCAATCACTAGGAGACTATGAGTTCTAGTCCCGCCTTAGACATGAAAGCTGGCTGGGTGACTTTGGGCCAATCCTAGGAGACAATGAGTTCTAGTCCCGCCTTAGAATGAAAGCTGGCTGGGTGACTTTGGGCCAATCACTAGGAGACAATGAGTTCTAGTCCCGCCTTAGACATGAAAGCTGGCTGGGTGACTTTGGGCCAATCACTAGGAGACAATGAGTTCTAGTCCCGCCTTAGAATGAAAGCTGGCTGGGTGACTTTGGGCCAATCACTAGGAGACAATGAGTTCTAGTCCCGCCTTAGACATGAAAGCTGGCTGGGTGACTTTGGGCCAATCACTAGGAGACAATGAGTTCTAGTCCTGCCTTAGACATGAAAGCTGGCTGGGTGACTTTGGGCCAATCACTAGGAGACAATGAGTTCTAGTCCCGCCTTAGAATGAAAGCTGGCTGGGTGACTTTGGGCCAATCACTAGGAGACAATGAGTTCTAGTCCCGCCTTAGAATGAAAGCTGGCTGGGTGACTTTGGGCCAATCACTAGGAGACAATGAGTTCTAGTCCCGCCTTAAACATGAAAGCTGGCTGGGTGACTTTGGGCCAATCACTAGGAGACAATGAGTTCTAGTCCCGCCTTAGACATGAAAGCTGGCTGGGTGACTTTTGGCCAATCACTAGGAGACGATGAGTTCTAGTCCCACCTTAGACATGAAAGCTGGCTGGGTGACTTTTGGCCAATCACCAGGAGATTGTGAGTTCTAGTCCCACCTTAGGCACAAAAGCCAGTTAGGTGACTTTTGGCCAATCACTAGGAGATGGTGAATTCTAGTCCCACCTTAGCCATGAAAGATGGCTGGGTGACTTTGGGCCAATCAACAGGTGCTTACTTAGGCATGAAAATCTGTTGGCTGACTTTGGGCCAATCACCAGGAGACAGCGAGTTCTAGTTCCATCTTGGACACGAAAGCCAGCTAGGACCAATCACAAGGAGATGGTGAGTTCTAGTTCCGCCTTAGGCACAAAAGCTGACTGTGATTTTGGGCCAGTCCCTCTCTCACACCGAACCCACTTTGCAGGGTTGTTGGGAGAATAGCAGGAGAAAGAAGCATTAGATATGTTCACTGTTTTGAGTTGTTTGTACAAAAACACACAACAACGGCAGGATAATAACAATGATGATGATGATGATTATAACAACAATTATTATCTCTTTTATTCATTAAACATGAAACCCAGTCAACTGAACATTTAAAAATGTGTCACAAATACGATTGACTGGTGCTAATGATTGATACTGGTTGCTGCCAGCATCCTAGGTATCAACCAAGTACCTTCTTAAGATGTACGCTGTTCCAAGTAGCGCAGTTTTTTGTAGTTCCGCTGGTGTTATTGCAGGAAGCTTCAATTTCTTGATGTGTTTTGTAAAATTCTTGGACATGGTACGAAGTTACATGTTTCATCCATAGCCGTGTAGTTTCGATGGCCAGGTCGCAATATTTCATGATTTCTTCCAGTTCTTTTTCTTCGACTCTGGCATCTCCTGGTACCACGATGTCAATAATTTACACATTTCAGTTTTCGACAACTGTGATATCTGGCGTGTTGTGTTCCAGGTGACGATCTGTCTGTATTTGAAAGTCCCACAAGATCTTCACCTTCTCATTTTCTATAACTTTTTCCACATTATGTTCCCATGACTTTTTGGATACAGGTAAGTCGTATTTTTAACATAATGACCAGTGGATTAATTTAGCAACTCGGTTGTGTCTAGCTTTGTAATCAGTTTGCGCGATTTTGCTGCATTCACATATTAAAGGTGAAACAGTTTCGACTTTGTTGTTGCAAAGTCGGTGGTTTGGATTGTCGGTGGATTTTTGTATCTTTGCTTTCGTGACATTAGTTTGTTGTGCTTGTTCTTGAGCAGCGAGTATTAAACCTTCTGTTTCTTTCTTGATGGTTCCCATCTTAAGCCATGCCCATGTAAAGTTGTCATCACATTTTCCTTCAATGTTTTTCAAGTGCTGTCCATGCAAAGCTTTGGTTTTCCATCTATTTAATCTGTCATTCAGCTGTTTTTCTTTATATTCTGCCTTTGTTTCTGTTGTTTTTATAATGTGCTCTGTTTTCATAGCCCGCAGCAATTTTTCTGTACTTTGGATACTATACTTTTGGATACAGGTAAGTCGTATTTTTACTTATTATTATTATTATTATTATTATTATTATTATTATTATTATTATTATTATTATTTAATCTTTAGTGAGATTCACAGCCTTTGAGGCTGGTTAATAGCTCAGCAGCTCGAGTCCTAACCAAGGGCCTAGGAACTGTTAAGGTATCGTCGGAGGATGTAAGCTGTTCCGAGTAAGGTGGTTTTTTGTAGAGTCAAAATGTTCAAGTCCGGCAAATTTAGAATTTCTAAATAGCGGGGTAGCCCTTTGGGTATTGCTCCAAGGGCTCCAATTACAATCGGGACAACACAGATTTCTTTTTCCACAGTCGCTCAACTTCAATTTGCAAGTCCCGGTACTTTGTGATTTTTTCTTGCTGCTTATCTTCAATCCGTGCATCACCAGGTATTGCAATGTCAATGAACCATTATTATTATTATTATTATTATTATTATTATTATTATTATTTTCCTGGAATAGCTGGACATTGCCTTTAGCTACTTTGGACTTCAACCCCCTCTAGCACCAGCAGACACAGCCAGAGGCCAAATCTATCATCTCAAACATCTGGCCTATTTCAGATTGCCTCTTAGCTGTTAGCTGCAATGATTTCTTTAAAAATTTATTACACAAGACTTATCTTCTTTTTTTTTTTCTCCCTTTCTCGGGGCCACCCTATTAAATTAAAGTATCTTGTTCTTCGCCTGCTCGATTTAACGGCACATAAACATTCTAACCAAAACAGACCACTGGCTCATTACAACCGTTTATGAAATATTAAAAGGCTTTTTTCAAAATAAAAATAAAAACGAAATAAATTATTCAGCCGGGTGCCTTCCAGTGGTTTATAGGACAATGTGAGGAGGCCGAAGATACATCAAACGTAGGCGAGATACGGAGCGGAGAGACCGACCCAAAAAATGTGGAAGGCTTGCCTTCGACATGATAATTCCTGGGAATTAAATCTCAGGGGTGTTTAAACTGGTTTTATTACGTTATAAACGGGGATGAAGAGTTTAAGGAACTTGAGTTGAAAATAAACCCGTAAAGGGTTGAGTTTGGGGCAGGCAGGGTCCATAAGAAGTCCGGAGTCACACAATTCCCTTGTACGACCTTCTGACAAGCAAAGTCAATGGGATTCACTTAACAACCGTGTTACTAATTTAATAAATAAATGCAATGATTCACTTCACAACTGTGGCAAGGAAATGGGGCAAACTCACTGAGCAACATAAATTTGGGGCTCAGTTGTAGTTCGCAACTCGAGGACTACCTGTATAAGTAAGTCCTCAATTTACAGCAATATGTTTAGTGACCATTTGAAGTTTCAACAGTGAAGTGACTTATGACCATTTTTCACACTTTCACACTGACCGCTGCAGCAGCACCCCCATGGTCACGTGATCGAAATTCCGATGCTTGGCCACTGGCGTGTACTTATGACAGTTGAGCAGCCTTGGGGTTATGTCGGGGTGGGCAACAGTGGCCCTTTTACAACCTGTGGACTTCAACTCCCAGAATTCCTGAGACAGCCTTTTGTGATCACGTGATCCCAGAAACAGGGGTCATGTGACTGGGGGAATTCTGGGGGTTGAAGTCCCACCATCTTAATAGCTGCTAAGGTCGAGAAAACTTGGATTAGAGAAAGGATGTTCCCTAGGTCAAAAATTGTAGAAGAGGTATGGTCCTCAATTTCGGACTACAATGTCAGCTTTTTGGTCATTAAGTGATGCAGTGTTTAAGTGAGCCCTATTTTACAACACTTTTTTGCCATGGTCCTGAAGGTCATGAAACCACTACGGTGGTTAACTGAATTATGTGGTTGTTAAGGGTGGTGGAATCAAAACTTGATTATTGGGAATAGGGAAAGGAGGAAGGAACCATTAAGGAGTCAGAAAACAGTACTGATGATGTTAGCTAGTATGGTAATGAAATGTCTTCAAGAAAACAGTCAAGCTCAGAGAACACAAGGAGCCCACAGTCATACTACTACTACTACTACTACTACTACTACTACTACTACTACTACTATTACTCTCCACCAACCCCACTCCCTTCTAGCACTGATGATGTTACCTAATTAAGTCATGAAACATCTGCAAGAAAATACTCAAGCTCAGAGAGCACCAAGCACTCACAGTTGTTTTCTTCCTCTTCCTCCTCCTCGTCCTTTCCACAGACCCCACTCCCTTCTAGCACTGATGAGGTTACCTATTTGGGTCATGAAACGTTTGCAAGAAAACAATCAAGCAGAGAAAGCACCAAGGCTCCCTCATCAGAAAAAATTACTCAGTCCTGCAGAAGAAGAACTTGTGAGACAGGACCTCCAAATACAGGAAATCCTCAACTTTTCACCCACCCACCCAAAGACTCCCTATCCAAGTTCCCCAACCAACATGGTTGGAGGCTGGGAATTTTGGGCGTTGCAGTCCCAAATCATCAAGAAGACCTTTTCAGAAAGGCCACTGTTGTCCGTTACCTTTACCCACCACTCTCTTCCAACATTTGAGGGGCTGCCACAGAGAAGAGGGAGGGTCAGTCGGCCTATTTTCCAAAGCACCTGAAGGCAGGAGAAGAAGCAACGGATGGAAACTCATCAAGGAGAGAAGCAACTTAGAACTAAGGAGGAATTTCCTGAGAAATTGTGAGAACAATTAATCAGTGGAACAAAAGTTGTGGGTGCTGCTCCATCCCTGGAGGTAATTTAAGAAGAGATTGGACATTCTTCTCAAATGGTATACAGCTGTGATGGCAAACCTATGGCACGCGTGCCACAGGTGGCACGTGGAGCCATATCTGTGGGCACGCAAGCATTGCCCTAGCTCAGCTCTAATATGCATGCATGCACCGGCCAGCTGATTTTCAGGCCTTCCAGGCCCACCGGAAGTTGGCAAACAGGCTGTTTCCGGCCTCCAGAGGGCCTCAGGAGGGTTGGGGAGGGCCGTTTTCGCCCTCCCCAGGCTCCTAGAAAGTGTCTGGAGCCTGCGGAGGGTGAAAAACAGGCCTTCCGGTCCCACCGGAAGTCGGGAAACGGGCTCTTTCAGGCCTCCAGGGGGGTGGGAAGGCTGCTTTCATCCCCCCCAGGCTCCAGAGGCTTTCTAGGAGCCTGGGGAGGGTGAAAACAGCCCTCCCCAAGCCCCCTGAGGCCCTCTGAAGGCCGGAAGGGCAAAAAATGGGCCTATTGGGCCCACCGTGCCATGGCGTGCCAAAAAGGGGGGGGAGTGCAGGGGGTCACACACCCATGTGCTTGGGGGGTGGGGCGCATTGAATTATCAGTGTGGACACACACGTGTGTGACTCTCCCACGCTCCCCCCCGATTTTGGCACACGACGGCAAAAAGGTTAGCCATCACTGGTATTGAGCAGGAGGTTGGACTAGAAGACCTCCACGGTCCCTTCCAACTCTGTTATTCCATTTATACCATAATGAGCAATAACTAAGGGAACTAGGTGGGATTGTCTAACAAAGAGAAGGACTAGGGGTGACATGATAGCAGTTTTCCAATATTTGAGGTGCTGCAACAAAGAAGAGGGAGTCAAGCTATTCTCCAAAGCACCTGAAGGCAGGACAAGAAGCAACGGGTGGAAACTAATCAAGGAGAGAAGCAACCTAGAATTTCCTGGTGCCTGGAGGCCGTGTGGATCTGGATGGGGAGAAACAGGCTCAGGCTCAACCCATCCAAGACCGAGTGGCTGTATTTTCCGACGTCCCGATATAGCCAGCTGGTGCCATCGCTGACTATTGGCCCCCACGGAAAGGGCTCGCAACTTGGGCGTCCTCCTGGATTCACGGCTGTCTTTAGAAGAGCACTTGATGGCTGTGACCGGGAGGATTTTTCATCAGGTTCGCCTGATCCGCCAGTTGCGTCCCTTTCTAGATCGGGACTCTCTACACACAGTCACTCATGCCCTCGTCACCTCCCGCCTGGACTATTGTAACGCTCTCTACATGGGGCTCCCCTTGAGGTGCACCCGGAGGCTCCAACTGGCGCAGAGTGCGGCCGCACGGGTGGTTATGGGAACAACGTGGAGCTCCCATGTAACACCTCTCCTGCGCGAGCTGCACTGGTCCCCGGTGGTCTTCCGAGTGCGCTTCAAGGTTCTGGTTATCACCTTTAAAGCGCTCCATGGCTTAAGACCTGATTATCTACGGGACCGCCTGCTACCACCAATAGCCTCCCACCAGTCAGTACGCTCCCATAGAGAGGGGCTCCTCCGGGTGCCGTCGGCCAAACAATGTCGACTGGCAGCCCCCAGGGGGAGAGCCTTCTCTGTGGGGGCACTTACGATCTGGAACGAGCTCCCCCCCCCCCCCCCCCGGAGATACAGAGGATCCCGGATCTGCGCACCTTCCGTTGCGCGCTTAAGACTTTTTTATTTCATCAAGCTGGCCTGGCCTAAATCTTCTCCCCTTTTTAAATGTAAATTTTAATTTGTTTTTAAATTATGGGGTATTTCAAATTTGTCCAGCCAAATTATTTAATTCGTTTTTATTTTATTTTAAATTTTTGTATTTATGTGTTTTATCTTGTGGCTGTTCACCGGCCTGAGTCCTTCGGGAGAAGGGCGGTATAGAAATTTAATAAAATAAATAAATGAATAAAATAGAATTAAGGAGAAACTTCCTAACAGTGAGGACAATTAACCAGTGGAACAACCTGCCACCAGAAGTTGTGGGTGCTCCAACACTGGAGGTTTTTAAGAAGAGACTGGACAGCCATTTGTTCAAATGCATGCTGCACGCCTGCACATGTGCAGCACGTACCAAATATGCGCTTCGCATGGAAAAAGGAGGCTTGGGAAGGTAAGTAGAACGGCGAGGGGGGGGGAATAGCTGTGCCGCGTGATTTAGATTCATTAGAAAGCTTTCTAGCAATTTTAAATCATGCAGCACAGCTGATCATCGGAAATACCGGTTCGAAGGAACTGGTAGCATTTTTTTACTACCGATTCACCCGAACCGGTGCAAACCGGTAGCGTATTATCACTGGGATAGGGTCTTCTGCTTGAGCAGAGGGTTGGACTAGAAGACCTCCAAGGTTCCTTCCAACTGAGTTACTCTATATCATGGCCCCGGTTTTATCTCCCAGGTTGAGCTACAGGATCCAATTATTCTCTTTAAAAAATTAATTAGTCGGGATCCTTCTTTGTGGCTTCCTCTCTGCTTCATACAACTCCTCCCCTTCCCCCCCCCCGCTCCCCAAATTCTTTTGACACTGGTGGTGAAAAGGGTTAAAAAACATTTTTTTTTACACCCCTCAAACATGGGTTTTTTTTTCATCTCTAAAGCAAATTTGACGACAGGTTCCTTTGCCTCTCCGGTGCATTAGCCAGAGATGCTATTTTAATAGGAGCCCGAGTGAATCACACCGTCGACACATAGGAGAACAAGGATGCATTTTGAATTTTTTTCAAAAACTAAAAAAATAAAAATGAGATTTTTTTTTCCAGCCCGAAAAAGCAGAGAGAGAACGGAGAATTGCGAAAAGACCTTAAAAAATCACATGCAATTTGCCGCTGCTGATCGGCTCCAGCCGCAGAGGCTTTGAGAAACCGAAAGGCAGGGATAACTACAGTCCTTGATTTACAACAGTTCATTTAGTGACTGTTCAAAGTTACACCGGCACTGCAAAAAGTAACTTACGACCGTTTTTTTCACACTTATGAGCATTACAGCATCCCCATGGTCACGTGATCGAAACTCAGACGCTTGGCAACTGACTCATATGTATGACGGTTTGCAGTGTCCCCAAGGGTCACGCGAGCCCCTTTTTAACGACCTTCTGACAGTCAAAGTCCACAGGGAAACCAGATCCACTTAACAATACGGGTAGTCCTTGACTTACGACCACAGTTGAACCCCCAATTTCTGTTGCTCAGTGAGACATTTGCAAAGTGGGTTTTGCCCCCTTTTACAACTTTTCTGGCCGCGGGCAGTGGTGGGATTCAGCCAGTTCGCACCTATTCGGTAGAACCGGTTGTTAATTTTCTAAGCAATTCGGAGAACCAGTTCTTGGAAGAAATCTTATTTTGTTTTTTCCCCACTTTACGGGGCTAATCCTGTAAGGAAGGCAGGAAGGAAACATTCTGGTGGTGTTTCTAGCCTAATCTTTATTGCCCTGCTTATAGAAACTGCCTCTCTGGTTAACCCTTATTACATTGTAACAGTAAGGTGAAGCACTGTTGACGTGAGTGACATTGAGTTGGCCACACCCACACGGTCATATGACCACCAAGCCACGCCTACCCAGCTGGTCATTAGGGCAGAGAACCGGTTAAATTATTTGAATCCCACCACTGGCCGCGGGTGTGAAGTGAATCACTGCAGTTAATAAGCTAGCAACCTGGTTGTTAAGTGAATAATAATAATAATAATAATAATAATTTTATTTCTATACCGCCCTTCTCCCGAAGGACTCAGGGCGGTGTACAGCCTATTTAAAAACACAGACAAAACAACAGTATAAAATTTAAAATAATTAAATAGGTGGCTCAAATTTAAAACCCCAATAAATTTAAATACCCAATTTAAAACTATTGTGTTGATAGTCCGGCCTGGCGGAACAACAGGGTCTTCAATGCGCAGCGAAACACTCGGAGGTCGGAGATCTTACGAATTTCCAGGGGCAGTTCATTCCACAGGGCAGGGGCTCCCACAGAGAAGGCCCTCCCCCTGGGTGTCGCCAGCCGACATAACTTGGCTGATGGCACCCTGAGGAGACCCTCTCTGTGGGAACGGACTGGTCGGTGGGAGGCTATTGGTGGCAGAAGACAGTCTCGGAGGTACCTGGGTCCTATGCCATGGAGTGCTTTAAAGGTGGTAACCAACACCTTGAATCGCACCCGGAAGACCACTGGGAGCCAGTGCAGCTCGCGCAGGAGGGGTGTCACATGGGCACAACGGGTTGCGCCTATAACCACCCGCGCGGCTGCATTCTGGACCAGTTGGAGCCTCCGAGTGCTCTTCAAGGGGAGCCCCATGTAGAGAGCATTACAATAGTCCAACCGGGAAGTAACAAGGGCATGAGTGACCGTGCGCAGGGCGTCCCGATCCAGAAAGGGCTGCAACTGGCGAATCTGGCTTCCCCATGGATTTTGCAAGTTGCAAAAGATGATCACACAACCTTGGGACACTGCAACCGTCATAAGTATGAACTGGTTGTAAAACATCTAGATTTTGATCACGTGGCCATGGGGATGCTGCAACAGTCATATAACTATGAAAAACAGTCCTAAGTCACACGCTTCAGGGCCGTCGTAACTTTGGACGGTCACTAAACAAGCTGTTTGGTCAGTCGGGAACTCCCTGTAGTATTTCTCATATAACCACTGCAGCGATTCAGTTAAGAACATCGGCAAGAAAGGTCGTAAAACGAGGCAAAGCTCACTTCCCCGATGTTTCACTTTTTAGCCACGGAAACGGTAGGCCTACCACTGTGGTCGTAAATCAAGGACGACCTGAAAATGGCTGTTTTTAACACCTGTAATTTTATTTTATTTTTTTCTTCTCTCTTTTCTTTTCTTTCCCATTTTAGCCTAACCTAACTGCTCTTTCGAAAAGAAAGGAGGCGTGGGGAGGGCAGGAAACGCGAGCTGCCATTGCTAAGGAAACGAGAAATCAAGTGGTCTGTTTGTCAGGGAAGCAAGTCGAGCAGACCGAGATTAGGCCATGGCTAACTGAAGGTTAATTTCTCATCTCCCCTGGAAAGGAGATGGTGGATGGCAAGCAAGAGAAAGCTGTGGAAATTTTAGTGCAGGAGGGAAGAAAGAATGTGGGGCGCGGAGGGGGTGGCAAAGGAATTAGCATTCATGGGAGGGGAGGAAAATGTTGAGGGGTTCACACACAGGGGTGTGTTTGTGTGTTTGTTGCGTGAGGAGGATGTGGCTTCGTCTCAAGAGATTCCCTCCAGATTCTTCCTTCTTTCTTTAAATCCAGGCTGCCTCCAACCAGGGAGAGCGATAATTCATATTGGAGACTGATTGATATCCCATTCAGACTGGGATATCGCCATTCGTTTTTATCAAGGGAAGCATTTCAGGAGTCAAAATTTCTTTGGTTGCTTGGAAAAGCACCGTCTTCTTCCGTGTTAGGAGAAAAGGGGGGGGAAACTCCCTAAAAATTAAACAATGAATGCAGAACTAAGATCTTTTTCCTTGAGAGGCTGGCTGTTTACCGGGAGTCCTCAACTTACGACCATTCATTTAGTGACCTCCCCCCATTCTTCTTCCTCACCAACCTTCTCCTCCTCCTCCTCCTCCTCCTGTCAATCCTTCTTTTCTTCCTCCCCCTTCTCCTTCTTCTCCTCTTTCTCCTTCTCCCTTCCCTTTTCCCCTTCCCCTGTCCATTGTTCTCCTTCTTCTTCTCCTCCTCTTCCTCCCCCTCCTCCTCCTCCTCTTCTTCTCTCCTCCTCCCATCCTTTTCCTCCTCCGCTTTCCCTTTCTCCTTTTTTCTTTTCCTTCTTCTCTTTCTTCTCTTCCTCTCCTCCTCCTTCTCCTTTTCCTTCTCCTTCGTCTCTTCTTCTCTCCTCCTCCCCATCTTCCTCCTTTCTCTCCTCTTTCTCCTTCTCCTTCTCCCTTCCCTTTTCTCCCTTCCCTCATCCATTGTTCTCCTCCTCCTTTTTCTTCTCCTCCTCCTTTCCCTTTTCTCCCTTCCCTCATCCATTGTTCTCCTCCTCCTCTCCTCCTCCTCCTTTTTCTTCTCCTTCCCCTTTCCCTTTTCTCCCTTACCTCATCCATTGTTCTACTTCTCTCCTTCCCCTCCTCCTCCTCCTCTTTTTTCTTCTTTCTCCTTCTCCTCCTTCTCCTTTTCCTTCTCCTTCATCTCTTCTTCTCTCCTCCTCCCCATCTTCCTCCTTTCTCTCCTCTTTCTCCTTCTCCTTCTCCCTTCCCTTTTCTCCCTTCCCTCATCCATTGTTCTCCTCCTCCTTTTTCTTCTCCTTCTCCTTTCCCTTTTCTCCCTTCCCTCATCCATTGTTCTCCTCCTCCTCTCCTCCTCCTCCTTTTTCTTCTCCTTCTCCCTTCTCTTTTCTCCCTTCCCTCATCCATTGATTGTTCTCCTTCTCCTCTCCTTCCCTTCCTCCTCCTCCTCCTTTTTCTTCTCCTCCTCCTTCGCTCTTCCCTCTTCCCCCTTTCCAGCAGTGGGTTTCAGATTATTTTACTACCAGTTCACTTTGTGCGCTCACTTTGTGTGCTCGCCCAGTTCACATGCGTGTCTGCCTTCCGTGTATGCATCGGCCTTCCGCACATGCAACTTGCTCGCTTGTGCACCTTTCATGCATGCGCATGGCCTTGGAGCCAGGGTGGGTGGGCGGGGGCAGGCCCACCCGCAATCGCCACTACCGGTTTGGGAAAATGGGTCCGAACCGGCTGAATACCACCTCTGCCCCTTTCCCCATCCATTGTTCTCCTTCTTCTCATCCTCCCCATCTTTTTCTTCTTACTTCTCCTCCTCCTCTTTTTCCCCTTTCTTCTCCCAAACCATCTTCCTCCTCCCACCCTCCTCTTCCTCCTCCTCCCTCTCCCCCTCCTTAATTTTTGAATGCTTTCCCAGATATCACACGTCCTGCAAAGTAGCAGATTGGGGGGAAATATCATAACCTTTCTCTCTTCCTTTATTTCTACTATCAGGGAGATTTATTTTTCCAAGACGAAAAAAGGGAGAGCAATGGCATCTACCACCGTCTCTTAATCTGGAACGGCAAAGATGAAATTAATCATAATATCGTTGGGTTGCAATCATCTGCAAATAAACCTATTCGTGAAATTCCGTGGCTTGGGCTGCACTTCTACCACACCTGTCTTTGACAGAGGGTATCCTGGTAGTGTTTGCATTGCTGAAATAGATTTTGAGCTTTTTTTTTTTAATAAAAAAAAAGATTCTTTTCCAAGGCAAAAGTCTCCACTGGGCCATTTAAGAGATGCAAAATGCCAGTAGCTAGCTGAACTCTGCTTGGCTCATAAATCTGAAGGTGCTTAGGACTCAGCGTGGAATTTGCAAAGATTAAAGTGCTGAAGGATTGGAAGATAAAGTTGATTATAATCTTCTTAGGGCCATAGTTCTATTACTAGTGTCTTCAGCAGTAGCCTAAAATGGGGAAAGAATCTCGAGTATTTTTAAGCCTTCCGTTTTAAGGCTTGAAAATCTCACAGGATTCAGGGACAAACACAAACTGAAACACAGAGCTACGATCTCAATGAGACAGAAAAAGGTTGCTGAATTTTATTTATTTATTTGTATTTGGCCTTTATTATTATTATAATCACCTCTCCTGGTGATTGGCTCAAAATCACCCAATCGGCTTTGATGCCTAAGAAGGAACTAGAACTCACATCTGGTGATTGATTCAAAGTCACCCAGACAGCTTTGATGCCTAAGGCGGAATAGAACTCACCATCTCCTGGTGATTGGCTCAAAGTCACCCAATCGGCTTTCATGTCTAAGGCGGGACTAGAACTCACCATCACCTGGTGATTGGCCCAAAATCACTCAGATGGCTTTCATGCCTAAGGTGGGACTAGAGCTCACCATCTCCTGGTGATTGGCTCAAAGACACCCAATCGGCTTTCATGTCTAAGGTGGGACTAGAACTCACCATCACCTGGTGATTAGCTCAAAATCACCCAATCGGCTTTGATGCCTAAGAAGGAACTAGAACTCACATCTGGTGATTGATTCAAAGTCACCCAGACAGCTTTGATGCCTAAGGCGGAATAGAACTCACCGTCTCCTGGTGATTGGCTCAAAGACACCCAGATGGCTTTCATGCCTAAAGCGGGACTAGAACTCACCATCTCCTGGTGATTGGCTCAAAGACACCCAGATGCCTTTCATGCCTAAGGCGGGACTAGAACTCACCATCTCCTGGTGATTGGCTCAAAGACACCCAGATGCCTTTCATGCCTAAGGCGGGACTAGAACTCACCATCTCCTGGTGATTGGCTCAGAGACACCCAGATGCCTTTCATGCCTAAGGCGGGACTAGAACTCACCGTCTCCTGGTGATTGGCTCAAAGACACCCAGATGCCTTTCATGCCTAAGGCGGGACTAGAACTCACCGTCTCCTGGTGATTGGCTCAAAGACACCCAGATGCCTTTCATGCCTAAAGCGGGACTAGAACTCACCGTCTCCTGGTGATTGGCTCAAAGACACCCAGATGCCTTTCATGCCTAAGGCGGGACTAGAACTCACCGTCTCCTGGTGATTGGCTCAAAGACACCCAGATGGCTTTCATGCCTAAAGCGGGACTAGAACTCACCATCTCCTGGTGATTGGCTCAAAGACACCCAATCGGCTTTCATGTCTAAGGCGGGACTAGAACTCACCATCACCTGGTGATTGGCTCAAAGACACCCAGATGCCTTTCATGCCTAAGGCGGGACTAGAACTCACCATCACCTGGTGATTGGCTCAAAGACACCCAGATGCCTTTCATGCCTAAAGCGGGACTAGAACTCACCGTCTCCTGGTGATTGGCTCAAAGACACCCAGATGCCTTTCATGCCTAAGGCGGGACTAGAACTCACCGTCTCCTGGTGATTGGCTCAAAGACACCCAGATGGCTTTCATGCCTAAAGCGGGACTAGAGCTCACCATCTCCTGGTGATTGGCTCAAAGACACCCAATCGGCTTTCATGTCTAAGGCGGGACTAGAACTCACCATCACCTGGTGATTGGCTCAAAGACACCCAGATGCCTTTCATGCCTAAGGCGGGACTAGAACTCACCGTCTCCTGGTGATTGGCTCAAAGACACCCAGATGGCTTTCATGCCTAAAGCGGGACTAGAACTCACCATCTCCTAGTGATTTGCCTAAAGTCAGCCTGCCAATTTTCATGGCTAAATTGGGTCTCTAGCAAAACTCAGTGGCTTGTGCTGGCTGGGGAATTCTGGGAGTTGAAGTCCACCCTTCTTCAAGGGGCCAAGGATGAGAAACATTGACTCAGGCACCTTTAAGCCTGGTGGGTAGATGCCAATAGGTCAAAAAGTCTCCATGCCAGCATTAATATTAAAATCTAGTCACAGCAATCATTCTCCGTTTGCCATCAAAGGGGTGGGAAGTCTTGATCAGATGGTTGAAGCCCTGCCATGACTTAACTTTACCCCTGCTTAGCAGTCGGGTGGGAATTCACCAGGTGATCCTGGGGCTGGAAGCGAGGGTTGAAAAGTAGAATAAACATCCCAGAAGAAGGGAATGGAGAGGCACTTAATGCTGTTGCCAAGGAAACTGCATGGCAATGTTTAAAAGTCACCAGCTTGACTTGAAGGCAATTTTACCTTTTATACCATCGCTTTCTTCCTTTGTCTGGCTATCTATTTATCTATCGAACTTTCTATCATCTATCTATCTATCTATCTATTCTATCTATCTATCTAATTATCTATTTATCATCTATTTATGTATCATCTATCTATCTATCTATCTATCTATCTATCTATCTATCCTATCTATTCTACCTACCTACCTACCTACCTACCTATCTATCTATCTATTTATCTATCTATTTATCTATCTAATTATCTATTTATCATCTATCTATGTATTATCTATTTATTTATTTATTTACCTATTTCTCTTTTTATCATTCTGTCCTCTATCTCTTTCTATATGTCTACTGTTGTCTGTTTATCTCTTTCTCCATCCATCCACCATCCATTTATTTCTCTATTATCCATTATGTATATATCATCTATTTATATATTTATTATCTATCACCAAATATTTATATCTCTACCTCTTATCTATCTATCTATCTATCATCTATCTATCTATCTTATTAATTAATTAAGATAGATAGATAGATATAGATAGATATAGATAGATATAGATATAGATATAGATATAGATATAGATATAGATATAGATATAGATATAGATATAGATATAGATATAGATATAGATATAGATATAGATGGATGGATGGATAGATAGATAGATGGATAGATGGATAGATGGATAGGGATAGGGATAGGGATAGGGATAGGGAGGGAGAGAGAGAATCAAATTAATTATATTTGATATGCTGCTTTGAGTGGCAATCATGATGGAGGTGCCATAAGCAGATCAGATAGACAATCAGAACAGAACGGAACAGAGGGAGGGAGGGAGGGAGTTAGGAAGGAGGGTGGAAGGGAGGGAGGGAGGGAGGGAGGGGGAAAGGAAGAAAAAAGAGAAGGGAGGGAGGGAGGGAAAAAGGAAGGAAAGAAGGGAAGGAAGGAAGGAAGGAAGGAAGGAAGGAAGAAAGAAAGAAAGAAAGAAAGAAAGAAAGAAAGAAAGAAAGAAAGAAAGAAAGAAAGAAAGAAAGAAAGAAATTGCAGCACCTCCAGTTTGTGTTGCAGTGCCAAACACAAACATGTTACAATACCAGCTCCAAACCATTTGGCCTCTAATGGTACCAGCAGCACCAAGAGCCAAATTTGTGACATTTACAATGTTTTAGAGCAGGGGTCTCCAACCTTAGCAACTTTAAGCCTGGCGGACTTCAACTCCCAGAATTGGTGTTGGCAACGCTTGGCAACGCTGGCTGGGGAATTCTGGGAGTTGAAGTCCACCAGGCTTAAAGTTGCCAAGGTTGGAGACCCCTGTTTTAGAGACATTTCTTCTTTCCTTTGGTGGAGAGAGAGAGAGAGAGGGAGGGAGGGAGGGAGGGAGGGAGGGAGGGAGGGAGAGAGAGAGAGAGAGGCCAGGACGGAGCGAGATTTCCTAAAACTCCTCGTCTCCAATCCCAACTTTAAGAAGCAGAGCCTTTGGATGGCATCCGAGACAGGCTGGCTTCGTGGCTCAGATTTTCCACTTCGTACCACAAATATTGATTGAACTCACGGAGATGCCGGGTTTTCCCATGGCAAACACCGGGATCGTTGCCGACCCGTGTGCTTTTCTTGCACAAACACCTGTTTTCCACGACAGTCCCCCCACCACCCCAAAAAAATCAACTCCATTTCAGGTTGTCATCTCCGATGGGCAGGACGAAAAATAGCCGTACGGATTGAATAAATCACTTTCCCTTCCGATGGGGAGAAGAGCCGAAAGAGATAAGTCAACGATGGCGCGCAAGATTTAGTGCGTGACACAAACAGTCTGATCGGCACAATTTTTCATTTTACCAAAGTAAAATGTACCACCCTCCCAGCCTCTCTCAAACATGCTTCTCTTTAAATGAATATAGATAATTCTCTTCTTATGACCACAAGGGACATTTAACAACATTTCTGATGCTAAGTGAGACATTTATTCAGGGAATTTTGCCCCATTTTATGGCCTTTCCTGCCAATGGTTGTTAAGTGAATCGCTGCAGTTCTTAAGGGAGGGACACACTTCTTAAGTGAATCTGCCTTCCCCATTGGCTTGTCAGAAGGATGCAAGAGGGGATCACGTGACCCCAGGACATGGCAACCATCGTAAGCGTGAGTCGGTAGCCAAGTGTCTCAATTTGGATCACGTGATCACGGGGATGCTGCCACGGTCGTAAGCGTGAAAAACGGCCATAAGTCACTTTTTTTTACTACCGTTGTAACTTCGAACAGTCACTAAACAAACCATCGTAAGTCAAGGACTACCTTAATTTTCATTGGGTTTAATTTAGACCTTTGATTTTTTTTTTATTTCAATGTTCTTTATTGATTTGGGGAATTTTGCAATAAATCTGGGGATTTATTTGGGAATTTTGCTATAGAATAGAATAGAATAGAATAGAATAGAATAGAATAGAACAGAATAGAATAGAATAGGAATGAAGAATGAAATGAAATGGAATGGAATGGAATGGAATAGAATAATATAGAATAGAATAGAATAGAATAGAATTAGAATAGAATAGAATAGAATAGAATAGAATAGAATAGAATAGAATAGAATAGAATAGAATAGAATAGAATAGAATAGAATAGAATAACAGAGTTGGAAGGGACCTTGGAGGTCTTCTAGTCCAACCTCTTGCTTAGGCAGGAAACCCTACACCACTTCAGACAAATGGTTGTCCAACATCTTCTTTAAAACTTCCAGTGTTGGAGCATTTGCAACTTCTGGAGGCAAGTTGTTCCACTGATTAATTGTTCTCACTGTCAGGAAATTTCTCCTTAGTTCTCAGTTGCTTCTCTCCTTGATGACTTTCCACCCATTGCTTCTTGTCCTGCCTTCAGGTGCTTTGGAGAATAGCTTGACTCCCTCTTCTTTGTGGCAGCCCCTGAGATATTGGAAGACTGCTATCATGTCACCCCTGGTCAGTGGTGGGTTTCAAATTTTTTTACTACTGGTTCTGTGGCTGTGGCTTGGTGGGCATGGCTTGGTGGGCGTGGCAGGGGAAGGTTACTGCAAAATCCCCATTTCCTCCCGATCAGCTGGGTCTCGGGAGGCAGAGAATAGATGGGGGTGGGGCCAGTCAGAATTTTTACTACCGGTTCTCCGAACTACTCAAAATTTCTGCTACCGGTTCTCCAGAATTGGTTCAGAACCTGCTGAAACCCACCTCTGCCCCTGGTCCCTTCTTTTCATTAAGCTAAACATACCCAGTTCCAGCAACTGTTCTTCATATGTTTTATCCTCAAGTCCCCTAATCCTCTTTGTTGCTCTTCTCTACACTCTTTCTAGAGTCTCCACATCTTTTTTACGACCAAAACTGGCGTGGCGACCAAAACTGGATGCCGTATTCCAAGTGTGGTTTTACCAAGGCATTATAAAGTGGTATTTGTTCAACCCCATGCTCCAACCCGCTTTGAATTCCAAGGATCCTTATGATCTAATTCCAAACAGGTGCTGGCTCGGTGTTGGGCCTATGCATAGGATATTTACCAATAAATGGATAGGAAAAGCAATGGGTGGAAACTAATCAAGGAGAAAAGCAACCTGGAACTAAGGAGAAATTTCCTGACCATGCAAACAGTTAATCAGTGGAATAACGTCCCACCAGAAGTTGTGAATGCTCCAACACTGGAGGTTTTTAAGAAGAGATTGGACAACCACATGTCTAAAATGGTAGAGGGTTGGACTAGAAGACCTCCGAGGTCCCTTCCAACTCTGTGATTCTGTTATTTTTTAATTTCTTGATCTCTTTCCCTTCCTGTCTTTTTTCCGAGCAGCATGTCGAGTTTCTTTCTCCCTGTCGTTGCCACCAATTTCTGGCTGGGTTGCCATGGCAGCCGCTGAACGGACAATATGTGATTGCCTTTCAAGCACTCTCCCGCTGTCGGAGAAAGATCACCACTTGGGGAAGACAAGAGTCAAGGAAAAAGCAGGGGGCTGCCCAGTCCCTTGATAGCAGCACCCCCAGATCATCCTGATCCCTTGAAATCAGAATCAGAATAGAGCTGGAAGGGACATTAGAGGTCTTGTAGTCCAACCCTCTCCTCAGGAAGGAGACTCTATACCATTCCAATCAAGTGATTGTCCAGCCTCCTCTTGAAAACTTCCAGTGTTGGAGAATTCACAATTTCTGGAGGCAGGCAGTTCCACTGGTTAATTGTCCTCACTGTTAGGAAGTTTCTCCTTAATTCCAGGCTGCTTCTCTCCTTGATTAGTTTCCATCCGTTGTTTCTTGTTTTGCCCTCTGGCGCTTTGGAAAAATAAATTGACCTTTATTATAATATGTGGCAGCCTCTCAAATACTAGAATACTATTATCATGTCCTCCCCCTCCAGTCCTTCTTTTCTCTAGACTAGCCAACCCCAAATCCTGCAACCGTTTTAATCTCCAGGCCGAGTGGATTGATTTTCCAAAGCACCAGAAAGCAGGACAAGAAGCAATGGGTGGAAACTAGTCAAGGAGAGAAGCAACCTGGAACTGAGGAGAAATTTCCTGACAGTCAGAACAATTAATCAGTGGAACGAGTGGCCTCCAGAAGCTGTGGGGGCTCCATCACTGAAGGCTTTTAAGAAAAGTTTTAACGGAATTGGAAGGGACCTTGGAGGTCATCTAGTCCGACCCCTCGCCCAAGCAGGAGACCCTACACCATTTCTGACAGATGGCAGTCCAATCTCTTCTTGAAAGCCTCCAGTGATGAAGCTCCCACAACGTCCGAAGGCAACTTCTGTTCCATGGGTTGATTGTTCTCACAGTCAGAAAATTCATCCTTATTTCCAGATTGAATCTCTCCTTGTTCAGTTTCCATCCATTATTCCTTATCTGGCCTTCAGGTGCTTTTGAAAATAGCTTGACTCCCTCCTGTCTGTGGCAGCCCCTCAAATATTGGAAGACGGCTATCATGTCTCCCCTGGTCCTTCTCTTCACTAGACTAGCCATCCCTGTCAGGAATGGTGTAGGGCCGTCATGGTGAACCTATGGCACATGTGCCACAGGTGGCACGTGGAGCCATATCTGTGGGCACGCGAGCGTTGCCCTAGCTTAGCTGCAGTGCCAGCCAGCTGATTTTCAGGCCTTCTGGGCGCACTGGAGGGGCGTCCAGAGGGCCTTCAGGCGGTGGGGAAGGCCATTTTCACTCTCCTCAGGCTCCAAGAAAGCCTCTGGAGCCTGGAGAGGGCTAAAAACAGGCCTACCAGGCCCACCTGTAAACGTTTTGCCGTCGTGTGCCAAAAACAGGGGGAGTGCAGGGGGGGTCATGCGTTCATGCACGGGGGCGGGGCATGGGGGCATTGAATTACATACGCATGACCCCCCCCCGCTCTCCCTATTTTTGGCACGCAACGGCAAAAAGGTTAGCCATCACTGGTGTAGGGTCTCTTACTTGAGCGGGGGGTTGGACTAGATGACCTATAAGGTCCCTTTCAACTCTGTTATTCTGTTATTACAATGCCAATGAATGAAACAGCGCCTTGTTCAGTCAGACTCCAGTCTTCAGAACTGGAGAAGCTTCTTGGATGAGAAGCGAAACATCTTCTTAAGCCACAATTATCCCACAATTAAAATCTTTTCTTCCTAAACCCTTTCAAAACCTTCTGGATCGGGAAGAATGCTCCAAAGGTGGGTTGTTGTTGTTGTTGTTTTTTCAAAAGGCAAGTGGACTTCCTTTGTTTTGTTTTGTTTTTCTTTTGAAGAAGTTTCACTTCTCATCCAAGAAGCTTCTTCAGTTTTTGGATAAGAAGCGAAAAGACAAAGTAGAAAGTCCAGTTTCACCTTTGGGACCACCGTGACCTGGATGATGGAAAATCTTCATAGTTTGGTTTAGTTTAGTTTAGTTTATTGGATTTATATACCGCCCTACTCCCGAAGGACTCAGGACGGTGAACAGCCACAAAGTAAAATACATATATACAAAATTTAAAAGCTGAATAAAACCGAATTAAACAGTTTGGCCCCAGACAGAATTAAAACACCCCAATAATTTAAAAACAAATTAAAATTTACATTTTAAAAGGAAAAAGGGAGAAAATGAAGATTAGGCCAGGCCAGCTTGATGGAATAAAAAGGTCTTGAGAGCGCGGTGGAAGGTGCGTAGGTCCGGGATCCTCCGTATCTCGGGGGGGAGCTTGTTCCAGATAGTAGGTGCCCCCACAGAGAAGGCCCTCCCCCTAGGGGCCGCCAGTCGACACTGTTTGGCCGACGGCACCCGGAGGAGCCCCCCTCTATGAGAGCGTACCAGTCAGTGGGAGGCTATTGGTGGTAGCAGGCGGTCCCATAAGTAACCAGATCCTAAAGGTGGTAACCAAAACCTTGAAGCGCACCCGGAAGACCACGGGGAGCCAGTGCAGCTCGCGTAGGAGAGGTGTTACCTGGGAGCGCCATGTCGCTCCCATAACCACGCGTGGCCGCAGTCTGTGCCAGTTGGAGCCTCCGGGTGCTCCTCAAGGGGAGCCCCATGTAGAGAGCGTTACAATAGTCCAGGCGGGACTGGACATAGACAATCAGTCAGTCAGTCAGTCAGTCAGTCAGTCAGTCCAGAATCAAAAACCTGCAGGACACCCCAGGTCTGGAGAAGTCAACACACCGTCCGAGGCAGGGGTGGGTTCTATTTACCTTTACTACCGGTTCGCAACAGGAGCGTGCGTGCATGTTTGCTTTGCTTGCGCATGTGTGCGCACTTCTGCACATGTGCAGATCGTCCATGATGATGTCCTGGCAGGTGGGCGGAGCCTCCCACCATTTTTACTACCGGTTCGCAAGAACCGGACTGAACCGGGAGCAACCCACCACTGGTCCGAGAGGAAGACAGTGCGAAATTTCTCCCCTATTGTTGTTAAGCAAATATATAGATCTCGCCTGTCCCCAAGAATTCAGCTCAACTGGAGGGCATATATATCTCTCTCTCCCGTCACTCGAAATGAGGCCTGTCATTTCAAAACGGATGTGATTAATACACCCAGCCACATAACGTGCGGGTGGGGGGGGGAGAAACGAGGAGAGGGAAGAAACGAAGGAGGAATTTTGCCCATATGGTATGTGATAGCCACGCATTTGTCATTCATTTAAACAAAAAACAGCCCTCAGGATATCATTCATCCAACCGCTTAAGACACAATTTAAACCTCCGCCTCACCCCACCCCATGGATTTTCTTTAATATCCAGATCAGGGGTGAAATCCAGCAGGTTCTGACAGGTTCTGGAGAACCGGTAGAAGAAATTTTGAGCAGTTCAGAGAACCGGAAGTGGAAATTTTGAATAATTCGGAGAACCGGCAAATACCACCTCTGGCTGGCCTTAGAATGGGGTGGGAATGGAGATTTTGCAGTATTGTTCCCTTGCCATGCCCAAGCCATGCCCACCAAGCTATACCACGCCGACCAAGCCACGCCCACAGAACTGGTAGTAAAAGAGTTTGGACTTCACCACTGATCCAGAGCTTCTGCACATACCGTGTTTCCCCGAAAATAAGACCCTGTCTTATATTTTTTTTTGAACCCTGAAATAAGCGCTTGGCCTTATTAACATGCGCTGAAAAGTCCAATTGGGCTTATTATCAAGAGATGTCTTATTTGGGGGGAAATAGGGTAGTCCTTGACTTGCGACCACCATTGAGCCCCAAATTTCTGCAAACTTTAAGTGAGACGTTTGTTAAGCGAGGTTTGCCCCCGTTTGATGACTTTTCTTGATGCCATTGTTAAGTGAATCGCTGTGGTCGATAAGTTGCGAAGGGAATCTGGCTACTGCAGGAAATAAGAAAATTCAAAAATAAAAATAGTATGTAGGTATATAAGTTAGAAATGCATATAAATATTATTCTGCTTTAAGATACTATATTTTTCGGCATATAAGACGCCCTTAGTTTTTGGGGAGGAAAGTAAGAAAAAAGCTGATTGGCAGGTGGATCGGCCTCCTGCAATCAGCTGTTGCCAGAGGTGAATTTTAGCAACAACAGGTTCCTTGGTTGTGAGCTCTGTGCCTTGCTTTTTTTTTTTTTTTTTTTTTTGCTTTTTTGTCTGCCTCTGAAACTTCTGAAACTGTTTCAGGAAAACTTTTTTTCCTGCCTCTGAAAGCCTCCAAAACAGAGCTTCAGAAAAAAAGCCTCTGAAGCTCTATTTGGGGCTTCTTTTCGGAAGCTTCGTTTCTGATGCTTTTTTCAGCCTCTGAAATGGTGGTGGGTTCCTCCCAGTTCGGCCCGGTTCTCCCGAGCCGGTAGCGGTGACTATATGACATCACCGAACTGGTTCTGCCCCCCCGGCCCCCCGGCCCCCCCTACCCCCTGCACCCTCCCCCCACGTTATTCTTACCTAAATGGGCTGTGCGAGGGCCCCCCAGGACCTCCAAAGAGCCCATTTTTTGCCGAGGAGGCCGAGAATGGGCTGCAGGAGCCTCGTGGGGCTTCTGCACAGCCCGTTTTTGGCCAGCAGGGTGCTGCAGGACATGTCCGGTCCATCTCCCCACCCCTGCCCCACCCTCGCCTGTCCCACCCCCACTGGCCCTCAGAGGAGAACTACAATGTCGATCCGGTCCTTGAAGAAATCCAGTTTGACACCCCTGCACCAGACCCTTTATTATTTTTTTAATAATAATAATTATTTAATAATAATAATAATAATAAATAATAATAATATAATAATAATAATAATAATTTAATAATATTTTTTTTTATTTTTTAAGTTAATTTTTTTAACTTTCCTGATCACCCCAATACAAGTTGCTCACCGCTTCCCACAGCTGCTAAATACCAGATCCTCCTGTTTGTAAGAGCGGTTTCATCTCTTTCGTAGCCATCGGCCAAAATTTCACAGAGTGTTTCAACCTGCAAAGCCGGCGCCTTTAAAAGCACATAAAAGCCCAGCCTCACCGGTCTGTTGTATCGTATGAAATTTTGGCAACTCTAAATAAATAAAGGGAAGCAAAATGAATTCTTGTACTCAGCTAGCTTCAGCAAAAGGCCGCAAAGCACTCCGATACGAAGAAGTCATGTTCTGCTTTGATTTTCATGCTTAAAAGAACTTTTTCACACACACACCCCGCTAATACCCTCATCGGAAACAAGACTTCCTCATAACGCTGCCCAAATTCTAACTATTTAATCTTCTCACCGTTTGCATTGGGGACCCTGTCGAACGCTCTCTTATTTTAATGCACATTTTAAATCACTTTCTTTTTTTTTTCCCAATTGGGTATGAGGTCCACTTTTCTCTTTTTCTTCTTAATCTCTTTGGTGGATGGCTTAATTATACAGAAGTCCATTCGTGTCGTGCCTGATCTGAGGTGCGTATTAACGGCGAAGCTGGGGCTAGGAGAAGATACGGATTCTGACCCAGGCTGACCTCAGATGCGGCTTCTGTATTCGCCGTGCGTCTTAAGGTTTAATTATCCATCATTTTTATCCTGAGGAAGTTACCGGCGTTCGGTTTCGGGGACTGGCTTTGCATGCTAACCATCTTGGGCAGCTCTAGGTGAGACCGAGGTGGACATCTGCTCTGGTTTATTTATTTATTTATCTCTACCGCCCACCACACGGTATGTGCCTGTGGGCAATTTACAGAGAAAACAGGAAAAAGGATACAGTCATATAAAGTCGGTTTGGTCTAATGGTTAAGACATCAGGGTTGAAAGCAGGAGATGATGAGTTGTAGTACCAACTCCCGGTAGACCAACCATGGAAAAATCCGAGAAAAGAAAAGTTTCAGAAGAAAACAGAAAGTTTAATTCTACCTACCATCTGGAACGGGCTTCCCCTGGAGTTACGAAACATCCAAGACTTACGCATATTCCGCCGTGCCCTGAAAACATTTCTATTCCAACAAGCTGGTCTGGCCTAACTCTCCCTTTTTAATTGGCTTTTAAACTGGCTTTTAAATTGGGTTTTAAACCTCTTTAGATAAATTTGGATGTTCTTAATCTTTGAGCCTAAATTACTTAATCTGTTTCTTAATAGTTTTTAACTTCTATATGTATTTGTATTTATTATGGCTGTTCACCGCCCTGAGTCCTTTGGGAGTAGGGCGGTATACAAATATGAAAAATAAATAAATAAATAAATAAATAAATAAATAAATAAATAAATAAATAAATTCAACTATATATGCTAGTTTTGTGGCCGCTCAGGAAATAGTCAGGCATGGGAAGGGTTTTGTGGCTCCCAATGTTTTCTTTTCTTTGGAAAATGGGTCCAAATGGCTCTATAAGGTTGCCAACCCCTGGTTTAGGCCAATCACAGGAGATGGTGAGTTCTAGTCTTACCTTTGGCATGAAAGCCAGCTGGGTGATTTTGAGCCAATCACCAGGAGACAGTGAATTCTAGTCCCGCCTTAGCCATGAAAGCAGTCTGGGTGACATTGGGCAAATTAGGAGATAGTGAGTTCTAGTCCCACCTTAGCTATGAAAGGTGACTGGATGACTTTGGGCCAATCACAGGAGATGATGAGTTCTAGTCCCACTTTAGGTATGAAAGGTGACTGGATGACTCTGGGCCAATCACAGGAGGCAATGAGTTCTAGTCCCAAGTTAGGCATGAAAGCTGCTTGGGTGACTTAGGACCACCAGGAGACAGTGAGTTCTAGTCCTGCCTTAGGCATGAAAGCCAGCTGGGCGACTTTGGCTCAGTCACTCTCTCTTGGTGCAATTCACCTCAAAGAGTTGTTGTCGTGGAGAAAATACAAAGAGGAAGATGTGGCTAATATACCCTGTTTCCCCCAAAATAAGACATCCCCTGATAATAAGCCCAATCGGGCTTTTGAGCGCATGACAATAAGGCCAAGCGCTTATTTCAGGGTTCAAAAAAAATATAAGACAGGGTCTTATTTTTGGGGAAACACGGTATTCGCTGCCTTCAGTTATTTGTAAACTTAATGAAGGTAAGATACAAAGAAATAAAGTAAAGCATAGGGGTAAACAAAACTAAAAACCAGATTAAAACCAAATTAAAAGGAGCAATTGCAAAGTTAGGAGGCAGCGGGAATGTCTTCAAGCATAATAAATACGACCCAGTTGCCAGGCATCTGAATTTCGAACACGTCACCATGGGGATGCTGCAATGGTTGTAAGTGTGGGGGAAAAAAGGACACAAGTCACTTTTTTCAGTGCTGTTCTAACTTCGGTCACTAAATGAATGGTTGTAAATCGAGGATTACCTGTACTTTCCGCTCCCTTTCCACAGGGTTTTTCACTCTGAATTCTCTCTGTACAATTGAACGATTTCATTCATAGCAGAAGTCACTTCAGCTTTCCTGAATTGGGGGAAATAATTTTATTTCTCTTTGATTATCTTCCAGCAACCCTTGGCATCTTTGTTCTTGCAATCTAATGTAATTTCGAAGACAGCAATTCAAACCCATTGAGGAAATTATGTACGCAAACATACACCCATTACCGATCCTTTACACACTCACACCCCCGCTAGTTGTAGAGAGAGAGAGAGAGAGACTGTGAAGCACCCCGCGGGATTGTGGTGGGAAGCAGGCAGCTGGATTCCCTGAGACTCTAAAACACCAAAAATGCAACTAGAGGCATTTTTGAAAGGATTCCAACCTTCTTGAAATTGGACCATTTCAAGTAACAAGGATGTCTTTTCTCAGGAGGATCTTTTGATAAGAAACCAGTCACTCAATAGCAAAGAAGAGGCGTTCCTCGCCTTCACCTGAAGCGAGCAATTGAAAAAGACACAGCACGAGAGGAAAAAGGGTTGAGGAGGGCAAAGGAAAACAAACGCATTCGAATTCCAACGAGCCACGTTCAGCTCATCATCATCATAAACGGCGATGCAGCCAGATTTGCAGGGATGAGAGCAAAATTGCAAGCAAGCATGTGCCAGACGATAAGTAAAGAAGGGAAAACAAAAGGAAAAAATAATAATAAATCAGAATTTGCCACTGACAAAAACCAAAATCATGAGGTAACGATAATGCAGGAAAAACATTACCGTGTTCATTTAGGAAATTTATTTATTTATTTTATTTTATTAGTCATATTTCTATGCCGCCCACTCTCCGAGGACTCTGGGCGGCTTACACCAAAGACAGTGCACGAAATAGCATATTGCCCCCTAACAATCTGGGTCCTCATTTTACCCACCTCAGAAGGATGGAAGGCTGAGTCAACCTTGAGCCGGTGAGATTTGATCCGCTGATCTGCTGAACTAGCAGTCAGCTGAAGTAGCTGCAGTACTGCACCCTAACCACTGCGCCACCTCGGCTCTATTGAAATGCGTGATTTATCCTACGATCGTTGAAAAGTCGGGATGTCAACTTCAGGTAGTCTTCGACGTATGACCATCATGGAGCCCACAATTTCTGTTGCTAAGCGAGACAGTTGTTAAGTGAGTCTTGCTCCATTTTACGACCTTTCTTGCCCCGGTTGTTAAGCAAATCACACTGAAGTCATTAAATCAGTCACAGCGTTGTTAAGAGGACCTGGATTTCCTATTGGCGTTGCTCGCCAGAAGGTCACTGCTGCGGTCATAAATATGAATCAGTTGCCAAGCGTCTGAATTATTATGACCGTGGGGATGCTGCAAGGGTCATAAGTGTTTAAAACGGTCATAAGTCGCTTTTTTCAGTGCCTCTTTTATGACACAACACCGGCTCACTGGCCGAACCCCCTTCCTCTCCAACAAAGATAGTCATTTTACCCTTTTATTTTTAATGCAAAACTGAATTTTTATATAATATTAAGGTAGCAAAGTCCAGCCATACAATAGGCTTAAAACCTCAGCAGAGATTGTTCAAATCATCTCCTCAATACTAGAATGTCAAGACTCGAACTTGTGCCAGGAAGGCCAAAATTTCTAATACTCCCCATATTATTATCTTCTAACAGAGTAAGATCAGCTAAATAAGTTATTAGGGCTCATATCCCGAAAATGCCCAAACATCCCCTATCCTGATTCACAAGCATCATCCTAAGAGCCATGGCGGCCCAGTGGTTAGAGTGTGGTACTGCAGGCTATTTCTGCTGACTGCCAGCTGACTGAAATTTGGCAGTTCAAATCTCACCAGGCATCCATCCATTATTCCTTGTCTGGCCTTCGGGTGCTTTGGAAAATAGCTTGACTCCCTCCTCTCTGTAGCAGACCCTCAAATATTGGAAGATGCTATCCTGTCTCCCCTGGTCCTTCTCTTCACTAGACTAGCCATGCCCAGTTCCTGCAACAGTCCATCGTATGTTTTAGTCTCCAGTCCTCTCATCAACCTGGTTGCTCTTCTCAGCACTCTTTCTAGAGTCCCAAGAACTTTTTTAATAGTGTGGTGACCAAAACTGGATGCAGTACTCTAGGTGTGGTCTTACAAAGGCTTTATAGAATGGTATTAGTTAATACCTTACAGCAAAATCAGCGGCTGTAATGGGCCCTATTTTACTCCTATTTCATGACCGACCATGTGTTGTGTTCATATTGGATGGGCAACCTTCTTGGCACAATGCGAGGCACCAGGCCCTTTTCCCGGTGGGGCCATTTCTGCTCTCGCCCCCAATTTCTGAACGTCCCCCTTCTGAAGAATATTCCGCTTTTCACATCTGTTCCCTCCAGGATGATCCTGGTTCGGGATCTAACTGAGGGTGGGGAGAACAAATAAAAACAGCACCTCTGATTTATCAGTGAGTTTGGTTTGGCTCCAGTTTTCTCAGCACTCACCCCCAGAGTTGGTAATTGAAGGACAGCGATGTGCACCTGACAATGCTGGCTTGATCTGGGCTTGTAAGGTCTGTGAGAGAGAGAACCCTGATTTTATTTTATTTTATTTTATTTATTTATTAGTTAGACTTCTATACCGCTTCAAAGTGCTTTACAGCCCTCTCTAAGCGGTTTACAAAGTTAGCATATAGCATATTGCATATTAACATATTGTATTAGCATATTGCCCCTGTCAGGGTGCTAATTAATCCCATTCTGCTTTTGGGTAATCGCACCTTGATTTAGAGATGTGGATCGAGATTTTTCCTTGCAAGTGTACATTAAGAAAATAAACCCGAAGATATATTTTTCTAAGAAAAACTCATTTATTTGTTATAAAGAAAATAAAACATCTCACTATCTAAATTAATTACATTTTGGCAACGTTCCTGCCGGCCACCCCTCTGAGGCTGGACCTCTTGGCAGGAGAACAAAGAAAGTGAAGGAATGTGGACATGCGCAGTTAGCTTACTGATAAGAAACTTGGCAAGCTACGGTAAGTCTTAAAGTCCAAAAATATGAGCTCATCTGGTAAATACAAAAACGCAGTGACAGCCCCCAACAATCTGGGTCTTCCTTTTACCCACCTTGGAAGGATGGAAGGCTGAGTCAACCTTGAGCCGGTGAGATTTGATCTGCTGATCTGCTGAACTAGCAGTCAGCTGAAGTAGCTGCAGTACTGCACTCTAACCACTGCGCCACCTCGGCTCAATTTGGGATTGGGAGCCACCTCGGCTCGATTTGGAAAAAGAGCCTTCTAACACCCAATCCTCTCCTCCTCCCGCCCCCCAAATCTGGCCCATTTCCTTCTCAGCTGCTTTGCCTTTCAATTTTCTGTGCAATTGCCATTGGTTTCAATCGATCGATCGATCGGTATAGAGCTGGAAGGGACCTTGAAGGTCATCTAGTCTAACCCCCTGCTCAAGCAGGAAATCCTATACCATTCCAGACAAATGGCTGTCCAATCTCTTCTTAAAAGACCTTTGATGTTGGAGCGCTCACCACTTCTGGCGGCAAGCAGTTCCACTGATTAATTGTCCTCACTGTTAGGAAGTTTCTCCTTAATTCCAGGTTGCTTCTCTCTCCTTGGTTAGTTTCTAACCATTGTTTCTTGTCCTGCCTTCAGATGCTTTCGAAAATAAGTTGACCCCCCTTCCTCTTCTTTGTGGCAGCCCCTCCAATACTGGAATACTGCTATCATGTCCCCCACTAGTCCTTCTTTTCTCTAGACTAGCCAAACCCAAATCCTGCAACCGTTTTTCATAAGTTTTTGTCTCCAGGTCTTTAATCATCTTAGTTGCTCTTCTTTGCACTTCTGTTGTGGTCCGTCAGCAGCCTGCGGAGCTGGCAGCAGAGTTGGACAGTGAGGAGGCTGGGGAGGATCATGGGCCAATCCTGGAGTCTGGGGAAGGCTCAGACGAGGGCTCTGCGTCGTAGGCAGAGAAAGGGACATCTGGGAAGTACGTGCTGCCTCCGGAGCCTCCAGAGTCGGACCTCAGTGAGGCAAAGGAATAGAGGGAGCCTGTTCCCAGTGCACGCATGCGCAGAGTTGCCAGAAGACAAGAACAGTTAAAACAGAAGGGATGACTCGGGAGTAAGGCTTGGAGATGATTGGTCCCTCCCATAAGACTTAAAAGAGGAGCGAAGGCACGTGGGCCTTTGCAGGAAGCAACATTGTTAATTCTGTGCAGTTTAAAGCCTGAAGCTCTGTTTGATTCTGGACTCCGTGTGGCTTTACCAGTTAGGTCTTTGGCAGCGTGTCAAGGGAGATAAAGGTGGGTGATTATCAGCCTTATCCCAAAGGACTCTTTACAACTATTTGGGACTCATCTTACGGGACCGCCTGCTACCACCAATAGCCTCCCACCGACCAGTACGCTCCCATAGAGAGGGGCTCCTTCAGGTGCCGTCGGCCAAACAATGTCGACTGGCGGCCCCCGGGGGGAGAGCCTTCTCTGTGGGGGCACCTACCATCTGGAACGAGCTCCCCCTGGAGATACGGAGGATCCCGGATCTGCGCACCTTCCGTGGCGCGGTCAAGACTTTCTTATTTCATCAAGCTGGCCTGACCTAAGTTTTTTCCCTTTTTAAATAGAAATTTTAAATTTGGTTTTAAATTATTGGGGTTTTAAATTCAGCCAAATTATTTAATTCGTTTTTATTTTATTTTAAATTTTGTATTTATATGTTTTATTCCATGGCTATTCACCGCCCTGAGTCCTTCAGGAGTAGGGCGGTATACAAATTCAATAAAATAAAATAAATAAATAAAAATCTGTCAATGAACAGAATTCACAGCTGTTAAAATAAAAGAAGGTTTTTGGGACTACTCGTGGGTTTTACTGACTGAGGAAGCCTAGCTCAGAACAACGTCTTCCAAAATCTCAACGTCTTTTTTTTTTTTTTTTTGTAACGTGGGGACCAAAACTGGATGCAGTTATTCCAGGTGTGGCCTTACTAAGCCTTTATAAAGCGGTACTAATCCTTCACGTGATTTTGATTCTGTGCCTCTGTTTATACAACCAAGGATTGTGTTAGCTCTCTCGGCTATTTTTTTTTTTTTTTTTCATTTCGCTTTCATTTTGCTCGCTGCGCAAAGAGACACTTGTTGCGCTGGGCAGCCGTACAAATGGAATTAAATAATAGATAGATAAAGAAAGAAAGAAGACGTCCAAGCTGGGATGCATCTCCTGCTTGGCTCTCGTCGAGGCGTTTCTGCGGATGCCAGCGGGCAGCCGAGTTGGAGGTCGGCCGACGGACCCAGCAAGATTTGGCAAGGGCAGCGTTTTTATCCACGAATGTCAAACCCCGCAATCTGCGACGCCGCTCCCTGCCAGATGCCTGCGAGGCTCAGCCAGATGTTTCATCCTGGCTACGTCAAGCTGTGCCAAGGTCTCCTGGGATTCCTGGCATCCAGGTTGGCTTTCTTGCTTGGCAACAAGCCTGGATGGCTTGTTTCCTGCCCAATCTCTAGTTAGATTGAGGGGGGTGGGCAGATGGATGAAAAATTGACCTCCGATGGGCTTTAGCTTGGAGCATCGAGAACAGCGGTAAAGCTGGGGCCTGCCTGGTCTATTTTATCGCACCGGGGCATTCTGGGAAATTGAAAGGACCACTTTGGTCTGGTTGGGAGATTGGAAGCTTGGTTCTCGTTGGTTGTCTACCCACAACCATAGAGACTCCCCTTCATCCCGGAGACAGAGTGGTTCAATGGTAAACGTGATTAGGAGCAGGGGGATCTGGGTTCTAATTCTGCTTCTACCATGAAGCCCCGCAGAGGACTTTGGGCCAGGTTTTGTCTTTCAATTTTAAAGATGCGGGGGGCGGGGGGGGGGGTTGATGGTGAAGATGCTGAACTGGGAGTGAGTTCAAATTCTCCCTTGGTCACAGAAGCCAAGGCAACCGTGCATGCGCAAGGGTGGGGCACATGCAGGGGGCACGTGCATTTGTGGGGGGCACATGCAGCAGGGCAACTGTAATTTCATGGGGTGCATGCAGGGGGCAACCATGCATGTGCAGGGATAGGGCACATGCAGATGCACGTGCATTTGTGGGGGTGCATGCAGGGGCAACCATGCATACACAGGGGTGTGGCGCATGCAGGGGCACATGCATTCATGGGGGCGCATGCAGGGGACAACCACGCATGCATGGGGGTGGGGCGCATGCAGGGGGCATGTGCATTCGTGGGGGCGCATGCAGGGGGCAACCGCGCATTCGTGAGGTGCATGCGGGGGAAACAATGCATGCACAGGGGGTGGGGCGCATGCATGGGTCACATGCATTTGTAGGGGAGCATGCAGTTGCAACCGCGCATTCATGGGGTGCATGCAGGGGGAAACAATGCATGCACAGGGGGTGGGGCGCATGCAGGAGTCACATGCATTCGTGGGGGCACATGCAGGGGCAACCACACATTCGTGGGGTGCATGCAGGGGGCAACAATGCATGCATGGGGTGGGGCGCATGCAGGGGTCACATGCATTTGTGAGGGCACATGCAGGGGACAACCGTGCATGCACGGGGGTAGGGTGCATGCAGGGGCATGTGCATTCGTGGGGGGGGTGCATGCAGAGGCAACCACGCATGCACAGGGGTGTGGCACATGCAGGGGGCAACCGCTCGTGTCGCATTTCGGGGGTCCGTGCGTGCTTTGGGCCCTCGGTCCGGAAAAGGCTCGCCATCAGTGCCCTAGAAGCTGCTCCTGCCTTTGCTAATCTATCTCGGCAGAGTCCTCCTGGCGGGAAAAAAAATCGAAAGGCGGAAGATGATTAGATCGCTCGGAGGGCCTGGAGGTGATATGAGATAGGAATCGAACAAGCAATAAATCAGCGTGTTCCTGATAGGGGAAGTCAAGATCCAGTCAACTCGGAAGCAAGATCTGCGGCTGCCGAGCACTTTCGTGTCATCCGCGACACCCTGATTTAAAGAAATGGAAACGGGATAATAATAGAGCTGCTTGTTGGAGTAAAAGCCATCAATAACCAGCCCGCCCTCGGCAGATGAGCTGTGAACGCAAAGGATCTGCTGCAGGCCCTCCTACGGGGAGTCCTCAACGTACGACTGCAAGGGAGCCCAACATTTCGGTTGCTAAGAGAGACATTTGCTAAGGGAGTTTTGCCCCATTTTACGACCTTGGGCGGACGGCGGGGGGTTCAGTTAGTAAAACGGTCGTTAAGTGAATCCGGCTTCCCCGTTGACTTGGCTGGTCGCCAAAAGGGGATCACATGACCTTAGGGGATACTGCAACCGTCATACATTCGAGTCCATCGCCAAGCGTCTGAATTTTAATCACATGACCCCGGGGATACTGCAATGGTCGTAAGTGTGAAAAATGCTCATAAAGTCATTTTTTCAGCACCGTTGTAACTTTGAATGGTCACTAAGTGACCGGCTGTAAGTCAAGGACTATCTGTACAAAACGTCGAAGAGCACAGTGACAGAAAGGGGGCTATGGCCACAATTAAGCCCAACATTTTTGTTGCTAAGCAAGGCAGTTGTTAAGGCAGTCGTGCCCCATTTTGCGACCTCTTTGCCACAGTTGTTAAGCGAATCATATATTTGCTAAGTGAGTCTAGTTTCTCCCATTGACTTTGATTTCCCCCATTGTCTTTGCTTATCAAAAGTCGACGGGGAATGTCGCACATGGTGATCACATGACCCAAAGATGGTCGCAAGTCGAGGACTACTTATATTAGGGCAGCTGCGAGTTCCAACCAGCAGACCATTTGACAAAGATCTTCTAGGAAATATTTTAATTTATTGCCTGTACAGGTAGTCCTTGAATTACGACAGTTCATTTACTGACCAAAGTTACAACAGCGCTGAAAAAAAGTGATTTGCAGCCATTTTTCACAGTTACAACCCTTCTAAGCATCCCTATGGTCACGTGATCAAAATTTATAGCAAACTGGTTCATACTTATGACCGTTGCTGTTTCCCAAGGTCACGTGATCCTTTTTTGCGACCTTCTGACAGGCAAAGTCAATGGGGGAGCCTGATTCATTTAACAACCAGGTTACTGTTGTGACCCAGGCCCAAGTAGTTAGTATTAAATGCAAACAGTTCCAAAACAAACAGACTTTATTAGAACAGCTGAGAATTAATTCATTCTCAGCATAGTCCAAACTAAATTAAAGCAAATTCTTCAAAATACCATTCCACAGTTTATCACCGACCTTGGGATAATTAGGCAAGCTGCCAAAGGCTTTTCTTGGCAAAAGTTCAGAAGCAGAAGACACCGACAAGAAATGAATACAGTGAAACAAGAAGCAAATCTCTCAACGTTGTTTTCCGGCAAAGAGGCCAAGAGCCATTGCTGGTCTTTTAAGCCTTATGGGAGGGGCCAATCATCTCTTGGCCTTACTCCTGAGTCGTCCTCTCTGCTTTAGCTGCTCCTGCCTTCTGGCAGGCTCTTCTCATACGTGCACTAGGAACAGGCTCCTCCTGTTCCTCTGCCTCTCTGCTGTCAGCCTCTGGAGGCTCCGAAGTCTGCACATCACTCCCCGATGGCCCTGGCCCCATCTCTGCCTCTGACGCAGAGCCCTCATCCGGGCCTTCCCCAGCCTCCAGGACTGGCCCATGGTCCTCCCCAGCCTCCTCACTGTCCGACTCCACTGACAGTTCCGCAGGCTGCGGGTGGACAACAGTTACTAATTTCTCAGCCACAGTGATTCACTTAAAAACTCTGGCTAGAAAGGTTGTAAAATGTAGCAAAACTCCCTTAACAAATGTCTCGCTTAATGACAGAAGTTTTGAGCTCAATTGCGGTCGTAAATCAAGGACTACCTATATTAGGGCGGCTGTAAAGTTCCAGCCAAGAGACCATTTGGCGAAGATCTTCTAGGAAATATTTTATTTTATTGCCTGGATATCCAGATGTGGAATTTTTTCACATTCCTGGGAGAATTCTTGTGGGTCGTCCTTTTCTCTCCCTCACAAAGAAAACTTGATTTTTCTTTATTTTTTTCCTGATAGCGTTGAAGGAACGAATACCTTTTTGAAAGTTTGTGGAATTAGAGACATTTCTAGTAGATGCTAGGATAAATTGTACCTGAAGATGTGAGGGGAAAAATATCTCACCTTTGGGGGGAAAAAAGACAAAGGATTAAAACAATCCCTTTTATCAATGAGGTAGTAACCGCGCAAAATAAATAATAATGCTAATATTTTCAGTTCTTAAGAATAACAGTTCTTATTCTTACAGGTAGTCCTCAACTTACGACTACAATTGAACCCGAAATTTCTGTTGTTAAGCGAGACAGTTGTTAAGTGAGCTTTGCCCCATTTTACGACCTTTCCGCTGTTGTTAAGTGAATCACCCCCGTTCTTCAGTTAGTAACACGGTTGTTAAGTGAATCCGAATTCCCCCTTGACTTTGTCTGTCAGAAGGTCGCAAAAGGGAATCACGTAACCTTGGGACACAACAACGGTCATAAAGAGGAACCAATTTGCCAAGCGGCTGAATTTTGATCACGTGACCGTGGGAGGGGGATGCTGCAACGGTCGTAACAGTGACAAACCATCATAACAACTCACATTTTTCCGGGCCCTTGTAACTTTGAACGGTCACTAAACGAAGCGTTGCGCGCGCCTGTATTCGCACAGCCACTCTTCCACGCAGGTCCAAAAGCCAAGCCGAGTGGTTTGCAAAGTGACCTATCGCAGAGTGAAAGAGAATATATTTAAAAACCTAGATCAGTTGTTAACAGACCATAAAAATGTGGGTCTGTTAATCTGGCCTGTCTGTCAGGCCAGGCACCAAGCAACTTTTGGTGTTTTATAGTATCATTCCTGCAGGCTTTCACCTGACACGTTTCACAAATACATCTCAATTTATTTGGAGGAAGAACAAACAGAAATATTGCCATTCTCATATTCCCGTGGGGGAATTTACGCCTTTACTGCCCATCGTATAAACACCATGAAAGTTGTCTGTGCGAGGATGAGTGGGTGGGGTGGGTTTTAATCTACGAAGATGCTACATTCTGAGGGGGGAACGTTTGCACGAGTCCAGGCATGTGAAGAAATCTAGGATGGCTTTAGAAGGCCCGGAACAAGGAAAAACGGTCAAAAGCCGGAGCAGTGATTTATCCAAAATATACAGATAAGTCCTCCAGAGATGGGTTTCAGCAGGTTCTGACCAGTTCTGGAGAACCGGTAGCGGAAATTTTGAGTAGTTCGGAGAACCGATAAATACCACCTCTGGCTGGCCCCGCCCCAATCTATTCTCTGCCTCCCGAATCCCAGCTGATCGGGAGGAAATGGGGATTTTGCAGTAACCTTCCCCTGCCATGCCCACCAAGCTACGCCCACCAAGCCACGCCCACAGAACCAGAAGTAAAAGAATTTGAAACCCACCACTGGATTGCACTGGATTGCTGGGCACTGGATATTGGGCACTGGATGGTGGATAGCCCAGGCGGGAAAAGGGGTTTTTTAACTATGCAGTTTTTCGCGGGAAAACTTTAGAGCTGGCTTTGTTTCTACTGTGCCTATATGGAGCTATCAGTAAAGTCATACTCTTGGTAATATAATTAAGGAGAGAAGCAACCTAGAACTAAGGAGAGTCTCCTTAGTAACCTGGTTGTTAAGTGAATCTGGCTTCCCTATTGACTTCGCTTGTCAGAAGGTCGCAGAAGAGGATCACATGACCCCAGGATACCACAACCGTCATAAATATGAGACAGTTGCCAAGTGTCTGAATTTTGATCACGTGGCCTGGGGATCCTGCAACGGTCATAATAGCCCTACCAATAGCACTTAGACGTATAAACCGCTTCACAGTGCTGTACAGTCCTCTCTAAGCGGTTTTACAGAGTCAGCCTATCGCCCCCAACAATCTGACTCCTCATTTTACCGACCTCGTAAGGACGGAAAGCTGAGTCAACCTCGAGCCGGTGAGAATCGAACTGCTGGCAGTTGGCAGAGTTAGCCTGCAATACTGCATTCTAATCACTGCGCCACCACAGTCCTAAAAATAAGGGTCCTAAATCACTTTTTGCAGCCCCCTTGTAACTTTGAATGGTCCTGATCAGAGGTGGGTTTCAGCAGGTTCTGACAAGTTCTGGAGAACCAGTAGTGGACATTTTGAGTAGTTTGGAGAACCGGTAGTAAAAATTCTGACTGGCCCCGCC
The DNA here is from genome assembly GCA_022577455.1 of Arizona elegans. Lineage (NCBI taxonomy): Eukaryota > Metazoa > Chordata > Lepidosauria > Squamata > Colubridae > Arizona > Arizona elegans. Next base: position 10,489,872 of record JAKOOJ010000018.1, read on the forward strand.
CCCATCTATTCTCTGCCTCCCAAGTCCCAACTGATTGGGAAGAAATGGGGATTTTGCAGTAACCTTTTCCTGGAGTAGGGTGGGAATGGAGATTTTACAGTATCCTTTCCCTGCCACGCCCACCAAGCCACGCCCACAGAACCGGTAGTAAAAAAATTTGAAACCCACTACTGGTCCTGATGTTGTAAGTCGAGGACTGTTGTAAGTCAAATTGTTGTAAGGCGAGGCTTACCTGCAATATGATTCGCTTTCAGAGTCGTCGACTGCGCCTCGAGCAAAAGATTGGCGTAGCAGATTTCCTACAATAAATATCACCTGGGAAATAATGCAGCTGTTTCTGGGCCTTGAGGAAGTTTTTAATTCTGGCATAAGGCCAGGAAATCGGACACTGACAAGATTTGCAAGGAACTGGCCGATAGAGATATGCTGAAATCCAACCTTCGAATTTCATATAGATTTTTAGGCTCCCTTAACCGTTGAGTTCTGCCAAGATGCCATTTATGGGTAATGAGCTGTACTGGAAAATATCGCGGAGATAATAATTGGAGAGTTGGATAGCTAGAGAATTTGCAAGGAGGCTTTTTAAAAAAAAAAAAAAAAAAAAAAAAGTTGAGACTTTGGGAAAAGTGAAGAGAAGAGCAACTAAGATGATGAAAGGCCCGGAGACATTTTTTTTAAAAAAATATTTTATTAATTTTTCAATAAACACAAAACCAAAAACATACAAAAATACAAAAAAAAAAAAGGGTACGATAAGATACAAAAAAAGAAAGAGAGGGGGAAAAAAGGAAAGAATGTTTTTTATGTGAAAGTGTGTCCATTTACAAAACTTATCACTATAAAATATTTATGCGCTATATATTTTACTTCATCAAATTTTGTTATGGTTGAGCCTGTTTCATCTTTCTCTTTTTAATCCATTTGGACCATTTCTCCCATGATACTCTGAGTCTGTCATTCCTTTCAATTCCAATGTTAATTTTGTCCATTTCAGCGCAGTCATATTTTTTTTAATTATTTGATCCTCAATGGCCAAATTTTTTTTTAAAAAAAAATACAGATAGTCCTTGAACTTACGACGAAAATGGAGCCCAGAATTTCTGTGGTGAAGTGAGATGCTTATTAACTGAGCTTGGCCTGGTTTTATGAACCTTTCTTGCCACCGTTGATAAGTGAATCACTGCAGTTGATAAGTCAGTAAGCCGGTTGTTAAGTGAATCTGGCTTCCCCGTTGATTTTGCTCATCAGAAGATCACAAAACGGGATCGCATGACCTGGGGACACAGCAACGGTCATAAGTAGGAACCAGCTGACGAGTGCCTGAAATTTCATCACATGATCATGGGGATGCTTGCAAAGGTCGTAAGCAGAGGTAGGTTTCACATAATGTTACCGCCAGCTTCACACGCACCTTCCGCGCATCCCCCTGGTCTCAAAAACATAGCTAAATAGGAAGGCATAGTGCCGGGGCAGGTGGACAGGCTCACCTGCGATCTCTGCTACCGGTTCGCACGAACCGGTCCTAACTGGTTGAATAACACCACTGGTTGTAAGTGTGAAAAAAAGATCTTAAGTCACTTTTTTCATTGCCGTCATAACTTCACACTAAATGAATTGTTGTAAGTCAAGGACTACCTTCATGTAAGAAGGAGGAAAATATCTCAGGGACTGCCACAGAGAAGAGGGAGTCCAGCTATTCTCCAAAGCACCCGAAGGTAGGACAAGAAGCAGTGGGTGGAAACTAATCAAGGAGAGAAGCAACTGAGAACTAAGGAGGAATTTCCTGACAGTGAGAACAATTAGCCAGTGGAACAACTTGCCTCCAGAAGCTGTAAATGCTCCAACACTAGAAGTTTTTAAGAAGAGATGTCTGAAATGGTATAGGGTCTCCTGCCTGAGCAGGGGGTTGGACTAGAAGACCTCCAAGGTCCCTTCCAACTCTGCTATTCTATTCTATTCTATTCTATTCTATTCTATTCTATTCTATTCTATTCTATTCTATTCTATTCTCTATTTTCTTTTCTATTCTATTCTATTCTCTATTTTCTTTTCTATCCTATTCTATTCAGAGGTGGGTTTCAGCAGGTTCTGACCAGATTTGGAGAACCGGTAGCGGAAATTTGGAGTAGTTCGGAGAACCGGTAGTAAAAATTCTGACTGGCCCCGCTCCCATCTATTCTCTGCCTCCCAAGTCCCAACTGATCGGGAGGAAATGGGGATTTTGCAGTAACCTTCCCCTGCCACGCCCACCAGCCACGCCCACCAAGCCATGCCACGCCCACCAAGCCACACCCACCGAACCGCTAGTAAAAAATTTTGAAACCCACCACTGATTCTATTCGCATAAAAGTGTCTTTTATGAAACGTTTCTCATTCTAAAAGGGAATAGCAAAACGGTTTGTATGTTTTTGTACATGCTGGCTGCAGATAGAAGGAAAATTGGCGTTACAACATTAGACATTCTCTGCTTGGCACTGATTTATAAAACTGATTTATTCCCACGAGTTCTGCAGAACCTGGGTTCAAAGCCCAGCTCCGAGTTCCTTTTCCTTAGAAACCTACCTTGCCACCGATGAGACGTCCATATAGAATATTTTGCACTTTAGAAGCACTCAATGCTCTTGCCGTAAATGTGGAAATTGCCTTTTGTTCCATTATAGTGCGAATGAAACCTTGCAAAGTGGCACCTGATTTATTCTTTGGAAGCCTTTGGTTCAATCTGAGCTGCAGCAATTCCTGGATTTTTTTATTATTGATTTATGATCAGTTTTTATTATTATTATTATTATTCCGTTGTTTTTTTTAAATTTGATTTATATGCCGCCCTTCTCCGGAGACTTACAATGCGTTAAGCAATAGCCTTCATACTTTTGTATAGTTTTATACAAAGTCAGCTTATTGCCCCCACAAACTGGGTCCTCAATTTACCTACCTTAGAAAGGATGGAAGGCTGAGTCAACCTTGAGCCTGGCAAGATTTGAACTTACTTTAATTGCAGACAGCTGGTGTTAAATTACAGTGCTTTAGTCTGCAGAGCTATCCAGGCTCCTCCTTTTCATCTACGGTGACCGAGTCCGTGAGCTGGAATACCAGTTTAAAATGTGTGAAATGTGCAGCAATTGTCACAGGGACTCCTCGACCTACGGCCATACGTCGAGCATAAAATTTCCATCGCTAAGCGGGAAAATTGTCAACGGGAGCTTTGCCCCATTTTACGGCTTTTCTTGCCACCGTTGTTAAGTGAATCGCTGCAGTTACCAACACGGTTGTTAAGTGAATCCGGCTTCCCCATTGACTTTGCTTGTCCAGACGCAAAAGGGGATCACGTGATCCTGGGGACACTGCAACTGTCGTAAATACGGGTCAGTTGCCAAGCATCTGAATTTTGATCACGTGACCTTGGGGATGTTGCAACGGCCGTAAGTGTGAAAAACGGCCCTAAGTCACTTTTTCAGTGCCAGTGTAACTTTCAACAGTCACTAAACGAATTGTAAGTAGGGGAGTACCAGTAAACAGGACACTTATTACCAAATAAATAAAAATGGATTAAATCCTACCCGTCCTGCCATTTGAAGATGCAAAAATTAAATTCACGTCTGTCTTGCAGAACTAAACCAGTCATCAAAGGGCCGTTTGCCATGCTTTGGGTTTTAGTTCCATTAGCATATAAATCACCAAGGCTGCCTTGGCTTCTCTTTGTTTTTTTCTTATTAGCAACAATGAATATTCCCAACAGAGTAAACAGGGAGGCTGTTTTAATTTCCTAATGAAAATTTTTACCCATTTCGATAAATTCCAAGCTAAGGAAGGTTTTGGGAGCACTCTCAAGCAGGGGTCTATGGCATAATGGCTAACCTTTTCCAAACGAGTGCCCGAAGCATGCGTGCACGGGCGTGAATCCATGTGTGTGCGCCCAAACCAGGGGTGAAATGCTCCCGGTTCGGACCGGATTGCCCGATCCGGTAGTGATGGCGACAGGTGGTTCGGAGAACCAGTAGCAAAAATCCCTGCCTCCCCCCGCCATGCCCAGCTGAGCCGCACGATCATCAGAGGCTTTTTTTTTCTTTTTTTTCTTTTTTATTGAAAAAGTTTTCAAATACAAGTTTTTCCCCCTTTCCCCCTCCTCTTCCCTAACCCCCCCTCACCACCCATCCCCCCCTGTGACTTCTTCACAACAATAGGCTATTTCATAACTAATTACATACATAATATCTTTCCTTTCCCTTACTCCCTCCTCAGAATACTGACCCTTAGCATATTATTCTTATAACTCCCATTTTTACAATAATCTGCCCTTTTTCTCCTCCCCTAAACTTATAATGTATTATTACAATTTAACATTTAATCTTTTATATATATTAATATAACAATTTAAAGCGGCCTTCTCCCTACATCCACATTTAACATTTATTCAGTTCTATCCAATTCCTCCACTCCCCTAAATATATGACTTAAAGATCCTTTTTCTTAGACTAATCAATCAGTAAACTAACCTATTTCAACCCTTCAATTCCTACAAAATCATGCAATACAATTCTAAATATAATCCACTGCCCACTTTACTAAGATATACACATATCTATATATGCATTCCATTTTATAAAAAGAAAAAAGACAATAACTTTAAATTTATAATCCATATAATATCTTCTTTGGTGTCTTTCCGCTGGATTATTAAATCCATCACCCATAATAGGGTAAAATAACATGCTGGTGCAACAGTTTGTTCAAAATCTTCAATCATCTTCTGCCCCCATCAGTAGTAAATATCCTCGTATATATATAAAAGTAAAAACAACCACCCGAGTGACATTATAATTATATCCACTTTAACTTTCAAATTAAAAAAAAAAAAGCCTCTGATGATCGCTTAGCTGGGATCGTCAGAGGCTTTTCAAAGCATTTTTTTCTGCAACCTCTTGGCTGAAGAGGTGGTAAAAACAATGCTTTGAAAAGTCTCCAATGATCCCAGCTGAGTTGCCTGACCGGCAGAGGCTTTTCAAAGCATTAGAAAAAATGCTTTTAAAAGTAAAAAAAAAAGCCTCTGATGATCCCCCAGCTCAGCTGGGATCGTCAGAGGCTTTTCAAAGCATTTTTTTCTGCAACCTCTTGGCTGAAGAGGTGGTTAAAAAAATGCTTTGAAAAGTCTCCGATGATCCCAGCTGAGTTGCCTGACCGGCAGAGACTTTTCAAAGCATTAGAAAAAATGCTTTTAAAAGTAAAAAAAAAAAAAAAGCCTCTGATGATTGTGCAGTTTGAAGTTACAACGGCACTGAAAAAAGTGACTTAAAAATCGATCAAAATTTAGACACTTGGCAACTGGCATGTACTTATGACAGTTGCAGTGTCCCAAGGCCACATAATCCCCTTTTCAGACCTTCTGACAAGCAAAATCAATGGGGAAGCTGGATTCACTTAACAACCGTGTTCCTAACTGAACAGATGCTGTGACTCGCTTAACCACGGTGGCAAGAAAGGTCATAAAATGGGGCCAAACTCACGTAATAAATGTCCCACTTAGCAACAGAAATTTGGGGCTCCCTTGTGGTCGTACGTTGAAGACTCCGGGTATCTCTGCTCCGTTTATGTTGATTATTTTTTTAATTACAGGTTGCCCTCGACGTACGGCCGTAATTGAGCCCAAAAAATTATGTTGCTCAGTGAGACATGTTTTAAGTGAGTTTTGCCCTATTTTACGACCTTTCTTTCCACTCTTGTTAAGCGAATCACCTCAGTTGTTAAGTTGGGAACACGGTTTTTAAGTGAATCTGGCTTCTCCACTGACTTTGCTCATCAGAAGGTCGCAGAAGTGGATCGCATGGCCCCGGGACACTGCAACTGTCATAAATGTGAGTCAGTTGTCAAGCATCCAAATGTAAATGTCATTTTTTTTTTGCAACCACGATTTAACTTCGGGCGGTCACTAAACGAACTGTCGTAAATCGAGGACCACCCGTCTCCTTCTTCTTTTGCAACGTGAGCTGAGCCGAGTCTCACTGGAGTCAGGCAGCCTGGAAGATAGATGAGAGAGAGAGAGAGGGAGGGAGGGAGGGAGGGAGGGAGGGAGAGAGAGAGAGAGAGAGAGAGAGAGATGATAGATGGATGGATGGATGGATGGATGGATGGATGGATGGATAGACAGATAGGCAGATAGATAGAGATAGATAGATAAATATAGATGGATGGATGGATGGATATATATATAGAGAGAGAGATTAGATAGATACGGTAGGTAGGTAGGTAGGCAGACAGACAGACAGACAAACAGATGATAGATGGATGGATGGATGGATGGATGGATGGATGGATGGATGGATAGATAGATAGATAGATAGATAGATAGATAGATAGACAGATAGACAGATAGATAGAGATAGATAAATATAAATGGATGGATGGATTGATTGATGGATGGATAGAGAGAGAGAGAGATTAGATAGATACGGTAGGTAGGTAGGTAGATAGATAGACAGACAGACAGACAGTTAGATAGATAGACAGACAGACAGATAGATAGAGATAGATAAATATAAATGGATGGATGGATTGATTGATGGATGGATAGAGAGAGAGAGAGATTAGATAGATACAGTAGGTAGGTAGGTAGGTAGGTAGACAGACAGACAGACAGATGATGGATGGATGGATGGATGGATGGATGGATGGATGGATGGATGGATAGATAGATAGATAGACAGATAGACAGATAGATAGAGATAGATAAATATAGATGGATGGATGGATGGATTGATTGATTGATGGATGGATAGAGAGAGAGAGATTAGATAGATACGGTAAGTAGGTAGGTAGGTAGGTAGATAGACAGACAGACAGACAGATAGATGATGGATGGATGGATGGATGGATGGATGGATGGATGGATGGATATATATAGAGAGAGAGATAAGATAGATACGGTAGGTAGGTAGGTAGGTAGGTAGACAGACAGACAGACAGACAGACAGATGATAGATGGATGGATATATATATATAGAGAGAGAGAGAGAGATTAGATAGATACGGTAGGTAGGTAGGTAGACAGACAGACAGACAGACAGATGATAGATGGATGGATGATGGATGGATGGATAGAGAGATAGAGAGATAGAGAGAAAGATAGATAGATAGATAGATAGATAGATAGATAGATAATAGATAGATAGATAGGTAGATAGGTAGGTAGATAGATAGATAGATAGATAGATAGATAGATATATAGATAGATAGATAAAGCCAGCCAGCCAGCCAACTGCGTGAGTTTATTTTGAGTGAGATGTGCCAATTTCACCAGACTCATTACCATCCATAAATTATTTCAGTCGATTTTATTTCATCTGGACAGAAAATGCACACAAAACAATTGGGGAGAAAAAAATTAAAATAAAAACTCGGCAGGAGAATCCATGTTCTGGAAAAAAAATAAAAAAACTGGTGAAATGTTTAATGCTGGAATGCAAAGATTTTTTGTTTGTTTGTTTGTTTGTTTTTTTGATCCTCACCCAGTGTTTTGACCGAGGATTGGCGTCCTCACCCGTCCTTCTGCCTCTATCGATTAATTTTATTTATATTATGGATTGTGGAAATCTATTTCCCGTTTCTATTATCCTGCCCGTCTCTCCCCGCCCCCCTCTCCTCTTCTCCTGTTTTGGGCCACGGATGGCTAAGCACCAAGGCCAAGATAAACATAGCCTAAAGACGGTTACGTCACAAGAACTGGCATCCGACCAACCCTGGCAGAAGACAGTAACCGAGACGAAGGAAGGATCCGGCGAGCCTTTGTTCTCCTTTATCCTTGCAGAGAAAATGTCTTTCGGAATAAGATCGCGAGGGAGAATTATCAAAGCAACTGCCCATCTTTTGCCTTCGTCTCCGTGACAGGGGGTTGGACTAGATGACCTCCAAGGTCCCCTCCCACTCTGTTACTATTATACAACCCCACCGCAGTTGGGACCCAGAAAAAATCACAGGTGGTCCTCGACTTACAACCATAATTGAGCCCCGCCCCATCCAAACCTCCGTTGCTAAGCGAGACAGCGCTGAAGTGATTTTTTTTTCTGGAGCCCGTTTTGTGACCTTTCTTGCCACGGTTCTTAAATGAATCACCGCAGTTGATCAGTTAGTCCCCCTGTTGTTAAGTGAATCAGGCTTCTCCATTGACTTTGCTGGTCGGAAGATCGCCAAAAGGGGATCGCATGATCCCCCTGGGACACGGCGACCGTCATAGATATGAACCAGTTGGCCAAGTGTTTGAATTTTGCTCGGGTGACCGTGGGGAATGTTGCAACTGGTCCTAAAGTGTGAAAAACGGTCATAAATCACACTTTTTTTCCAGTGCCGTTGTAACTTCAAACGGTCACTAAACGGATGGTTGTAAGTCAAGGATTATCTGTAAATTAAAAAATAAACATTGCAAGCCAAAAGACGCCCAAAATACAAGCTCACCAATTGATAACCTAGCACTGATGACATTATCTAGCTGGTTAATAAAATGTCTGCAAGAAAACAGCTAAGCTCAGAGAGCACCAAGGACCCCACACTTCTCCTCCTCCTCCTCCACTCCCTTCTAGCACTGATGACGTTAGCTAGTTGGGTCATGAAACGTCTGGAAGAAAACAGCCAAGCTCAGAGAGCACCAAGGACCCCACACTCCTCCTCCTCCTCCTCCACTCCCTTCTAGCACTGATGATGTTAGCTAGTTGGGTCATGAAATGTCTGCAAAAAACAGCTAAGCTCAGAGAGCACCAAGGATCCCACACTCCTCCTCCTTTCCCTTCTAGCACTGATGACATTAGCTAGTTGGGTCATGAAACGTCTGGAAGAAAACAGCCAAGCTCAGAGAGCACCAAGGACCCCACACTTCTCCTCCTCCTCCTTTCCCTTCTAGCACTGATGACGTTAGCTAGTTGGGTCATGAAATGTCTGCAAGAAAACAGCCAAGCTCAGAGAGCACCAAAGGATCCCACACTCCTCCTCCTCCTCCTCCTTTCCATCCTAGCACTGATGATGTTAGCTAGTTGGGTCACGAAACGTCTGCAAGAAAACAACAACCAAGCTCAGAGAGCACCCAGGATCCCTCATTTCAATCCTGAGCTATGAATATTTGCCTTTAAATAATTTTTTTTTAAACCCCAATTTTTTTTTTATTACAGCCCCATTTTGCAATATCGGTGTGGCCCCCTGCCCCTAGCCGTCTTTTGGCCCCGCTTCCAGGGAACCACAAATCCCATTAGCTAATGAAATGGATATTCCTCTCCATCAGTCGACAACGTCTGATTCTCGGGCCACTTTCAAATCCGTGACAGTCCGTCTCCCCCACATTCCCCCCCCCGTCCTTCTCGCGCTCCCTTTTTCTCCGTCTGCCTTTTCAAACATGGCTCCACCGTACAACGTCTCTACTCTACAATTAGCCCAAAACACAACAGCGGCGGCATTGATATTTCCAGGTGGAATCAAGCCAAACGTTTGTTTCCACGTCTTTCGACGAGTGACAATTCCACGCAAGGGACAATTACATGATTTCACCGCCTGGGCAGGATAGGCCAGGGGACGTGTGCGTGGGTTTTTTTCTTTCCCACCCGCCTCGGTCCAAATTTTAATGGCTGCTTTCTCTTTTTGAAGAATGACAAGTAAATTTGCTTATGGAGAGTCGGGGCGTGCTTGGCGGCCCGATGGAAAAGGTGACAAGCCCATTATTAAAATGGCAAGGACACTCAATTAGACTTTCAACACGGGGGATGGGGTGACAACGGAAATTATGCCTTTCCATAAAGGATAGGCCTGATGGGTTGATTATATCTGGTCATAAGGACAATAAAAACCCGACTTCAAATAAATCAGGCCAAACGTCCGGCAAAGTCGGTGTTTGTTTGCCGCGGTGATCAAACGGATGCTTCCAAATGATCGATCGATCGATCAGAATAGAGCGGGAAGGGACCTTGGAGGTCTTCTATTTATTTATTTATTTAATTTTATTAGTCATATTTCTATGCCGCCCACTCTCCGAGGACTCTGGGCGGCTTACACCAAAGACAGTATACTAGATAGCCTATTGCCCCCTAACAATCTGGGTCCTCATTTTACCCACCTCGGAAGGATGGAAGGCTGAGTCAACCTTGAGCCGGTGAGATTTGATCCGCTGATCTGCTGAACTAGCAGTCAGCTAGAGTAGCTGCAGTACTGCACCCTAACCACTGCGCCACCTCGGCTCAATTCTAATCCAACCTGCTGCTCAAGCAGGGGACCCTATACGACAGTGATGGCTAACCTTTTTGCCGTCACGTGCCAAAAGCAGGGGGAGCATGAGGGGGGGGGTCGCACACATGCATGCCCACACCCATAATTCAATGTTCCCCGCCCTCCCCCCATGCATGTGCGCACGACTCCACACACACTTCCCCTGCTTTTGGCACACGATGGCACAGTCGGCCAAGTAGGCCCGGTTTTTGCCCTCCCCAACTCCAGAGGCCCTCCAGAGGCCGGAAACGGCCCATTTGCTGACTTCTGGTGGGACCTGAAGGCCTGAAAACCAGTTGATCGGCGCACGCATGTGCACTGGAGCTGGGCTAGGGCAACACTTGCGTGCCCACTGATATAATACGCATGCCATAGTTTCGCCATCACAGCTATAGGATTTCGGAGGATAGGTAGTTGTCCAGTCTTTTCTTTAAAAACTCCAGTGATGGAGCAGCCGCAACTTCTGAGGGCAATTTGATCGTCCTGTTGTCCCAAAGGTGCTTTTTTTCAAGAGGCAACTGGACTTTCTGGGTTTTTCTTTGAAGATGTTTCGCTTCTTATCCAAGAAGCTTCTTCAGTTCTGGCTGGATGGTGGGAAAGGATTTATACTCTTTGCAGACAGCTGGTCATTTGCATTCTTTGAGAGAATCCTTGAGGCCACTTGGAGGTTTCTCTGTGTCCTCCGGGTCACCTGAATGGTGCAAATGGGTGTGGAGCCTCCTTGGAACTGCTGAAAGGACTGCGTTGTAGACTGGAGATAGATGATGTTGTAATCCTTCCCCTCCGTTGAGAGTGGGCTGTTCAGTTTTGGCAGGTGGCCTCAATGGCTCTCTGAAAGAATGCAAATCACCAGCTGTCTGCAAAGAATATAAATCCTTTCCATTTCCCCTCCATCCAGCCAGAGCTGAAGAAGCTTCTTGGAGGAGAAGCTGTTGTGGCCCACCAGTGGCTGGTGCAATGAAGAGGAGGCTGGTGTGGTGTCGCGCCAACAGCTTGTGCCAGCGCTCGCATCGGACAGTGAGGAGGCCGAAGAGGATGTGATGCCAGAGGCAGAGACTCAGCCAGGGCCTTCAGAACCTCCAGAGGCTCCTTCAAGTGGAGAGAGAGAAGTGGAGGAGCCTCTCCTCAATGCTCGGGCACGCAGGGCCGCCAAAAGGCAGGAGTGGCTACTCAGGAGGAGGAGGTCCTAGGGCTTGAGGATAAATGGCCACTCCCTTAGCTTATTTAAGTCGCATGAAGCTAGTGCTTTCTTGCTGGAAACAACTTGTATTATTATCAGAGTATTTTGGTTTATCATATCTTGTTTTCTGGGCTGATTGCCAACCTTTGCCGGTCTCATTTATTCTTGCTACTTAATAAATTTGATAAGGACCGTTGGTGTGTGTCAATATCCTCGGAAATTCAGAGCTGGGGCAGAACAGAAGTGAAACATCGTCAAAGAAAAAGCACTTTTTAAAATTTATTTATTTATTTTTATATGCTGCCCTTCTCCGGAGACTCAGGGCGGCTTACAATGCGTTAAGCAATAGCCTTCATACTTTTGTATATTTTATACAAAGTCAGCTTATTGCCCCCACAAACCGGGTCCTCCATTTTACCCACCTTAGAAAGGATGGAAGGCTGAGTCGACCTTGAGCCTGGTGAGAATTGAACTCGCAGTAATTGCAGACAGCTGGGTGTTAAATGCTGCCTTAGTAGGAGGCATTAGCCTCCTACGCCACTCAGGCTCATTTGGGACAACCATGATTTGGATAACTGAGAATCTCCATCGATATTGTCCTCCATGTTGGGACGTTTCTCCTCAATTCCGGGTTGCTTCTTTCCTTGATTACTTTCCATCCATTGTTTCTTGTCCTGCCTTCAGGGGCTTTGAAAAATAAATTGACCCCCTCTTCTCTGTGGCAGCCCCTCAGATACTGGAAGACTGCTCTCATGTCCCCGCTAATCCTTCTCTTCTGAACTTTTACAGAATACAGAATAACTGAGTTGGAAGGGACCTTGGAGATCTTCTAGTCCAACCCCCTGCTTAATTCCAGGTTGCTTCTCTCCTTAATTTTTTTTTATTTTTTTTTAAATTTGATTTTTATGCCGCCCTTCTCCGGAGACTCAGGGCGGCTTACAATGTGCTCAGCAATAGCCTTCATCCTTTTGTATATTTGTACAAAGTCAGCTTATTGCCCCCACAATCTGGGTCCTCATTTAACCCACCTTAGAAAGGATGGAAGGCTGAGTCAACCTTGAGCCTTGGCGAGATTCGAACCTGCCGTAATTGCAGGCAGCTGGTCTTAATAACCAGCTTAATAACAGGGTGCCTTAGACCACTGTACTACCAAGGCTCTTAATTAGTTTCCACCCATTGTTTCTTGTCCTGCCTTCTGGTTCTTTGGAGAATAAATTGACCCCCTCTTCTTTGTGGCAGCCCCCCAAATGTTGGAATACTGCTATCATGTCTTCCCTTCTTTCATTAAACTAGACATACCCAGTTCCTGAAACCATTCTTCATATGTTTTTGTCTCCAAGTCTTTAATCATCTTAGTTGCTCTTCTCTGCACTTATGAGGTTCAATAATCATCCTGTTTCTCCCCACCCCCCCAATATTATCTTATTATTTATTTTATTTTATTATTTATTAGTCATATTTCTATGCCGCCCACTCTCCGATGACTCTGGGCGGCTTACACCAAAGACAGTATACTAAATAGCCTTTTGCCCCCTAACAATCTGGGTCCTCATTTTATCCACCTCGGAAGGATGGAAGGCTGAGTCAACCTTGAGCCGGTGAGATTTGATCCGCTGATCTGCTGAACTAGCAGTCCGCTGAAGTTGCTGCAGTACTGCACCCTAACCACTGCGCCACCTCGGCTCTTCAATGCTTGGCTACCTTTAAAGAAGCAAGTGCCCACTAGCAAACATAGTCAATAGCAACGTGGCTTGTTTCTTCCTTGTTCAACCTACAGGTAGTCTGGAGCAACCTCAATGGAGCCCAATATTTCTGTAGTTAAACACCATGCCCGTGGATAAGTAAATTTTGCCACATTTTACTACCTTTTTTCTCCTTAGTTCCAGGTTGCTTCTCCCCTTGATTAGTTTCCACCCGTTGCTTCTTTTGTTTTGGAGAATAGCTTGGCTCCCTCTTCTTTGTGGCAGCCCCTCAAATATTGGAAGACTGCTATCATGTCTCCCCTGGTCCTTCTTTTCATCAAACTAGACATACCCAGTTCCTGCCACCATTCTTCATTTGTTTTAGCCTCCAGTCCCCTCATCATCTTTGTTGCTCTTCTCTGCACTCTTTCCGGAGTCTCCACATCTTTTTTTATTTTGTGGCGACCAAAACTGGATGCCGTATTCCAAGTGTGGCCTTACCAAGGCCTTATAAAGTGGTCTTAACACTTCACTAGAACTGTGTTGGCTTTTTTTTTTTTGGCAGCTGCTGCACACGGCTGGCTCATATTTAAGTGATGTTTAAGAAGCTCTGTACAGACTTGAACTCAAGCCCACCTGTTTCCTTGAAGGATTTGCTTTCTCCCAACCACCAAACGCTTCAGAAGAAACCCTCCGGCTGCCTTTCCCTCCTCTGGGCTGTGGAGAGCTCGTTCGTCATTGGGCCTGGCTGCCAGCGGCTGTCTCTCAAAGGCCCCTTTCGGCTCTTTTGATGGCCGTGTGTCCCTTTCGGGAGCCAACGTTTGAATGCCACCCAGCCGAGAGCAAGCGAGGAGAGACCCTCGGATGTGGGTGGGGAGTGGGGGGCTTTTTAATTCAGGCTAGTGGGAGACACTCCAATTCCTCCCTGGAATGGCTGACAGTGATGAGGGAAGCCGAAGGGAAGAGATGCCGGAGAAACTTCACATGGGAGGGATCTCTCACAGAGATGCCAACCTTATATTGTTCACACCTCCCACTGCTCACAACTACACTACTTCTCCTCCTCCTCCTTCCCTCCCTTTCTTTTCCCTTCCCCTTTTTCCTCCCTCTCTCCTTCTCCTCCTCCTCCTCCTCTTCCTCCTTCCCTTCCTTTCCTTTTTTTCCTTCCTCTGTTCTTCTCCTTTTCCTCCTCCTCCTCCATTTCTTCCTTTCCTTTTCCTCCCTCTCTTCTCTCCTCCTCCTCCTCCATTCCTTTCCTTTTCCTCCCTCTCTTCTCTAACTACTACTCCTTTTCCTCCTCTTCCTCTTCCTCCTCTTCCTCTTCCCCTTCCTTTCCGTTCCTTTCCTTTTTCCTTCCTCTGTCCTTCTCCTTCTCCTTCTCCTCCTCCTCCTCTTCCCCCTCCTCCTCTTCCTCTTCCTTTTCCCCTTCCCCTCCTTTCCCTTTTTTGTATCCCTCTCTCCTTCTCCTTTTTCTCTTCCTCCTCCTCCCCCATTCCTTTCTTTTTCCTCCCTCTCTTCTCTAACTACTTCTCCATTTCCTCCTCTTCCTCTTCCTCTTCCCTTCCTTTCCCTTTTTGGTATCCTTCTCCTTTTTCTCTTCCCCCTCTTCCTTCTCCTCCTCCCTCCTCTTCCTCCTTCTCTTCTTCCTCCTCTTCCTCCTTCCTCAGCCTCCTCCTCCTCTTCTTTTTCCTCCTTTTTCTTGATTTCCTTTCCTACCTTCCCACCCAACCCCACCAAGCACATCCTGCCAATGAGGAGAGACCAGCTGTCTGCCGTCCATTTGCCCATGCTGGACCTGAAGCCACAAGAGGATGGAAAACCTCAGAGCCTTGAAAAATGGGGGCTCTTATACTTCAGAGGCTCTTATATTTCAGAGACTCTGTGAATTTGGAAGGAGAGGAAAAAGTTGCACTGTTATTTTCACTGACCTCTAACTGAAATTTAGCTTTTCGTGCAATAATGTGTGTAGGCAAAACAAAGTAATTTATGGCCTTTAGATCCAAAAAAGTTTTCTTCACTTCAATAAACCTCACTGCCTAAAATTATTATACCCTTTAAAAAAAAAAAGAGTGCTGTCCTTTTATTGATTTAACAGATTAATAAAGAAGCACATAGAATAGATTATGATATTTCATTGTGGTTATTTTTTTTAATATTTTGATAACCATATTTCAGCCTCATTGCCTTCCTTTGCAGCACACAATCTTATAGCCACTGTATATATTTTATTTTATGCCTCGAAATGCATTTTAAATTTTAAACGCTGGCAGGGCTTTTGGGGAAAGGATGACCTCTGTCCTGCGAGAGAAAGGAAGCATGAGAAAGAAACTCAGCATTAACCCACCTTGATTGTCTTCCGTATCAGATGGGACAAGAAAGGAAGTTGGAGACGCTTTCAAAATTCTGTTGTTATAAAATAATAACATTCTATTCCTCAAACTCTTGTCCTGCCTCTTCTTGGTTTGGCTTACTTTGATGAGCTGATGTCCTATCTCCCTACCCCCCAAAAAAAGATTTGGTATAATATCGTTTTGACTATTCTCAGAATATTGTGTCTAATATCAGAGAATATTTTGCACCTTAGAGTTGAACTGTGGGGTCCTTAGGGATTTCTGCACTTGGTTGTTTTCTTGCAGACGTTTTGTTACCCAGCTAGGTAACATCATCAATGCCAGAAGGGAGTGGGATTTGTGGAAAGGAGGAGGGGGAGAGGAGAGGAGGAGGAGGAGGGAGAGTCCTTGATGCTTTCTGAAGTTGGTTGTTTTCTTGTAGACGTTTTGTTACCCAGCTAGGTAACATAATCAATGCCAGAAGGAAATGGGATATGTGCAGGGGTGGGTTCTAATTTTTTTTACTACCGGTTCTGTGGGCGTGGCTTATTTTGTGGGTGTGGCTTGGAGGTCATGTGACTAGGTGGGCGTGGCTAGCTGGTCAGAGTCATTTCTGGAAGGTCCTCGCACTTACGACCCGACTCATTTGTTTGCTTTTAACACTGATCAGCTGTAGGGCGGCCTTTTGAAGCCCCGCAGCAAGAGTTTATGCAGTTTTTTTCCCCTCTAGTCATCAGCTGGGACTCAGGAGGCAGCAATAGATTGGGGTGGGACCAAATGAAAGGTACGAATAACATGGGGGGGTGGGAGGGCGGGGGGGGAGAACCGGTTCGGTGATGTCATATCATCACCGCTACCGGCTCGGCCAAACCGGACCTAACCGGGAGGAACCCACCACTGGATATGTGGAAAGGAGGAGGGAGTGCACTATGGAGTCCTTGATGCTTTCTGAACTTGGATGTTTTCTTGTAGATGTTTCGTTACCCAACCAGGTAACATCATCAGTGCCAGAAGGAAGTAGGATATGTGTGGTGGGGATGGTGGGGGGGAGGAGGAGGAGGAGACTGTGGGGTTCTTGGTGCCCTCTAAGCTTCATTGTTTTCTTGCAGACGTTTCAGGACCCAACTAGGTTACATCATCAGTGCTAGAAGGGAGAGGAGGAGGAGGACTGGTGGGGGTCCTTGGTGGTTTCTGAGCTTGGTGGCTTTCTTGCAGATGTTTTATGACCAAAAAACAAACCTCTTAAATGCTGGAAGGGAATGGAGTTTGTGGAGAGGAGGAGGAGGAGGAGGAGGAGGAGGAGGAGGAGGAGGAGGAGGAGGAGGATTGTGAGGTCCTTGACACTCTCTGAGCTTGGTTGTTTCCTTGCAGCTGTTTCATGACCCAATAGGTAACAACATCAATGCTAGGAGGAAGTGGGGTTTGTGGCGAGGAGGAGGAGGAGGAGGAAGAGGAGGAGGAGGAGGAGGAGCAGGAGGACTTGGTGTGCTCTGAGCAGACGTTTTAGTACCCAACTAGGTAATAGCATCAGTGCTAGAAGGGATTAGGGCTTGTTCTTTGCTTATATACAAATGATTTCCCCTGTCAGTTTGGCTGGGAGTTCTTGGCAGATCCTTGGTTGGGCTGTTCTTTATCGTTTGATCCAACCCCCGTACTCCTTTCTAGCACTGAGGACGTTAGGTCATGTCTGCAAGAGAACGACCAAGCTCAGGGAGCACCAAGGACCCCAATTTGTGTCCAATAATGAGAGACCTTCTTCTCGGTGGAATCTGGCCATGATGGAACGAGAGTAAACAACAGCCGCTCGTGATTCTTGACATTATGCTTTTCTTGATGCCGCCTGGAATTGCAAGTACTGTTTTCGTAGCTGTATCCATTGTTGAAGCGTATGCAGAGATGACAGCCCTTGATTCGTAATTTATTCTTCTATCGCCCTCATCTCCTTTTAATAGAAGGCTATAAATACAGAAATAAGGTGGGGAAGCAGCGGCATATGTCAGCTCTTGTCATGGGACGTGGGAATGTCCTTGATAGAGCAGCCGAAGAGATGCTGCTTTAGGGAATGATCAGGTAAGAGGGAGGGCAGCCCACAGGTGCCTAATGGTTAGAGCAAGAGGCTCAGAAGGCCAGGTCAAGGGGGGAAAGCCGGATTCACTTAAGGACCAAATGATTTCCCCTGCTCGGCTGCTGTGATTCACTTAACAACTGTGGCAAGACAGGTCATACAACGAGGCAAAACTCACTTAACAACTTCGCGATGGGAGTTTTGGGGTCAATGGTGGTCGTAAGTCGAGGATACCTAGTTTTCTCCCAACAACAACCCTGTGAGGGTGGACTGGGCTGAGAGAGAAGGGATCACCCAATCAGCTTTCATGCTTAAGGCGGGACTAGAACTCACAGTCTCCTAGTGATTGGCCAAAGTCACCCAGCCGGCTTTCATGCCTAAGGCGGGACTAGAACTCAATGTCTCATGGTGATGCCAAGTTCCAGCAAATTCCTCAGCTGGCTGGGGAATTCTGGGAATTGATGTCCACAAGTTTTGATGTTGCATAACCCCTAGCATAAATCTTCTTTCTCCAAGTTCTCATTGGGCCCAGATGCGAATCCGAAAAGCCTTTTCAGGGTATTGACAACTTTTCTTGCAAGACAGAATGCATTATTCTAGTCAGGGTTCAAATTAATGGTTCTTCTGCTTTCGAACAAGCAGATAGATAGATAGATAGATAGATAGATAGATAGATAGATAGATAGATAGATAGATAGACAGACAGATTGACAGACAGACAGACAGTTACATAGACAGACAGACAGACAATCAGATAGATAGATAGATAGATAGATAGATAGATAGATAGATAGATAGATAGATAGACAGAGAGATAGAGAGATAGATGATAGAGAGATAGAGAGATTGATTGACAGACAGACAGAAAGTTACATAGACAGACAGACAGACAGACAATCAGATAGATAGATAGATAGATAGATAGATAGATAGATAGATAGATAGATAGATAGATGGATGGATGGTCAGACAGACAGACAGACAGATAGACAGACAGACAGATAGACAGACAGACAGACAGACAGATAGATAGACAGAGACAGGCAGGCAGGCAGTTAGATAGAGAGACAGACAGACAGGCAGACAGATGTTAGCTAGAGATAGAAATAGATGGATGGATGGTTGGATGGATGGATGGATGGACGGATGGACGGACAGACAGACAGACAGATGTAGGTAGAGAGACAGACAGACGATAGCTAGAGCTAGATAGAGATAGAGATAGAGATAGAGATAGATAGAGAGAGAGAGAAAGAGAGAGAGATAGTGATAGATAGATAGATAGATAGATAGATAGATAGATAGATATAGATAGATGAGAGAGAGATAAATACACAGACAGATAGAGACATTCAGACAAACAGACAGACAGACCCATCTCCCATTCTCAGTCACCAGATCTTCCTGCACAGAAGAGAATATAAGGCCTCTTCCTACCGTGTTTCCCCAAAAATAAGACCCTGTCTTATATTTTTTGGAACCCTGAAATAAATGCTTGGCCTTATTGCCACGCGCTCAAAAGCCCAATTGGGCTTATTATCAGGGGATGTCTTATTTTGGGGGAAACAGGGGATGTCTCAATGGACCTTTTCTCCCACAAGTAGATCCATCTGTTCCTTCTGCTCTCTGGGATGGCTTTGATGATCTCTGATCTTGATTCCTTTTCAGGCCCTTCTGTTAGATTTCTCCAAACTCTGGCTCACCGCCCAGCCAAGTAGATTGTTCTTTTGAAAACCAAGACAATAAGTCCCATAAATTAACTACACCGAGTCTCTTAAAAAAAATTGATTTCCTTGCATAACCCCAAAGAGACCTTCATCGTACCAACCACATCATTTTTTGGGTGAGCCGTATCATGCAGAGTGAAGAAAAGGAAGGAGAAATGGAAAGTACAGTTAGTCCCCGACTTACGACCATTTGTTTAGGGACCGTTCGAAATTACAACGGCACTGAAAAAACTGACATGACTGATTTTCACACTTACGACCATTGGTCTATCCCCAGGATCACATGATCAAAATTTGGACGTTTGGAAACTGGCATGTACTTGTGACAGTTGCAGTGTCCTGGGGTCACGTGACTCCTCTTTGCGACCTTCTGAGAAGCAAAGTAAATTTGGAAGCCAGATTTGCTTAACAACCGTGCTACTAACTTAATAACGGCAGAAATTCTCTCAAGCACGGTGGCAAGGAAGGTTGTAAAACAGGGCAAAACTCACTTAACAAATGACTCAGTGATAAAAAGTTTGGCCTCAATTATGGTCTTAAATCGAGGACTACCTGTATAAGAAGAAAATCTCCAAATTCAGGATTTTATGAGTCTACTAGCTGAATACCCGTGCTCCGCTATGAAACTATGTGATCGGGCTTGATAAATCGACACTTACAGCTTGAAAATTAATGAGTAGTTACGATCGGCCTCTCCTCTCCCCTTCTCTCCCTCAGCCTTGCCCCACAGAAGTTTCTCCTATTCTATCCCCTTCTCTCCCTCAGCCTTGCCCCACCAAAGTTTCTCCTATCCTATTCCCTTCTCTCCCTCAGCCTTGCCCCACAGAAGCCTCCCCTATCCTATTCCCTTCTCTCCCTCAGCTTTGCCCCACAGAAGTTTCTCCTATCCTATCCCCTTCTCTCCCTCAGCCTTGCCCCACAGAAGCCTCCCCTATCCTATTCCCTGCTTGCTGCTGTGAAAATAAAACTCCTCTCCTCTGCTTGTGTTTTGCATTTGGAACAGACTTCTTTTCAGGTGGGGAGGGGGAGTAGAACACCTTAGCATCAGAGGGCTGTTTGGAAAGTGAAATAGTATTTGCTGTGCGAGCAAGAAGGAGGCAGGAAGGAGCCTGGCCGTGGCTCAGCTCAACTATTCTGTAGAAAAGCTGCTTGCTGCTGTGAAAGTAAAACTGAAACTGAAACTCCTCTCCTCTGCTTGTGTTTTGTATTTGGAACAGATTTCTTTTCAGGTGGGAAGGGGGAGTAGAACTCCTTAGTATCAGAGCGTGTTAAGCTGCAAGAACACAACCAAAAATCCTTTCTTAGTGAGCACCTAGAAGCCAAGAGGAACATACGTGGCAAATTTCAAGTTTGTAGGCTTTACGGTTCCGGAGATTTTGTGATGATGCGTGAGTGGTATTTCGCTTTTACATATATAGATGACAGGGCTGTCAAACTCAAGGCCCGCGGTGCCATCCTGGAAAATGTAAGGGGACAGCCAGTGTGACTTTGGCCCAGTCTATCCAGTGCGAAGAGGAAACATGCCAGCAGTTTGGGGAGTGGTGTCAAGCTGGCCAACCCACCCAGTTGCCCACACTCACCCAGTCAGCCATGGCCACCCCGGCCCCCTGAGATCAACCACAGCCTTGATGCGGCCCTCAATGAAATTGAGTGTGACTGATACCCCTGTTTTAGAGGGTCGCTGAAGTCCTTGGAGGTTTACCTGTGTCCTCAGGGTCACCTGAGTAGTGCAAATGGTTCCTGTAGTCCAACTAGCTGTCTGCAAGGAATATAAATCCTTTCATTCTCCACCATCCAGTCAGAACTGAAGAAGCTTCTTGGATGAGAAGAGAAACATCTTCAAAGAAAAAAAAAAAGCACCTTTGGGACAATTTCAGACAAATGGCTGTCCAGTCCCTTCTTAAAAACCTCCACAACTTCTGGAGGCAAGTCGTTCCACTGGTTAATTGTTCTCACTGTCAGGAAACTTCTCCTTACTTCTAAGTTGCTTCTCTCCTTGGTTAGTTTCCACCCATTGCTTCTTGTCCTGCCTTCAGGTTCTTTGGAGAGTAGCTTGACTCCCTCTTCTTTGTGGCAGCCCCTCAAATACTGGAGCACTGCTACCATGTCACCCCTCGTCCTTCTTTTCATTCAACTACATTATTTATTTATTATTTATTTATTTATTTGTTTGTTTGTTTGTTTATTTATTTATTTATTTAATTTGTATGCCGCCCTTCTCCAACAGGACTCAGGGCGGTGAACAGCCACGGTAAAACACAACATATAAAATTTTAAAACAGTTTAAAAACATTAAATAATTTTGGCCATCAATTTAAAATAACCCAGTTAAAACCAATTACAAATTTAAAACCGCAAAGATGGGGTCAAGCCAATACATACCCAATTCCTGCAACCGTTCTTCATATGTTTTAGCCTCCAGTCCCCTAATCATCTTTGTTGCTCTTCTCTGCACTCTTTCTAGTCTCTCCACATCTTTTTTACATCGTGGCGACGAAAACTGGATGCAGTCTTCCAAGTGGAGTTGCTGTCTGCTCGCTATTAAACCGTGCACTAAGCCCTTTCCTTCCATCTCTAATATTCTTCCTGCATCCGCAAGCAACACCGGACTCCAAATTGTGCACAAAATATTCTTCGGCTTTTCTCTTAGCCTGCGCACCAAATCCCATTTCTCCAACAACCTACATTCTCCATCTGGCAATCCATCTGCAATCTTTTATTGCAGAGAAGAAGCACAGAAAAATATATAGAAGAGAATATTTGAAGCGCATGGTTGACAGGAGGGGTCCTTGGTACTCTCTGAGTTTATTTTATTTATTTATGTATTTATTTATTGGTTCAATTTATATGCCGCCCTTTTTCCGGAGACTCAGGGTGGCTTACAATGCGTTAAGCAATAGCCTTCATACTTTTATATGTACCTGTTTAGTAGGGCTTTCGCCCCCCCTCCCCCCAAGTGGTGTTCTTTTTTATACAAAGTCAGTTTATTGCCCCCACAATCCGGGTTCTCATTTTACTTACCTCGAAAGGATGGAAGGCTGAGTCAACCTTGAGCCTAGTGAGATTCGAACTTGCAGTAATTGCAGGCAGCTGGTGTTATCTTAACAGCAGTGCTTTAGCAGCTGGGGGGTGACCTCAGAGATTCTTTGGTAGGGCCAAAGTGCCGAAGAAGCCAACAGCAAACAGCCCAAATGAAGAATCCCCAGCAACTGACAGGCCAGCTGTTAGGGGTGTGAAACTGAAGGCCCAGGAGCCAGAACTGGCCTGAGGGGTGCTTATATCTGGCCCTGGAAACAGTGAAGGACCAGCCCACAGTGCCTCTGTCAGTGAAAACGGAGCTCGGGAGGGTCACATGCAGCCCGCCCAGGCTCCATTTTTGACCACAACGGCTTCCTGCAGCCCTCTGCCAACGAAAATGAAGCTTGCGTGGCCCACCCAGGCTCCATTTTCAGCTTCGACAGCCTCCTGCAGCCCTCTGCCAGTGAAAATGGAGCCCGGGTGGGCCACATGCGGCCTCCCCGAGCTCCGTTTTTGCTGGCAGAGGGCTGCAGGAGGCCATCATGGCTGAAAACGGGGCCTTGATGAGGGATGTCGAGCTGGCCACGCCCATGCCCCACACACACACACCCGAGGTCAAACATAACCCTGATGCGGCCCTCAATGAAATCGAGTTTGACACCCCTGCACTAGAAGATAAACTGACAGCAAACTACACTCCTCACTAGCACTGATAATGTTACCTAGTTGGGTCATGAAACGTCTACAAGAAAATAACTAAGCTCAGAGAGCACCAAGGATCCCATATACAGTATATATGTGTGTGTGTGTGTGTGTGTGTGTGTGTGTATACATCTCAACTTGGTAGTACAGGAGCCTTGGTAGTACAGTGGTTTAAAGCACCCTGTTATTAAGACCAGCTGCCTGCAATTACTGCAGGTTCGAATCTCGCCAGGCTCAAGGTTGACTCAGCCTTCCATCCTTTCTAAGGTAGGTAAATTGAGGACCCAGTTTGTGGGGGCAATAAGCTGACTTTGTATAAATATACAAAAGTATGAAGGCTATTGCTTAACACATTGTAAGCCGCCCTGAGTCTCCGGAGAAGGGCGGCATATAAAATCAAATTAAAAAAAAACAACAACTCTATTACACCATGCAGAAGACCTGACCTCCATCCAAATACCAGGGCTTTAAATCCTGATTATTATTATTTTTTAAATCTCCTTTTTTTTCTCAAGTCACTGCTTCCTTTCAGGGCCTGAGAGGCAGCTCTATCTCACCCATCTTTACAAAATGTTCTTTTTGGCTTGAGAATTGTCATTTCCCACTTTGCCAGCTTCAGCCCTTACAAAACATCTCGGAATTTGCTGAATCCGTTCTTTGCTCCGAAATCCACCAACGAGTTACCGATACCATTATGACTTACAACAGTTCGTTTAGGGACTGTCCAAAATTACTGAACGGCGCTGGAAAAACGTGATTAATGACCGTTTTTCACACTTACACCCAGTGGTGGTATTAAGCTGGTTCGTACTGGTTCTGGCGAACCGGTGGTGCCCACCTGCCCCAGCAAATAGATGTCCTATTTAGCCACATTTTTGAGGCCAGGCGCATGAACAGAAAGTGTGCGTGCGGGGCGAACAGGTCGTAAGGATATGTGAAACTCACCGCTGTTTACAACAGTTGCAGCATCCCCATGACGTTGAGCTTTGGTGGTGCAGCGGACTAAAGTGCTGTTAAGTGCTAGCACTTAGCTGCCACCTGCCTGCAATTAGTGCAAGTTCGAATTTCACCAGGCTCAAGGTTGACTCAGCCTTCCATCCTTTCGAGGTAGGTAAATTGAGGACCCGGATTGTGGGGGCAATAAGCCGACTTTATATAGAACAACACCGCTTTGAGGGGGAGGGCCCGAAAGCCCTAATAATCAGGTATATACAAAAAAGTATGCAGGCTATTGCTATAATGCATTGTAAGCCGCCCTGAGTCTACGGAGAAGGGCGGCATATAAATTGGACTAATAAATAATAAATAAATAAATAAATAAATGACCATGTGATCAAAATTTGGCTGCTTGGCAATTGACTCATAGTTATGACGGTTGCAGTGTCCTGGGGTCATGGGATCCCCTCTGATCATCTTCCCAGCCTGCTTCCGACAAGCAAAGTCAATGGGGGAAGCCAGGTTCGCTTAATGACCAAATGATTCCCCTTATAACAACCTTAGGGATTTACTTGAGCGTGGCAGGAAAAGGTTGTAAAATGAGGCAACACTCAATTTATCAACTATCTTGCTCAGCAACAGAAGCTTTGGGCTCCGTTGTGGTCGTAGGTCCAGGACGACCTGTGTATAAACAGAGAGCGAACCCCACGTTCCCTTTTTTAACAGTGACAATGTTACGTCGTTCGGTCATATGAAACATCTACAAGAAAACAGCCAAACTTAGAAAGCATTGAGGACTCGGCAGCTCAACCCTTGAGCGACAAATATCACACACTGTCTGCTACCACTGATGATGTTACCAAGTTGGGTCATGAAACGTCTGCAAGAAGCTCAGAGAACATAGTCGCCG
This sequence comes from Arizona elegans, assembly GCA_022577455.1. Lineage (NCBI taxonomy): Eukaryota > Metazoa > Chordata > Lepidosauria > Squamata > Colubridae > Arizona > Arizona elegans. The sequence continues at coordinate 10,514,655 of JAKOOJ010000018.1, forward strand.
TCGTCCTCCTCCTCCTCCCTGGAAATCCTACCCCTTCTAGCACTGAAGATATTACCTAGATATTTTACGAAAAGAGTCCTCTATTCCTCTATTCGCAATAATATGCCTTATGCCACCAGACTCCAAATTTTAGAACTACGCCGACTTCAGTCTGACCTAAGCGTAGTACATAAAATCATCTGCCACAATGTCCTTCCTGTCAATGACTACTTCAGCTTCAGCCCCAACAATACACAATAATAGATACAAACTCAAGGTTAACCGCTCCAAACTCAATTGCAGAAAATATGATTTCAGCAACAGAGCAGTCAATGCCTGAAATGCACTACCTCACTCTGGTTTCTTCCCCAAATCCCCAAAACTTTAACCTTAAACTGTCTACTGTTGACCTCACCCCATTCCTTAGAGGTCTGCAAGGGGCGTGCATAAGTGCACCAGCGTGCCTACCGTCCCTGTCCTAATATTCCTTTTTACTTACTCCTTTCATGTATTTGAATTATGTTTATACTTTTACCTGTTATCTTATATATGCTTGACAAATAAACTTATGATTATGATTAGTTGGGTGTCTGCAAGAAAACCACCAAGTTCAGAGAAACACCAAGGACCCCACAGTCCTCCTCCTCCTCCTCTTCCTCTCTACAAACCCCACTCTCTTCTAAATTATGTTCCCTAGCTTGGTAATGAGATGTCTGCAAGGAAACAAGTGTCAGCACTTCAAGCTGCATTTACTCTAGTGCTGACATAAGAAGGAGAGGCGGAGGCATCTGGAAAGGGACGTTTGACTTTTCACCTACTTATTTTCCCTGGAGATAATATCCCCCTAGGAGATGGGATGGGAGGGGGGAAATTCCTTTGAGCTGGAGCGGTAGATTAGGGGTAGAATGACTTGGAAGATGGCCAATGAATGCAGGGGAGTGGGGAACGGAAAGGGAGGGTTTTGGGTCTGGAAGTCAGTGTTGGCTTCGATGGAGTCGGATTTAGAATGTTGTGCTTAATAAATAGAGTTTTCCTTCAAAGACTTTGTTTGAAATGCAATTTATTTGAGACAACCTCGAAGCCTGACAACAAGTGCGCTCAGAAAGCATGTTTCATTACTCAAACTAGGTAACATCATCGTATGTATGTATGTATGTATGTATGTATGTATATTTTTCTTCAGCCGGGTATTTTCCTACGTAAACCAAGTTTCTCAACTTGCAGCCATAGCTCAGTGAAATCACATCCACTATCTTAGGCTTTTTCAGACACCAAGCAAGCATTTTGCTGCCTATTGGGAGACTAATATACAATCTATTTCGGACTGATTGGTCCTCATCAGTTAGCCACACCCTTACCATATGTTCCCTCCCCGTAGAGGCTAAGTATTTGTTACAGGGCTTTAAATCCTGGGTTTTTAAAATAATAATAATAATAATAACCCAGAAAAGTGAAGAACCAATGATTAAGGAAGTAAATAAAGGAGGCCTTTTAAAGACAACTAAAACAAAAGCAGAATATAAGAAAGAAGTAATTGAGCAGCAAGCTGAAAATTGGAAACACAAAGCTCTGCATGGCCAATACTTGAAAAGTATTGAAGGCAAAGCTGACCAGAAACTAACTTGGAATTGGTTAAGATCAGGAGTACTGAAAAAAGAAACAGAAAGCTTTATTTTGGCCGCTCAAGAACAAGCCCTAGCCACAAACTGCATGAAGGCAAAAATTCAACATGTTACCACCAACAGCAAATGCTGCCTCTGCAATGAGAAAGATGAGACAGTCGACCACCTGATCAGTGGGTGCAGCAAAATTTCACAAACTGACTACCTACAACGCCATGACCGTGTTGCTAAGATCATTCACTGGAAATTGTGCCAGGAGTTTGGATTTGAGTACAGCAAAAACCACTGGGAACATCAGGTTGAGAAAGTTTTAGAGAATGAGAAACTCAAGATCTTGTGGGACTTTAGGATTCAGACTGACAGGCACTTGGTCCACAACACACCTGACATAACAATAGTTGAAAAGAAAAAGGTATGGTTCATTGACATTGCAATACCTGGTGATGCACGGATTGAAGATAAGCAGCAAGAAAAAAATCACGAAGTACCGGGACTTGCAAATTGAAGTTGAGCGACTGTGGAAAAAGAAATCGTGTGTTGTCCCGATTGTAATTGGAGCCCTTGGAGCAATACCCAAAGGGCTAACCCGCTATTTAGAAATTCTAAATTTGCCGGACTTGAACATTTTGACTCTACAAAAAAACACCTTACTCGGAACAGCTTACATCCTCCGACGATACCTTAACAGTTCCTAGGTCCTTGGTTAGGACTCGAGCTGCTGAGCTATTAACCAGCCTCAAAGGTTGTGAATCTCACTAAAGATTAAATAATAATAATAATAATAATAATAATAATAATAATAATAATAATAAATCTCTCCATCTTTTCCAAGTCTCCTCCTCCTCTCCACAAATCCACTCTCTTTTAGCACTGAGAATGTTACCAAGTTGGGTCATGAAATGTCTGCAAGAAAACCACCAAGCTTAAAGAGCACAAATATTCCACATCCCCCCTCCTGCTCCCCCCCTCCTCCTCCCACTCCTCCTCCTCCCACTCTTTTCCCCTCCTTCTCCTTCTCCTTCTCCTCCTCCTCCTCCATCAGTCTGTAATCTAGGAGTTGTCCAAATCTGGCAGAAACTCTAGATTGTTAGAGAAACGGTGCAAAGCAAAGAAAGGGTGGATATTAAGGTTGTGTGAACTCACTCAAAGTAGCGAGTCTCCAGTCTCATGGCCTGGAGCTGGAACGGAAACCAAGAGCAGCTCCCAAAGCCAACATTCTCCCTCTGGCTTCTCAAAATTAAAAAGGCTGGTTGAGCCGCTGCCAAGCGTTGGGGATCTCTCGCCGGAAAAAGCCAGTAATAAATCTTCGCGAGGGGGAGCAAATTAATAGAGGTGAGATTGATTTGAGGAAATATCGGTGGGGGGTGGGGAAGGTATTATTAGAGTCTTGCCATCCAGGCAAGGCTGGGAAAACAATGCAGAGCAAACGAGAAAGAAAGAGAGGAAAGAGAGAAAGAGAGGGTGGAATGGGTGGGGGAGAAAGCGGAAGGTACAAGCAACAACAGCGGATCACCCTTGGATCCATGGAGGTTCCTGGGAATATGCAGGAATCCACCAAGAGCTGACACAAATATCTCTGGTTGCCAACTGAGCACCATCTTTGAAACATTCTCCTGACAGGGGGAGGGCCTTCTCTGTGGGGGCACCTACCCTCTGGAATCAGCTGCCCCCAGAGATAAGGAGAATCCAGGACCTCAGTGCCTTCCGCCGTGCCCTTAAAACCTTCTTTTTCCAACAAGCCAGGCTGGCCTAACTCTTTTTAAATGTTTTTAATTGTTTTTTTTGTTTTTGTTTATTGTTTTAATTAATGGGGCCAAATTTATACATATTTTTAACTGTATTTTAATATTTGTATTTGATGTTTTTATTTGCCTGTTCACCGCCCTGAGTCCTCAGGGAGAAGGGCGGTATACAAGTTCAAAAATAAAATAATAAAATAAAATAAATAAAATAAATAAAGTGTTAATACCACTTTATAAGGCCTTGGTAAGGCCACACTTGGAATACGGCATCCAGTTTTCGTCGCCACGATGTAAAAAAGATGTGAAAACTCTAGAAAGAGTGCAGAGAAGAGCAACAAAGACGATTAGGGGTATTAGTGAAATCCAAATTTTTTTACTACCGGTTCTATGGGTGTGGCTTGGTGGACGTGGTGTGGCTTGGTGGGCATGGCAGGGGAAGGATACTGCAAAATCCCCATTCCCTCCCCACTCCTGGGGGAAGGATACTGCAAAATCCCCATTCCCTCCCCACTCCTGGGGGAAGGATACTGCAAAATCCCCATTCCCTCCCCACTCCTGGGGGAAGGATATTGCAAACTCCCCATTCCCACCCCACTCTGGGGCCAGCCAGAGGTGGCATTTGCCGGTTCTCTGAACTGCTCAAAATTTCCGCTACCGGTTCTCCAGAACCTGCTGGATTTCACCCCTGATTGGGGGACCGGAGGCTAAAACATATAAAGAACAGTTGCTGGAATTGGGTTTGGTTTAGTTTGATGAAAAGAAGGACTAAGGGTGACATGATAGCAGCGTTCCAATATCTCAGGGGCTGCCCCAAAGAAAAAGTCAATTTATTTTCCAAAAGCAGGACAAGAAGCAATGGATGGAAATTAATCAAGGAGAGAAGCAATCTAGAAATAAAGAGAAATTTCTTGACATTAGAACAACTAATCAGTGAAAGAACTTGCCTCCGGAAGTTGTAAATGCTCCATCACTGGAGGTTTTTAAGAAGAGATTCCAGGGGTGGGATTCCGCCAGTTCGGACCGGTTCGGGTGTTCCGGTTTGCTCCAACAATCAGCTGGGCCCTCCCACCCTCTCCTGCGCTATACCTACATTTATTTCCTTGGTTTGAAGCCCAGCTGATTGGCGCGGCTGTTTTATTCACCGGAGCTGCAGTAGAACGTGCTTTTTTCAAATGTACTGCGTGCATGCTGATTGGCTGCTTGCGGATCGCGCGAAGCGAATCAGTTGTCACTGCAGTTGAATCCCACCACTGGATTGGACCACCATTTGTCTGAAATGGTATAAGGCAGTGGTGCCCAACCTTTTCTTCCTCGGGTGCCAAAAATGTGCGTACGCGCACCCTAGCACACCCATGTGTGCTCACGCCCATAATGCAATGCCCCCCGCACGCCCAGCCCGCCATGCGCATATGCACACAACCGCCCCACGCTGCCCTGACACCCAACCCCCACCCCCCGAGCAGGCATGTGCAACAGTGATGGGTTCCTCCCGGTTCGGCCCGGTTCCACGGAGCCGGTAGCGGTGACGATATGACGTAACAGAACCGGTTCTCTTTGTTCGGGAGCTGCCTGCCACCGCATTATTTTTACTTTTTAGTTGGCCCCACCCACAATCTATTTGCTGCCTCCCAAGTCCCAGCTGATTGGCTAGAAGGAAAAAACTGTGTAAACTCTTGCCGCGGGGCTTCAAAGGGCCGCCCTACAGTTGATCAGTGTTAAAAGGCAGTATGGTAGTAGACTGATACCTCCAAGAACAAATGAGTAGACCGGTGCCTCCAAGAACAACTGAGTAGACCGGTGCCTCTAAGAACAAATGAGTAGACCGGTGCCTCCAAGAACAATTGAGTAGACTGGTGCCTCCAAGAACAATTGAGTAGACCGGTGCCTCCAAGAACAATTGAGTAGACTGGTGCCGCCAAGAACAATTGAGTAGACTGGTGCCTCCAAGAACAATTGAGTAGACCGGTGCCTCCAAGAACAACTGAGTAGACCGATGCCTCCAAGAACAATTGAGTAGACCGGTGCCTCCAAGAACAACTAAGTAGACCGGTGCCTCCAAGAACAATTGAGTAGACCAGTGCCTCCAAGAACAATTGAGTAGACCGGTGCCTCCAAGAACAACTGAGTAGACCGGTGCCTCCAAGAACAACTGAGTAGACCGGTGCCTCCAAGAACAATTGAGTAGACCGGTGCCTCCAAGAACAATTGAGTAGACCGGTGCCTCCAAGAACAATTGAGTAGACCAATACCTCCAAGAACAAATGAGTAGACCGGTGCCTCCAAGAACAATTGAGTAGACCGGTGCCTCCAAGAACAATTGAGTAGACCGGTGCCTCCAAGAACAAATGAGTAGACCGGTGCCTCCAAGAACAACTGAGTAGATCGGTGCCTCCAAGAACAATTGAGTAGACTGGTGCCTCCAAGAACAATTGAGTAGACTGGTGCCTCTAAGAACAACTGAGTAGACCTGTGCCTCCAAGAACAATTGAGTAGACTGGTGCCTCTAAGAACAACTGAGTAGACCAGTGCCTCCAAGAACAATTGAGTAGACCGGTGCCTCCAAGAACAACTGAGTAGACCGGTGCCTCCAAGAACAATTGAGTAGACCTGTGCCTCCAAGAACAACTAAGTAGACCGGTGCCGCCAAGAACAATTGAGTAGACTGGTGCCTCCAAGAACAATTGAGTAGACCGGTGCCTCCAAGAACAACTGAGTAGACCGGTGCCTCCAAGAACAATTGAGTAGACCGGTGCCTCCAAGAACAATTGAGTAGACTGGTGCCTCCAAGAACAATTGAGTAGACCAATACCTCCAAGAACAAATGAGTAGACCGGTGCCTCCAAGAACAATTGAGTAGACCGGTGCCTCCAAGAACAATTGAGTAGACCGGTGCCTCCAAGAACAAATGAGTAGACCGGTGCCTCCAAGAACAACTGAGTAGATTGGTGCCTCCAAGAACAATTGAGTAGACTGGTGCCTCCAAGAACAATTGAGTAGACCGGTGCCTCCAAGAACAACTGAGTAGACCGGTGCCTCCAAGAACAATTGAGTAGACTGGTGCCTCCAAGAACAATTGAGTAGACTGGTGCCTCCAAGATCAACTGAGTAGACCGGTGCCTCCAAGAACAATTGAGTAGACTGGTGCCTCCAAGATCAACTGAGTAGACCGGTGCCTCCAAGAACAATTGAGTAGACAGGTGCCTCTAAGAACAACTGAGTAGACCAGTGCCTCCAAGAACAATTGAGTAGACTGGTGCCTCCAAGAACAACTGAGTAGACCGGTGCTGGTAGACCAGTACCTCTGCTTAATCCTAAAGAATTGTCACATGACCATCAAACCACGCCCACAAAATAAGCCACATCCACAGAACCAGTAGTAAAAAAATTTAGAACCCACCTCTGATGTGTGACCCCCCCCCCGTTTCCCACCTCCCGTGCATCTGCGTGCAACCCCCCACATCCCATTTTGGGCCTAGCAGGCCACCCTGAAGCCTCTGGAGGCCGGAAACGGCCTGTTTCCTGACTTCCGGTAGGCCCATTTTTCACCCTCCAAGAGCCTCCGCACGAGCCCTGTACTTACGTGGCATCCAAAATGGGCCGTGTGGAGACTCATGGGAGGGGAGGGGAGGCATGGGAATACACGCACGTCTCCCACATGTGCAGTAGAGACCCGAAAATCAGCTGGCTGGCAGGAGGCGCACACTCATGCGCAGTGGAGCTGACCTAGGTCGACGGCTCGCATACCCGGAGAAATGGCTCCGCATGCCATAGGTTCGCCATCACGGGTATAAGGCCTTGATGGTGATCTGTCCCCGTACCCACACACACACAAACACAGCCAGCCGAGGGTTAAGGAAACACTTTGGAACGCACCCAGTTTCTTTATCTCCCACTTGGCAGCGATAGACACACTGCCTGCCAAGTGCCTTTATTTTCACAGTAAAACAGAAAGATTAAATACTCAAGAGTCCAAATGTCCGACAACAAGAAATCTTTCTCTCAGCAGTTCCGGACAAGGCTTTAGTGACTATCCAAGGTTTGCTTTGTTCGTCACAAGGATCACTGACCACCACCCTCTATTATATAGTCTCTGGGGTGTGGTCCAGTGACTCAGTTCTAATCCCTAGCACGCCTCCTAAGCTGCTGCAATCGTTTATCATGCCTTCGGAGGCGTGCGTCCAGGAATGATGTTTCTTCGTCACTCTGATCCGAGCCACCTGTCTCCCTACTGATCTCCTCTCCCTCGGCCGGCACCTGAGACAATGCCAGAGGGGAGGGGCCTGAAGAGGGAGGCCTGGTTGACTCCTCTTCCTCATGCTCGGAGCTTTCTTCCTCCGATGGGACAGGCTCAGAGGGCGGGGCCACAACAGATGGTGAACCTATGTCACGGATGCCAGAGGTGACATGCTGCGCCCTCTCTGTGGGCATGCGAGCTGTCGCCCCAGTTCACCTCCGCCGCACATGTGTGCATACCTCTCACCAGCCAGCAGGCCTTCACGTCTCTGCTGCGCATGTGGGGTGGGGCAGGGCACATGCAAGGGGCGCATGCATGCATGGGGGCAGGGCACATGTGCAGGAGCCGCGCCGGTAGTGGGTTTCAATTTCAGCCGCTAGTGGTTTGCTCGCGGGCGTGCTCATGCTTTTACGTATGCACAGAAGCTTCTGCGTGTGCAGAGACATCCGGGCAAGTGGGTGGAGCCTCCCATTGCCGCCGACGCTACCGGTTCGCCCGAACCGGGGTGAACTGGTAGCAACCCACCACTGGGCCGTGCGTGCATTGCATTTTGGGGTTCGCAAGTGCTTTGGGCACTCGGTCCGGAAAAGGATAGCCATCACTGGTTTAGGGTTTCCTGCCTGAGAGGGGTTGGACTAGAAGACCTCCAAGGTCCCTTCTGACTCTGTTATTCCGTTATTCTGTTTCCTCAAGGTAACCAAATCCTGGTTTCCCAACGATGACTGGTGCACGTTCCTTTGCTCTTGTTTTATCGTTCAAAGCCTATCCAGTAAATCGAAAACAAATCCGTGTACAGAATAGAGGGATGAGATGCAGAAAACTGTGCACTTAAAGAAAGAATTAAAAAGACAGTGGAAGAAGCGGCTTCCAACTTTCCTTAAAGCAGTTACAGTCAAATGGTGTATTATTCATTTGTTTGATTGTTTATGTGTTCGTTGTTTGTTTGTGTTTGTTTTAAACATCTGTGAAAATTCTCAGTCATCCAGGTCACGATTGTCTCAAAGGTGCTTTTTCAAAAGGCAACTGGACTTTCTTTCCTTGTGGTCATCCATCCATCCATCCATTCATTCAATTTATATGCCACTCATAGGTTGGTTTGGGGAGACTGGAATAAATTCATTGTTTATCTGTTTGTTTGTTTATTATTCATTCCTCTACCTGCAACCACAATTGAGTCCAAAATTTCTGCTCCAATGAAAGAAATTTGTTAGGTGAGTTTTGTCCCATTTTATGAATTTCTTGCCACAGTTGTTAAGTGAATCACTGCAGTTCTTAAGTTAGAACAGAACAGAACAAAACAGAATTTATTGGCCAAGTGTGATTGGACACACAAGGAATTTGTCTTGGTGCATTCACTCTCAGTATACATAAAAGAAAAAATACGTTCATCAAGAATCATAAGGTACAACACTTAATGATAGTCATAGGGTCTTAGTCATAGTCACACCGTTGTTAAGTAAATCTGACTCCCTCATTGACTTTGCTGGTCAGAAGGTTGCAAACGGGGATCACGTGACCCTGGGACACTGCAACCCGTCATAAATATGAGCCAGTTGCCAAACGTCCGAATTCTGAATCACGTAACTGTTAAGGATATTGGTGTTGTGTTACCAACCAGCAGATTAAATGCACAAGGAAACATTGCTGAGAGCAATGAATAAGAGATATGCAAACTGGTTTATCAAAAGCTTACTTTATCATAGAAAAACAATCTCATAGTCTTTTAAACAAATTCCAAGTCTTTGCCAGTAAAATCAGTCCAGTAGTTACAGATATCTTCTTACCAAACAGACAGTAGTTGGTTAGAATAACAAACTCACTCTGGTAATAAACCACGATGGTAGCAGATCCATCCAACCAATGATAGCACAATGATAGCGTAAATGTGAAAAATAGCACTAGATTTATATACCGCTTAGATTTATATACTGCTTCACAGGGTCTTACAGCCCTCTCTAAGCGGTTTACAGAGACAGCCTATTGCCCCCAACAATCTGGGTCCTCATTTTACCAAGGAGGATGGAAGGATGAGTCAACCTTGAGCTGGTGAGAATCAAACTGCCAAACTGCAGTTGGCAGTCAGCAGAAGGAGCCTGCAGTACTGCACTCTAACCACTGCGCCACCACGGTTCAATAATGGCTGTAAGTCACTTTTTTTCAGTGCCATTGTCACTTCAAATGGTCACTGACCAAATCATTGTAAATCAGGGCCTATCGGTATCAGGTTTGAAAGAAGCTGCCGCTAATCTCAGAATAACAGAGCAGCAGAGTTGGAGGGGACCTCGGAGGTCTTCTAGTCCACCCCCTGCTCAAGCAGGAGGTCCTATACCAGTGATGGTGAACCTTTTCGGCACCGAGGGCCCAAACAGGAACGTGCGTGCGTGTGCGTGCACCGGAGCACCGAATACCCGAAGACCAGCTGACCGGCACATGCACGCCTGTTTTTTGGACATGTTTGGCTGTTTTTCGGACGTTTTCAGGATGTTTTTCAGGACGTTTTCAGGATGTTTTTCAGGATGTTTTCAGGATGTTTTTCAGGATGTTTTCAGACCATTTTTTAGATCGTTTTTGGCCATTTTTGGGGCTGTTTCAAGACATTTCTCGGGCCATTTTCAGGCTGTTTTAGGGGCCATTTTCAGGACGTTTTTTGGTCCATTTTCAGGCTGTTTTTCAGGACAGTTTCAGGACATTTTTCAGGAAGTTTTTTGGGACATTTTCAGGACATTTTTCAGACCTTTTTTGCCATTTTTCGGGCTGTTTTCAGAACGTTTCTCAGGCCATTTTCAGGCTGTTTTGGTGGCCATTTTCAGGCTGTTTTTCAGGACATTTTCAGGACATTTTTTGGGGATGTTTTCAGGATCTTTTTCAGGATGTTTTCAGGCCATTTTTCAGACCGTTTTTGGCTATTTTTGGGTTGTTTTCAGGGAGTTTCTCGGGCCATTTTCAAGCTGGTTTTTGGGCCATTTTCAGGCTGTTTTTCAGGACGTTTTCAGGACGTTTTTCAGGACATTTCTCAGGATGTTTTTCGGGACGTTTTCAGGCCATTTTTCAGACCTTTTTTGCCATTTTTGGGGCTGTTTTCAGAAGGTTTCTCGGGCCATTTTCAAGCTGTTTTGGGAGCCATTTTCAGGCAGTTTTTCAGGACATTTTCAGGACTTTTTTGGGATGTTTTCAGGATGTTTTTCAGGATGTTTTCAGACCATTTTTCAGACCATTTTTGGCCATTTTGGGGCTGTTTTCATGATGTTTCTTGGGACATTTTCAGGACATTTTTGGGCCGTTTTCAGGATGTTTTTCAGGATGTTTTCAGGACGTTTTTCAGGACATTTTTCAGGATGTTTTCAGAATGTTTTTGGGACGTTTTCAGGCCATTTTTCGGACCGTTTTTCAGGACGTTTTCAGGCGTTCTGCCACCTGCGAAATTGAGCTGGCCAGTGTGCATGCGCTTGCCAGAAACCAGAAGAGCAGCTGGCGACAGCGCGCGTGCCCTCAGAGAGGGCTCTGCGTGTCACCTCTGACACACGTGCCATAGGTTCGCCATCCCAGCCCTATACCATTCCAGACAAACGGCTGAAATCTCAGGTGGGTTTTCTTCAGCAGTTTTCAAAGGGAATACAATCATTAGGACCTGGTTATCTACGGGACCACCTGCTACCACCAATAGCCTCCCACCGGCCAGTACGCTCCCATAGAGAGGGGCTCCTCTGGGTGCCGTCAGCCAAACAATGTCGACTGGCGGCCCCCAGGGGGAGAGCCTTCTCTGTGGGGGTACCTACGATCTGGAACGAGCTCCCCCCGGAGATACAGAGGATCCCGGATCTGCGCACCTTCCGCCGCGCGCTCAAGGCTTTTTTATTTCATCAAGCTGGCCTGGCCTAAATCTTCTCCCCTTTTTAAATGTAAATTTTAATTTGTTTTTAAATTATGGGGTAATTTAAATTCAGCCAAATTATTTAATTCGTTTTTAATTTATTTTAAATTTTTGTATTTATGTGTTTTATCTTGTGGCTGTTCACCGCCCTGAGTCCTTCGGGAGAAGAGCAGTATAGAAATTTAATAAAATAAAATAAAAATAAATCTGCTCTCACCGCCTCTCTCACGCAAGGCTTCTGGCAACCTGTCTGTCATCCCATTCTGATTATTTGTGGTGTTGGACTCATTTACCAAAAAGAAAAATATCTATGAATCACAAATTCTGTGTTATTTTCAAAGCGTAACGCTGAGGGGGACGTCGGCGTCATCCACATGGAGCAGGATTTAGAACCGTGGTAGAAATGATGTAAACGAATCTCACAATAAAAAATATCTCCTGGTCCTTCCGGGCAGCCAGGCGCAGGTGCAACAAAACCGATGTTAGCCTTTAAAAGACACGAATCAAATTCACACACCTCGTTGCTGGATGACCAAGTAAAGATACAGGTAGTCCTCGACTTACGACCACAATGGAGCCCCGAATTTCTGTTGTAAAGTGGGACATTTGTGAAGTGAGCTTTGCCCCATTTTATGACTTTTCCTGCCACCGTTGTAAAGTGAATCGCTGCAGTTAACAAGTTAGTAGCCCGCTTGTTAAGTGAATCTGGCTTCCCCCATTGATTTTGCTTGTCCGAAGGTCGCAAAAGTTGCTCACATGATCTCAGGACATTGCAACGGTCGTAAGTATGAGACAATTGCCAAGCATCTGAATTTGGATCACGCGAGAATAGAATAGAATAGAATAGAATAGAATAGAATAGAATAGAGAACAGAACAGAACAGAACAGAACAGAACAGAACAGAACAGAACAGAACAGAATAGAAAATAGAATAGAATTTGTCAGCTGTATGTTTTTGGGGGGATATAAATTAGGGTTTCTTAATCTTAATGACTAAGGCACGTGGACTGCCTGGGGAATTCTGGGAGTTGAAGTCCATATGTCTGGGAATTATTAGATATTAATTATTATTAATTATTAGATAGATATTAGAAAAATCTTTTGCATCCCCAAAATTGGGAACGTTTATTCCAATGTTACACACAGCAAGGAAATAAAAAAAATTAGAATGGTGCTCCAGACTCTTTCCCCTTGTGTGATTGTGTGTGTTTTGCTAAGCATCTAATTTAATTAAACATGTATATTTAATAATCCTCATAAGCAAATTGTTTAAGTGAGTGAGGAAGGATCCAGAAACATTTTGTATTGTGCTCTACAGAGATTGCTAATTTATTGTTTCCAGCTTTGAGGTTTTCTAATATCTGAAACTGCGCTGGCAGGAATATTAATATTCTCATTTGATCTCATTTGTATTTACTGGTGGCATGGCACACTTAAGTCACAATTATTTATTTCTACTCCACTTTCTTTCAATGCGGGCGGTGTTTTTCAACTTAACAACTTTAAGATGGATGGACTTCAACTCCCAGAATTCCTCAGACAGCATTTAGGGATTTCAGCTCCCAGAACTGCCCAGTCAGCATTGGTGGACTTCAATTCCCACAATTCCCCTGGAGCATTTGTAAACTTCAATTCCCACAATTCCCCGGCCAGCATTTGTAAACTTCAATTCCCACAATTCCACGGTCAGAATTTATGGACTTCAAATTCCCAGTATTCCCCAGCCACCATTTATGGACTTCAATTCCCACAATTCCCCAGCCATCGTTTATGGATGTCAGCTCCCAGAATTCCCCAGCCAGTGTTTGTGGATTTCAATTCACATAATAAAGTTTTCAAGGTTGAGAAACAGATTGAAGTCAAAGAAGCTGACAGTTTTGTGAAATAGAATTCCTTTAAAATGGTACCAAGAGGATTTTTTAATGAAACAGACTTTTATAAACTAGAATTAAGTAAGTCACGGAAAGGGATCTTCGGATTCAGCCCAGAGATCCTTTTCAAGTGATTTCCACTCGGGATAAGCAAGATGCTGTGACCCGCCAGCGGCTTGCGCGGATTCGTGGCTGATCCCGACGACGAGGAGGCTGGTGTGTCACGCCAGCAGCCGGTGCTCGCGTCGGACAGCGAGGTGGCCGAAGAGGATGTGGTGCCAGAGGCAGAGACTCAGCCAGGGCCTTCAGAACCTCCAGAGGCTCCTTCCAGTGGAGAGAGCGAAGTGGAGGAGCCTCTCCTCAATGCTCGAGCACGCAGGGCTGCCAAAAGGCAGGAGTGGCTACTCAGGAGGAGGAGGTCTACTCGAGAGTAGGGCTTGAGGATAATTGGCCACTCCCTTAGCCTATTTAAGTCGCACGCAGCTAGTGCTTTCTTGCTAGAAACAACATCTCATTACTACAGAGCATCTTGGAGAGTGAGCCACTTCTCATATCTGGTTTTCGGGGCTGATTGCCAACCTTTGTCGGACTTTGTTCTTAATAACTTTGATAAGGACCCTTTGCACGGGAAGCCTGCATTCTAGAAAGGGGTTTGTTTGGAATTAAACTGTGTTTGCGAAGCTTGGTGTGTGTCACATTCTCTGGGAATCCGAAGCTGGGGCAGAACACAAGGAGAGGAGGGGCAACCTTCAGATCCATGTCATTACTCCTCTTTTTCAAGTAAGTTGTAACTTTAAATTGAGGACTACCCATTAGCTAGGGAAGGAGAGAGCCTAACTAGATGGCTCGGTGGCTAAGACACTGAGCTCGCCGATCAGAAAGGCCAGCAGCAGTTCGGTGGTTCGAATCCCTAGTATTGGTCTCCTGTGTGAGTAGGGGGTTGGACTAGATGACCTCCAAGGACCCTTCCAACTCTGTTACTCTTAAACCTTCTGCACTCCAAGAATACAGAATAGGTGGTACCTGGCTCAACAACAGTAACTGTGAGAGAGAAGAGCAACAAACATCATTAGAGAAACTGGAGCCTAAAACATACGAAGAATGGTTGCAGGAATCGGATATGTCTAGTCTAAGGAAAAGAAGGCCTAGAACAGAACAGAACAGAACAGAACAGAACAGAACAGAATAGAATATGCAATAAAATATAATAGAATTTGCAATGGACTATGAATAGAATAGGATAGGATAGGATAGGACAGGACAGGACAGGACAGAACAGAACAGAACAGAACAGAACAGAATAGAATAGAATAGAATATGCAATAAAATATAATAGAATTTGCAATGGACTAAGAATAGGATAGGATAGGATAGGATAGGATAGGATAGGATAGGATAGGATAGGATAGGATATGCAATAGAATAGAATAGAATATGCAATAGAATAGAATAGAACAGAACAGAACAGAACAGAACAGAATAGAATAGAATATGCAATAAAATATAATAGAATTTGCAATGGACTAAGAATAAGATAGGATAGGATAGGATAGGATAGGATAGGATAGGATAGGACAGGACAGGACAGGACAGGACAGGACAGGACAGGACAGGACAGGACAGGACAGAACAGAACAGAACAGAACAGAACAGAATAGAATAGAATAGAATAGAATAGAATAGAATAGAATAGAATAGAATAGAATTTTTATTGGCCAAGTGTGACTGGACACACAAGGAATTTGTCTTTGGTGCATACGCTCTCGGTGTACATAAAAGAAAAGATACGTTTGTCAAGAATCATAAGGTACAACACTTAATGATAGTCATAGGATACAAATAAGCAATCAGGAAACAAGGATACAAGCAACAAAGTTACAGTCATGCAGTCGTAAGTGGGAGGAGATGGGTGATGGGAACAATGAGAAGATTAATAGTCGTGCAGACTTTGTAAATAGTTTGACAGTGTTGAGGGAATTATTTGTTTAGCAGAGTGATGGCGTTCGGGGAAAAACTGATCTTGTGTCTCGTTGTTCTGGTGTGCAGTGCTCTATAGCGTCGTTTTGAGTACCACTTTACAAAGCCTTAGTAAAGCCACACTTAGAATACTGCATCCAGTTCTGGTCACCACGTTACAGAAAAGTTGTTGGAAAAAGTGCAAAGAAGAGCAACTAAGATGAGTGGAGACTAAAACATATGAAGAACGGTTACAGGATTTGGGTTTGGCCAGTCTAGAGAAAAGAAGGACTAAGGGGGACATGATAGCAGTGCTCCAGTATTTGAGGGGCTGCCATGAAGAAGAGGGGGTCAACTTATTTTCCAAAGTACTAGAGGGCAGGACAAGAAATAATGGATGGAAACTAATCCAGGGAGAGAAGCAACCTGGAATTAAGGAAAACTTCCTAACAGTGAGAACAATTAACCAGTGCAACAACTTGCCTCCAGAATCATCACTGGAGTTTTTTAAGAAGAGACTGGACAACCACCTGTCTGAAATTGCATAGGATCTCCTGCTTGAACAGGGGGTTGGACTAGAGGACCTCCAAAGTCCATTCCAGCTCTATTCTGATTAGGTGCAGGATCATTAAAGAGAGAGCCAACCTGGGCGTATCTCTCTCTCTCTGTGTGCTTCCATGCTGTAATTGATGATTGATTGCCTGACTTTAGCTAGTACATGTATGTATATATTCCTTGTATATAAAGCACTATTTGAAAGACAAACTTCTGTTTATTGTATTTTGCTCCTGGGTTGTCTCAAAATTTGTCATAGTGTCCACACTCTGACATTTCTTTTAAAAAAAAAAAATAGTCCTGTTATTCTTCATGCAGCTTCTGGGCATCTTTGACAGTTGAAGAGATCAAAACACAGCGACAATATTGTCTCTCCAACCTGCCCTTTGGCGGCAGCTGGGGGGATAACCCTAAAGCAGGTTTCTCAACTACATATATTAATACAAGTGGTCCTCAATTTACAACAGTTCATTTAGTGACAGTTCAAAATTACAACACCGCTGAAAAAAGTGACATGATCGTTTTTCACAATTATGACCATTATAGCATCCGCCATGGTCATGTGATCAAAATTCGGACACTTGGCAACTGGTTCATATTTATGACGGTCGCCGTGCCCAGGGGGTTACATGATCCCCTTTTGCAACCTTCTGAGAAGCAAAGTCAATGGGGAAATCCAGATTCACTTAACAACCATGTGACTAATTTAACAAGTGTAGTGATTCACTTAATGAATGCGGCACAAAAGGTTGTAAAATGGGGTTAAAAACGCACTTCACAAATGTCTCGTTTAGCAACAGAAATGTTGGGCTTAATTTTGGTCGTAAGTCGAGGACTAACTGTATGTTCTTGTCGCATTCCCACCCTACCATCTTGAATTCTGCCTGCTAAAATGGAAGAACCACGGATTATTCTCGCCCCCAGCTACGAAAGCCACCGAAACTTCCCGCTGTTGAGTTCCATACTAGTTAATCTCATTAAATAATTCAAGCTCAGATAATTTAGCTGGTTGAGAAAGCTCGTTTCACTAAAAACTTCATTCTAAGCACGTTTAATTCATAGTAAGCTTGCCTGAGGTTTTTTCCAAAGGAAATATTCATCTAGGATTTGTCTGCCAGTGTTCTTGGACATTACCCGTACTCCTTGACTTACAAAAGTTCATTTAGTGACCGTTTGAAGTTACAACGGCGCTGGAAAAAGTGATTTAGGACCAGTGTTGGGTTTCAAAAATTTTTACTACTAGTTCTGTGGGTGTGGTTTGGTGAGTGTGGCATGGCATGGCTTGGTGGGCGTGGCTTGGTGGGCGTGGCAGGGGAAGGATACTGTAAAATCTCCATTCCCACCCCACTCCAGGGCAAGGTTACTTCAAAATCCCCATTCCCTCCCGATCAGCTGGGACTCGGGAGGCAGAGAATAGATGGGGGCGGGGCCAGTCAGAAGTTTTACTACCGGTTCTCCGAACTACTCAAAATTTCCGCTACTGGTTCTCCAGAACTGGTCAGAACCTGCTGAAACCCACCTCTGCTTAGGACCATTTTTTCATACTTATGACCGTTGCAGCAGCATCCCTATGGTTACATGATCGAAATTCAGATGCCTGGCAAATGATTCATATTTATGACGGTTAACAGAATGACAGAGTTGGAAGGGACCTTGTAGGTCATCTAGTCCAACCCCCACTCCCCGCCCAAGTGGGAGACTCTACACCATGTCCGGGGGTCAAGGGATCCCCTTTTGCGACCTTTTGACAAGCAGCATCAATGGGGAAGCCAGATTCACTTAACAACCGTGTTATTAAATTAACAAGCACAACGATTCGCTTAACAAGTGTGGCGGAAAAGGTTGCAAAATGGGGCAATATTCACTTAGCAATAGCACTTAGACTTATATATCGCTTTATAGTGCTTTTACAGCCCTCTCTAAGCGGTTTACAGAGTCAGCCTCTTGCCGCCAACAATCTGGGTCCTCAGTTTACCCATCTTGGAAAGACGGAAGGCTGAGTCAACCTTGAGCCTGGTGAGATTCGATCTGCCAAACTGCTGGCAGACGGTGATCAGCAGAAGGAGCCTGCAGTACTGCACCCTAGCCACTGCGCCACCGCAGCTCTTAGCAACTGTCTTGCTTAGCAACCAAAATGTTGAATTCAACAGTGGTCATAAGTCAAGGACTACCTTTATTGACGCTGAAGCTCAAAGACTTTGGCCACCAAATTGAAGACTCATTGGAAAAGACTCTAATGCTGGAAAGATTGAAGAAGGCAAAAGGAGAAGGGGAAGACAGAGGATAAGGTATTCTCAGAGTCACCCAGCCGGTTTTCATGCCTAAGGTGGGACTAGAACTCACAACCTCCTGGTGATTGGCCCAAAGTCACCCAGGCCACTTTCATGCCTAAGGCGGGACTAGAACTCACAGTCTCCTGGTGATTGGCCCAAAGTCACCCAGACGACTTTCATGTCTAAGGTGGGACTAGAATTCACAGTCTCCTGATGATTGGCCCAAAGGCACCTAGGCGACTTTCTTGCCTAAGGCGGGACTAGAACTCAGTCTCCTGATGATTGGCCCCAAAGCACCCAGCTGGCTTTCATGCCTAAAGTGGGACTAGAACTCACAACCTCCTGGTGATTGGCCCAAAGTCACCCAGGCGACTTTCTTGCCTAAGGCGGGACTATAATTCACAGTCTCCTGATGATTGGCCCAAAGGCACCCAGGCGACTTTCTTGCCTAAGGCGGGACTAGAACTCACCGTCTCCTGGTGATTGGCCCTAAGTCACCCCATTGGCCTTCATGGCTAAGATATGATTAGACCTCACTGTCTCATGAAACCCAGCTGGGTGATTTTTGGCCAATCATCAGGAGATGGTGAGTTCTAATCCCACCTTAGACACGAAAGCCAGTTGGGTGACTTTGAGCCAATCCTCAGGATATGATGTGTTCGAGTCCCACCTTACGCCTGAAAACCAGCTGGGTGATCTTGGGCCAGTGATTCTCAGTCCAACCCCCCCCCGGGGTTTTGTTGTTTGGGGGGGGGGAAACAGGAGGAAGAAGCTGTATGTCGACTGGCGGCCCCCAGGGGGAAAGCCTTCTCTGTGGGGGCACCTACTATCTGGAACAAGCTCCCCACGGAGATACGGAGGATCCCGGATCTGTGCGCTTTCCGCCGCGCTCTAAAGACCTTTTTATTTCACCAGGCGGGCCTGGCCTAACTTTCTCCCTCTTTTTAAACAATTTTAATATTTTAATATTTTTAATACTCAAAGTTTAAATTTGTTTTAAATTGATTGGGGTTTTAATCTGTCTGGGCCAAACTATTTAATTCGTTTTTATTTCTGCTTTTTAAATTTTGTATGTATGTATTTTATTGTTGGCTGTTCACCGCCCTGAGTCCTTCGGGAGTAGGGCGGTATACAAATCAAATAAAAGTAAAGTAAAATAAAAGTATTAACTATGTTTGGTGCCTTATATTATTTATAAAAATAAATAAATAATAGAAGGGAGAGCCTCCCTCTTCTCCCTTTCTGTAAATCCCTACGGTTAACCTGCGCCTCTTGGGCGCCACTGTCTCCAGTTCAGCCCCCCTCCGCTCCCCTCCCTACCAGCAGACCACCTAATGGAGGCTGTCAAAGACACGCTAACATATCCACAAGCATTGGCTCCGGCAGGCCCTGCCCCGGTAGACTCCAGCCGCTGCCAGATTGCTCTAAACCCATCTGCAGTGGTTTGGCAGCGCTCCCTACCAGGGGGTGCAAAGCCAGGAAGACAAGTTGTAGCCAAACGCTGGGACCGCTGCAATGTAGAGAGAGAGAGAGAGAGAGAATCTTGGCTGATTTGGCTCAGCGCTTGGCTTTAAATGCTCAGCGCACTTGGCTGCGCACAGCCGCCGGCCAACGGCTGACAGCTTCTTCCTCCCTCCCCAAATTGCAAAACGGGAGAATTGGAGGACGAGAAATTTCAAAAGCTGGACAGACCAGAAACCCTTCAAGTTTTTGGCAGTGGTTTTTGCTCTCCAAGCTTGTTTCAATTTAGTCTCTGACGACGTTGCCTAGCTTGCAGGGGTGGGATTCAGAAATTTTAGCAACCGGTTCTCTGCCCGGTGGCTGGGTGGGCGTGGGCGTGGTGAGCATGGCCTACTCAGCCTCCTGCACCGGGGAGGGGGCTGTTTTCATCCTCCCCAGACTCTGGAGGCTTTCCTCGAGCCTCCGGGAGGACGAAAACAGCCTCCCCCGGGCTCTAGAGGCCCTCTGGAGACTGTATATGGGCCCGTTTTCGGACTTCCAGTACTTCCAGTAGACCCATTTTTCGCCCTCCCCAGGCTCCGGAGGCTCTCCAGGGGCCAGAAACAGGCCTGTTTCTGGACTTCCAGAACTTCCACTAGGCCCGTTTTTCGCCCTCCCAGAGCCTCTGCACAGGCCCTGCACTTACCCGGCATTCAAAACAGACTGCGTGGAGATTCCTGGGAGGGGCGGAGCGGGGTGGGCGGGGTCAGCCAGTCCTTGCAACAATCAGTTCGCTGAACCAGATTAAAATTAACATCCGATTCGCCCGAACTGGTCTGAACCGGCTGAATCCCACCCCTGTTAGCTTGGTAACAAAACGTTCAGAAACTAATATTGAAACATGTTTGGAAAACAAAAACACTGCCAAAATTTAAAACCCGAGCTACAAGTATTTTCTATTATTTCACCCTTCAAGTTTCTCTAGAGCAGGGGGGTCAAACACAAGGCCCACAGGCCCGATGTGGCCCGCGATGTGGTCGGATCCAGCCCGCGGGGCCGGCCTGGAAAATGTAAGGGGCCGGCCCATGTCACTTCAGCCTGGTCTACCCAGTGCGAGGGGGAAACATGACAGCTGTTTGGGGAGTAGCATCAAGATGGCCACGCCCACCCAGTTGGCCACACCCACCCAGTTGGTCATGCCCCCCGAGGTCAACCACAGCCCTGATGCGGCCTTCAATGAAATTGAATTTGACACGCCTGCTCTAGACGCAGTCGGTCAACTATACAGGTAGTCCCCAACTTACAACAGCTCGTTTAGTGACCATTCGAAGTTACAAAGGCACTGAAAAAAGTGACTTATGACCTTTTTTCAAACTTACAACCGTTGCAGGATCCCCAGGTTCACTTGATCAAAATTCAGACGCTTGGCAACTGACTCTTATTTATGACGGTTATAATGTCCCGGGGTTATGTGATCCCCTTTTACGACCTTCTGACAATGGGGAAGCCAGATTCACTCAACAACCCCCTTTCTAACTTTAAGTGATTCACTTAACAGCTGTGGCAAGAAAGGTCATAAAATGGGACAAAGCTCACTTAACCAAAGTCTCACTTAACAACAGAAATTTTGGGCTCGATTGTGGTCATAAATCAAGGACTACCTGTTCCATCATTCTAGCTGGTTTTGAGATGCCAAGGAATGTAGAAATGTTGGGTTTACTGACACCCGATTGTCAAAATGACATCTCAACAAAATGAGATGGTTTGGCTCTCCTCTTTTCAGACAGTCCTCCATGCATCTAACGACGGTTTGAAGTCTTCTTCTTCCTTCCTCCCCATTCCTTCTCTTCCTTTTTCTCCTTCTCTCCTCCTCCTTTTTCTTCTCCTTCTTCTCCTCCCTTTCTCCTCCTCCTCCTTCTCTTTCCTTCCTCTTCTCCTTCTCTCCTTCTCCTCTTCTTCTATCATTCTTTCTTCTTCTCCTTCCCTCCACCTCCTCGCCTTCATTCATTCCTTCTTTTTCGTCTTCTTCTTCCTATGGGCTCCTCCTCATCCATTCCTCCTCCTCCTTTCTCTCCTTCTCTTCCTTCTTCTCCTTCTCCTTCCCTTTTCCTCCTCCTCCATTCTTCTCCTTCTTCCCTTCTCCTTCTTCTTCTACTGTACTTCCATCCTCCTCTTCCTGCCCATATTTCCTAAAGTTATCAAAGACACCCTGCTTTCTCTGCTGCATCAACAGAGGGATAGAATCAAGATCACATGAAGGGTTAATACCACTTTATAAGGCCTTGGTAAGGCCACATTTGGAATTCGGCATCCAGTTTTGGTCACCACGATGTAAAAAAAGAGGTTGAGACTCTAGAAAGAGTGCAGAGAAGAGCAACCAGGATGATTAGAGGACTGGAGACTAAAACATATGAAGAACATCTGCAGGAATTGGGTATGTCTAGTTTGATGAGAAGAAGGACTAGGGGTGACATGATAGCAGTCTTCCAATATCTCAGGGGCTGCCACAAAAAAGAGGGAGCCAAGCTATTCTCCGAAGCACCTGAAGGCAAAACAAGAAGCAATGGGTGGAAACTAGTCAAGGAGAGGAGCAACCTAGAATTAAGGAGAAACTTCCTAACAGTGAGGACAATTAACCAGTGGAACGACCTGCCACCAGAAGTTGTGTGTGCTCCAACACTGGAGGTTTTTAAGAAGATGTTGGATAACCATTTGTCTGAAGTGGTGTAGAGTTTCCTGCTTAAGCAGGGGGTTGGACTAGAAGACCTCCAAGGTCCCTTCCAACTCTGTTATTCTATTCTATTCTATTCTATTCTATTCTATTCTATTCTATTCTATTCTATTCTATTCTATTCTATTCCATTCCATTCCATTCCATTCCATTCCATTTCCTATCTTCTATTCTATTCTATTCTATTCTATTCTATTCTATTCTATTCTATTCTATTCTATTCTATTCTATTCTATTCTATTCTATTCTATTCTCCTAAGGCCCCTGCATCTTTTTTCCCTCTGCTCCGCACCCCACAGGAAGCTTCCCTTGGCTTCCCTTCCCTGCAGCTGAAGCTGAAGCAGGCAGACGGAGCTGGCAGTTCCCCCCTCTCGTCTGCGGCTTGGCTCGCTTGCGGGAGTTAGTTACGGGGGTGGTTCTTTTGATCTCGAAACACCATACTTTCGGTAGGGATTAGATTAGCTGCTACCCACACAATGCGGAGTTGCCGGGTGGCGTTGATGGGTTTGCAGAGCCAATCCCAGGCTTTTCATCAGAGCTTTTCAAGGATACGAAATCGTTGCTAGAAAATATTCGGTCTCGCCCAGGAGTTTCATCTCTGGTTGGAGACTTCACACGTGAAGACGGGTCCAAACAAATGGAAGGAAGCTCAAGAAAGAAGTTCAGTGTCAGGATTCCAAGTAACACCCCCAATTAAAGAAGACTCCGAGGCTTGTAGTTCCCCAAAGTTCCATTTTATTAGAGTTGTCATATTGGCACATCTGGGAAAATCCGAATCTGAAAGCTTCCAGGTTTCCCCTGCACCAGTGGTGGGCTCCTCCTGGTTCGGCCCGGTTTGGCCGAGCCAGTAGCGGTGACGATATGAGGTCACCAAACCAGTTCTCTTTGTTCGGGAGCTGGGGCCTCCTGCCCCACCCCACCCCCGCGTTATTCTTACCTTTTATTTGGCCCCATCCCCAATCTATTTGCTGCCTCCCGAGTCCCAGCTGATCGGCTAGAAGGAAAAAAACTGTGTAAACTCTTGCCGCAGGGCTTCAAAGGGCCGCCCTACAGCTGATCAGTGTTAAAAGGCAGTGTGGTGGTAGACCGGTGCACTCGAAAAACAAATGGGTAGACCGGTGCCTCCAAAAACAAATGAGTAGACCGGTGCCTCCAAAAACAAATGAGTAGACCGATGCCTCCAAAAATAAATGGGTAGACCGGTGCCTCCAAAAATAAATGGGTAGACCGGTGCCTCCAAAAACAAATGAGTAGACCAGTGCCTCCAAGAACAAATGGGTAGACCGGTACAGTTTTGCAAGCAGTTAAAAGCCTGATAGACCAGTACCTCTGCTAAATTCTAAAGAATTGTCACATGACTATTAAGCCATGCCCACAAAATAAGCCACGCCCACATAACTGGTAGTAAAAAAAATAGAACCCACCCCTGCCCTGCACCCACATGGTCCATCATATGGTCGAATCAAAGCACCGTCCCAACTGGAGATGCCTCCCAGTTCCAGCCCTCCAGGTGCAGGGCAAGATGGCCTTGACTCTCAGAGAAAAGAATGTTATTATGACTACATATCTCCCCTGCTCCATACAATGCCCCCTCCCAGTTTCCCACAGCAGTAAATATGGCAGGCCTGAAGGCCCAATGCAAAAGATGGCTTCCAGGCCTGACACTCAGAGGGCATGAAACGGAGACATTTTTGAAAATACAGGTAGTCCTCGACTTACAACGGTTTACTTAGTGACCGTTCGAAGTCACAATGGTCCGGAAAAAAAATGACCTGCTGTGACCATTTTTCATACCGACGGCCGTTGCAACATCCTCAGGGTCACGTGATCAAAATTTGGATGCTTGGCAACTGACTCATATTTATGACGGTCGCAGTGTCACGCGAACCCCTTTGGCGACCTTCTGACAAGCAAACTCAACGAGGAAGCCAGATTCATTTATCAGTAACAGTAACAGAGTTGGAAGGGACCTTGGAGGACATCTAGTCCAACCCCCTGCTCACGCAGGAGACCTGTACTAGGGATTCGAACTGCCAAACTGCCGACCTTTCTGATCAACAAGCTCAGCGTCTTAGCCACTGAGCCACCTAGTCACACTCACTTAACAACTGCGCTGGTTCACTTAACAACTGTGGCAAGACAGGTAGTAAAATGGAGGCAAAACTCACTTCACACACACGTCTCACTTACCGGCAAAAATGTTGACCTCGATTGTGATCATAGGTCGAGGGCTACCCGTACACTGAACATGCCTGTGGAACTCCCTGCTAAGGGAAAGTTTTAAAGGGCCGGTTTGGAAGCAGCTCAAAACCGCAGAAGTTAAAAAAAAGGGGCTTGGATTGGAGAGTTTAGATTTTCAAAGGCTGCGGAAAAAAAAAAGCAACTGGTTTCCAATTGTGGTCGTAAGTCGAGGACTGAGCGTAAGTGCCTGGCAGAGGATCTCCCCGATTAAATGTTCAGCCATGGGACAATGCTGCCCAAGCTGAGGGCATTTGTGGGGTTGGCTTTATTTTTTGGGGGGGGGGAGTGTCGTCCGTCCGTCCGTCCGTCCGTCCGTCCGTCCGTCCCCCCGAACCCTCTTGGCTTCCCAAGCAGAAGCAGGCTTGGTGATGTGGTTGCTAGGCAACGGGAAGCGTGAAGAGTGGAGGACCGTGAGGCCGGCTCCGTCTTGATGAGGTTGCTAGCCTTGAACTGCGGAGAAGCGACATTTTCTGCAGCTCCCCTCGCCTCTTCTCTCAGGAGGCCTCCCCACCACCGCCTTGCCCAAAGGGCCTGGCTGGGGAGGGCAGGCAGGAGGCTGGAGGGCGGCCTCCCCGTCATCTCCGCAAAGCCTCCCTCCGTGCTCGGGGCCCTCTGCGCCCCGGGTTTTATTCTGAGAGAGAGAGAAAGAATTTGGGGGTGAAAAATAAGAAAGGAAAGGGCAGGTTCTGACATTCACCTTCAGGATGTGCTCTGAAGGAGGCCCACTTTTCCCTCAGGGTGGCTGATTCTCTGGCAGTTGAAATCTTCCTTCCTTCCTTCCTTCCTTCCTTCCTTCCTTCCTTCCTTCCTTCCTTCCTTCTGCCCTCCTTCTACTTCTCTTCCTCCCTCTTTTTCCTTCTTTCCTTTCTCCTTCCCCCCTGCCCTCTCTTTCTTTCCCATTCCTTTCTTCCTTCCTTCCTCCCATTTCTTCCTCCTGTTTCTCTTCCTCTTTTTCCTTCTTCCTTCCTTCCTTCCTTCCACCCTCCCGCTACTTCTCTTCCTTCCTCTTATTCCTCTCTTCCTTTCTTTCTTTCTTCCTTCCTTCCTTCTGCCCTCCCTCTACTTCTCTTCCTTCCCTCTTTTTCCTTCCTCCCTTCCTCTCGCCCTCTTGCCCCACCTTCTCCTTCTTTCTCATTCCTTCCTTCCTTCCTACTCCCACCTTCCCTCTTACTTCTCTTTGTCTTTTTTCTTCTTTCTTCCTTCCTTCCTTTCTTCCTTCCACCCTCCACTTCTCTTTCTCCCTTTTTCCTTCTTTCTTCTTCCTTTCTTCCTTCCATCCTCCCACCCTCTTCCTTCCCCTCATTCCTTCCTTCCTTCTTTCTTTCTTTCCTTCCTTCCATCCTTCCTTCCTTTCTCCCTCCCTTTCCTTCTTTCCACCATTCCTTCCTTCATTCTCCATTTCCTTCCTTCTTTCTCCATTTCCTTTCCTTCTTTCTCCATTTCCTTTCCTTCTTTCCTTCCTTTCTACCTTCCTACTTTCCTACCTTCCTTCTTCTTTCTCTATTTTTAGCTTTGTTCCTTCCGTTCTCCTTTTCCTTCCTTCCTTCCTTCCTTTCCATTGATAAGCAAGGTAGTTGTTAAGTGAATTTTGCCCCATTTTTTGACTTTTCTTGCAATAGTTGTTAAGTTAGTAACACGGTTATTAAGTGAATCTGGCTTTGACTTTGTTTGTCAAGAGGTCGCAAAAGTTGATCATGTGACCATCTGGGACACTGCAACTGTCATAAATATGAGTCAATTGCCAAATGTCCAAATTTTATTCACATGACCACGGGGATGCTGCAAAAATCGTACTTGTGAAAAACCATCATAAGTCACTTTATTCAGTGATGTTGTTACTTTGAACGGTCATTAAATAAATGGTTGTAAGTCAAGGACTACCTATATTGCAGTATTTCTCAACCTTGGGAATCCGAGCATCTATACATTTCAACTCCCAGAATGTGGGGAATTCTGGGAGATGAAGTCCATAGAGGCTGACTGGGGAATTCTGGGAAGTGAAGTCCACCAATGCTGGCTGGGGAATTTGGGAGTTGAAGTCCATAGAGGCTGACTGGGGAATTCTGGGAAGTGAAGTCCACGAATGCTGGCTGGGGAATTCTGGGAGTTGAAGTCCATAGAGGCTGACTGGGGAATTCTGGGAAGTGAAGTCCACCAATGCTGGCTGGGGAATTCTGGGAGTTGAAGTCCATAGAGGCTGACTGGGGAATTCTGGGAAGTGAAATCCACGAATGCTGGCTGGGGAATTCTGGGAGTTGAAGTCCATAGAGGCTGACTGGGGAATTCTGGGAAGTGAAATCCACCAATGCTGGCTGGGGAATTCTGGGAGTTGAAGTCCATAGAGGCTGACTGGGGAATTCTGGGAAGTGAAGTCCACCAATGCTGGCTGGGGAATTCTGGGAGAAGGAGTCCACACTTCTGAAAGTTGCCAAGGTAGAGAATCCCTGAGAGGCTGAACAGGATCTGAGCGAAGGGGTGACCGTGCCTGGATGATTTCAATGTGTCTTCTGTCTCTGCTCATCCATGCATTCACACAATTAAATGGCCTCTGATCTAGCTTGGAACGACGCATCAGTCGGTTTACGCCAAGCCACCTGCGCTGGAAACCAGGTTTATTGTCCCCCGAAGCAGCTCTCTGATACTTGTTGGTTATGGCCAACAATCAGCTCAGTGACACATTTGCAGTGTGTCCAAAAGAGACTTCTGTTTTGTCATCCCTTATAAATCTCCTACTCCAAAATAAACACAGGGACAGAGAGACTGCGTTTATGACACAGGCCTTGTTTGATTCATTTCCTCTGCCAAAAGATATATATATTTGTACAGTTAATATTTCGGGTTTCTTCCCGTGTAATTGTGAACATATGCCTAAAAGGGTAGAAGCGACGTTTCGACAGAATCTCATCTGCCATCATCAGGCTTATGTGAAGGGTCTTTTGCTGTAACATTTACAAACATTTACAAAAGTTACAGCAAAAGACCCTTCACATAAGCCTGATGATGGCAGATGAGATTCTGTCGAAACGTCGCTTCTACCCTTTTAGGCATATGTTCACAATTACACGGGAAGAAACCCGAAATATTAACTGTACAAACATATATACCCGTGAAAACTTACATACATACATATATATATATATATATATATATATATATATATATATATATATATATATATACACACACACACACACACAAAAGGACTTATAGTTCAAACATTCCTTTGGGTGATTAGCCGAGAAAGCCAATCAAATTTAAGCAGAGTCGGAGCTGACTAGTTCTGGGATAGGAGGCCACTAAGAAAGCCAACCACAGTTAGCTGTTGAAAAAAAAATATTCCTCACAAAGGCAACGGACCAACATTTCCATAGAATCATACGTTTGGAAGGGACTTTGGAGCAGGGGTGGGATTCAATTAATTTAACAACCGGCTCTTCCTAATGACTGGGTGGGGATCATGTGACTGAATGGGCGTGGCCAACTTGATGTCACTCACGGAAAGGACCAAAACGGCGATGGTGATGGCAGGAGCCTTAGACTTACCTTCGTGCAGCAACAACAACGGTGATTCTCCCACGCCTCTTGCGTGGGTCTCGCTGCCCGACAGTCAGAGTTTTTAAAAAGGTTTTTGCAGCAGGAAACGGTGGGGCGGCTACTTACGGCCTTTGCTGGTGCAGCTGGGCACCACTCCGCCCCAAGACACTGGCCTGCCGTGTCCGCAGCCACCTCTTTGCCAGCCCAAACCACTGCTGCTGCTTTGCCAACAGGAACAGCCAGCTGCTGTTGTCGCCTCTTTACCGGCATGAATGGCCACCACCACCTCTTTACTGGCCGCTGACACCTCGGTTCAGGCTGGCAAAGAAGCGCAGGTTTGGATCGGGAAGGAGGCAGCAGCAGTGGTTCAGGCCAGCAAGGAGGCAGTGGCAGCGGTGGTTTGGGCTAACAAAGAGGCAGTCATGGTATGGGTTGGCAAAGAGGTGGCCATGGCCGCAGCAGGCCGTTCAGGCCGACAAAGAGGCCCAGGAAGGCTCACCAGGAAGGCAGAGTTGGGCCATGTGGGAGGCAACGGAGAATGGCGAAGGAAGGCTCGGAAGGGAGCTGGGCTGTGTGGGAGGCCGGGGCGAAGGCAGGCAAGAGGACTGGGCCGCGAGGGCCGCATGGTCGAGGCAAGTGACTTAGCGAGCGAGGGAGCCAGAGAGCAGCAGCAGCTATGTCGCGGCCAAGGTGGGTGAGGTGAGATAAGGAGTGGCTGGGACTCCTGGGAGGGGTGGGGAGGGGCCAGCCAATAGCGGGATTAGCCAGTTCTCCAAACTGCACAACAAGTTAACAACCGGTTCGTCTCAACCGGTGCGAACCGGCTGAATCCCATCTCTGCCTTGGAGGTCTTTTAGTCCAACTCCCTGCTCAAGGCAGGAGATTTTATACCATCCCGGTCAAATGATTGTCTAGTCTATGTTTGAAAACCTCCAGCAATGGAGTATCCGCAGCTTCTGGAAGCCAGCTCTTTTGGGCCTGGAAAGCCTCCTGCACCAACCTGGAAGCCAAAACGGGGTGCAGAGTCTCTGCGCGAGGTCCCGCCGCCCCATTTTGGGCCTGGAAAGCCTCCTGCACCAATTTGCACCACCACCACCCCGCACATGCACCCAGACGCCCCGTGCTTGCGCAGCAGAGACCCGAAGATCAGCTGGCTGCGGGAGGCATGCGCCCATGCATGGTGGAGCTGGGGTGGGGCGACGGCTGGCATTCCCGCAGAGAGGGCTCCTCATGCCACCTGTGGCACACGTGCCATAGGTTCGTCATACCATTTAGCCTCCAGATCCTTTCTCATCTTTGTCGGTAGAGAAGGGGCTTTTCTCCCTGGCATCAGATGCCTTTAATCTTGTAGCCTTAGCAACATTGAGTGTGCACATTAAACCTCTTTCTAAATCGTCTTTAGACGTCCACGTCTCCAGAGGCGTCCGCAGAGGGGTCCGAAAGGTCACGCCGAAGCCCTGAACGACCACTTGGTGGGAGGCCTGAGTGTGACCCTGAATGACCTGCCTCGTGGTCCCTTCTGAAACTTTTTTTTTTTACTTCACTTTCAACATTTCTGGCTGCTGGAAAACCTCCCCATTGACCCGCCAGCCAACTGGGGGAGGCCCTTTTGCCACGGGGTGAGGTGTGTCAGTTTGCACACCGGGATTCTCAGAGCAAAAGGGATGTCTTTTTTCTTTTTTTCCTCTCCTTTCCTCTCCTCTCCTCTTTCCTCTCCTCTCCTTTTTCCTTCCCTTTCCTCTCCTCTTTCTTTTCCTCTCCTCTCCTTTCCTCTTTCCTTTCCTCTCCTTTCCTCTTTCCTTCCCTTCTCTTTCCTCTCCTCTCCTTTTTCCTTCCCTTTCCTCTCCTCTTTCTTTTCCTCTCCTCTCCTTTCCTCTTTCCTTTCCTCTCCTTTCCTCTTTCCTTCCCTTCTCTTTCCTCTCCTCTCCTTTTTCCTTCCCTTTCCTCTCCTCTTTCTTTTCCTCTCCTCTCCTTTCCTCTTTCCTTTCCTCTCCTTTCCTCTTTCCTTCCCTTCTCTTTCCTCTCCTCTCCTTTTTCCTTCCCTTTCCTCTCCTCTTTCTTTTCCTCTCCTCTCCTTTCCTCTTTCCTTTTAGCATCCTTTTAGAAGGTCGTTGAGGCTACTTGGAGGTTTACCTGTGTCCTCAGGGTCACCTGTGCTTGTGCAAATGCCTCCTGTAGTCTGCATTTTTTTTTTCCCTCTGGAAATCCATTCCTACTCCCACCCCTTTCCAAGGGTGTCCATCCCAGATTGTATAGCAAAAAGGCTATAAAACCCTGAGGATATAGACAAACCTCCAAGCGGCCTCAACGACTGGCTCTAAAAGGATGCAAACGACCAGCTGTCTGCAAGGCCTATAAATCTTTCCGTTTCCCTACCATCCAGTCAGAGCTGAAGAAGCTTCTTGGAGGAGAAGCGAAACGTCTTCAAAGAAAAACCAGAAAGTCCAGTGGCCCCTTGAAAAAAGCACCTTTGGGACAACCATGACCTGGATGACTGAGAATCTCTACAGATTTCCAGTTTCCAGAAGTGTGCAGAAGTGGGTGGGAAAAAAATTTCTCCTATTAATTATCTCTTATGACGATAAGAAGTTCACACAGTAATCCGTAGTGTTAGATCGGTCATAGTAATATTAATGTTATTATTACCGATTGTCTCTGGTTTGTGCCGCGTGGGTTGCCATCGCTACGGCCTTGTACACGGAGTTGCCACGGAAGCAGCCACGGGCTTGGCACGCAGCAGACGGCACCGCAAAAGGATACCGCACTACAGAACCGTACAGGGAAATATGGGGTGGGGGGAAGGGAGAGCTAACTTTGGAAGTGGGGGGGAGGGGTTGCTTCCAACCTTACCCCCCCCCGCCCCCCCGCCTTTATTTGTTGAGTTCCCACAGAGCAGTGGTGAAATCTAAAATTTGTTACTACCGGTTCTGTGGGCATGGCTTGGTGGGGGGGGGGGTGTAATGTGACTGGGTGGGCGTGGCCTTTTTTTTTTTTTTTTTACTTTTAAAACCATTTTTTCTACAACCTCTTTGGGAAAGAGGTTGTAAAAACATGCTTTCAAAAGGCTCTGACAATCCCAGCTGAGTTGCCTGATCAGCAGAGACTTTTTTTCTTTTAAATGCCTCTGACGATCAGGCAACTCAGCTTGGATCGCCAGAGGCATTTAAAAGAAAAAAAAAGCCTCTGCCGATCAGGCAACTCAGCTGGGATCGTCAGAGGCTTTTAAAAGCATTTTTGAAAATCCCAGCTGAGCCATGCAAATCACCAGAGGCTTTGTTTTTTTTTACTTTTAAAACCATTTTTTCTACAACCTCTTCAGGAAAGAGGTTGTAAAAAAAATGCTTTCAAAAGGCTCTGTCGATCCCAGCTGAGTTGCCTGATCAGCAGAGACTTTTTTTCTTTTAAATGCCTCTGACGATCAGGCAACTCAGCTTGGATCGTCAGAGGCATTTAAAAGAAAAAAAAGCTTCTGCCGATCAGGCAACTCAGCTGGGATCATCAGAGGCATTTAAAAGAAAAAAGGGGTTTTTTTTTTTCTTTTAAATGCCTCTGACGATCCCAGCTGAGTTTTTAAAAAAGCCTCTGACGATCAGGCAACTCAGCTTGGATTGTCAGAGACATTTAAAAGAAAAAAAGAGTTTTTTTCTTTTAAAAACCTTTGTCGATCGAGCTGAGCCGTGCGATCATCAGAGCCTTTTTTTTTTACTTTTAAAAACATTTTTTCGGCCGAAGAGGTTGTAGAAAAAAATGCTTTTAAAAATTAAAAAAAAAGCCTCTGATGATTGTGCGGCTCAGCTAGGAATGTGGGGGAGGGCGCAGGGATTTTTGCTACCGGTTCTCCGAACCACCCGCCTCCATCGCTACCGGATCGGGCGAACCGGTCCAAACCGGGAGCATTTCACCCCTGCCGCAGAAGCTGTAAAAAGATGGGGAGAAATGACAAGGTAGTCCTTGACCTTACGACCACAATGGTGCCCGAAATTTCTGCCGTTAAGTGAGACATTTGTTAAGTGAGCTTTGCTCCATTTTACGACTTTTCTTGCCAGTTAAGTGAACAACCGCAGTTGATAAATTAGTAACACTGTTGTTAACTGAATCCGACTTCCCCGTTGACTTCGCTTGTGAGAAGGTCGCAAAAGGGGAGCAAATGACCCCGGGAACACTGCAACGGTCATAAGTATGAATCAGTTGCCAAGCATCCGAGTTTTGACCCTGTGACCGTGGGGAAGCTACAAAGGTTGTAAGTGTGAGAAATTGTCATGAGCTCCTTTTTTTTCAGTGACGTTGTAACTTTGAAATGTCACTAAATGGACTGTTGTAAATCGAGGACTACCTGTATGGATCAAAGGTTTCCTGCTATTCAGACTGCAGTTAAATTGTACAGGTAGTTCTCGACTTACAACCGTTCGCTTAGTGACCGTTTAAAGTTACAATGGCACTGAAAAAAGTGACTTATGACCGCTTTTCACACTTACGACCATTGTCATGTGATCAAAATTCAGACGCATAGCAGCAGGCTCATTTTTGCGACGGTTGCAGTGTCCCAGGTGATGATCCCCTTTTGCAACCGTCTGACATGCGAAGTCAACGGGGAAGCCAGATTCACTTAACAACCGGGTTACTAACAGTTGCAATGATTCACTTAGCAACTTGTGGTGAGACAGGTTGTAAAATGGTCCAAAACTCAACACATGTTTCACTTAACAACATGAATTTTGGGCTCAATTGTGGCCATAAGTCGAAGACCACTGTATAGTGATTTTTTTTCCCCTGTGCTGGTTCCCCTTATTTTGTCTCTCTGTGGGTTATATTGACGGCCATATAGATAGTCCTTGATTTATAACTAGTCAAAAAATACAGTTAGTCCTTGACTTATGACTTCAAGTTATGACCAGTCCCAAAATACAGATAGTCCTCCCCTTATGACCAGTCATGAACTACAGATAATCCTCAATTTACGAATGGTCATGAAACACAGGTAGTTCTTCATTTAAAACCAGCCATGAATTACAGATAGTCCTCTACTTATGACCATTCATAAACCACAGATAATCCTCAATATATGATGGTCATGAATTTACGACTGTACATGAAATACAGGTATTCCTCAATTTATCACCAATCATGAAGTAAGATACTCCTCAATTTACAGCCGGCCATGAATTACAGATAGTCCTGCATTTATGACCAGTCATGAACTACAGGAAATCCTTGATTTCAGAATCCTCAACTTATGACCAGTCATAAACTTATGACTGGGCATGAAATACAGTCTGTATTCTCTTTCTCTCTCTCTTTCTCTCTCTCTTTTTCTCTCTCGTTTTCTCTCTTTCTCTCCCTCCCTTGCTCTCTCTCTGTCTCTCTCTCTCTCCCCACCCCCATACATTTTGGCAAAATCCCAAAATCTTACTTTTTCTCTTTCTCTCTCTCTCATTTTCTCTCTTTCTCTCTCTCTCTTTCTTCTCTCTCTTTTTCTCATATTTCTTTCTTTCTCTTTCTTCTCTCTCTCTCTCTCTCTCTCTCCCCCCTCCCTCCCTCCCTCTCTCTCTTTCTCCCCCCCCCTTACATTTTGGCAAAATCCCAAAATCTTGTTTTCTATCTTTCTCTCTCACTTTTTTCTCTTTCTTTCTCTTTCTTTTCTCTCTCATTTTCTTTCTTCCTTTTTCTTTCTTCTCTCTCTCTCATTCGCTCTTTCTCTCTCTCTCTCTTTCTCTCTCTCTCTCATTCTCTCTAAATTTTGGCACAATCCCAAAATCTTATTTTCTATCTTTTTCTCTCTCTCTTTCTCTCTCTTTCTCTCTCTCTTTCTTTTTCTTTCTTCACTCTCTCTCTTTCTCTCTCTCTCTCTCTCTCTCTCTCTCTCTCCCTCCCTAAATTTTGGCAAAATACCAAAATCTCTGCCAATTTTTCACCCCTTTCTGGGTTTCCAACCCACCCTGGAACGCATTCCATCTCCTACATCTATCTTGTAGCAAAATCTGATCTCACATTATGCTCTGGCTGTATCTGGAACAGCTTTATTATTAATAGGCATGTAGTATTTTACAGTAATTTGGCCGTTTGTCATGCAATCACCCCTTTTGATCAGACGCCACGGAAATAGGACTATCAATTATTAACTTTTCCCATTTCGGTCCTGCCTGACCTCATGCATGTACCCGACCTCCTTTTTTTAAAAAAAAAAGAAAGAAAAAAGAAAGAAAAAATCGCAGGAAACAGAAGCGGCGAATGAAGAATTCAATTCCTTTTCTTTTCTGGTCTGTGATAAATATTCATTATTAATTAGGGTTCTGGGCTAATCAGAGGTGAATACAGACTGGGATGACCAGGAATGAAATACGAAATCAGGGGTTGAAATTGCAAAAGTGAAAAGAGAATTATTTCTTCTCAACCATCCAGCAAATCCAGAGGAAAACAGCTTTCTGACCTAATGGATATGGATATTTAAAAAAAAAAAAACAACTGCAAGGATGAAAGAGAGCTGAACAGAAAAGTAAACAGGTGAGCTGTGATTATTTGCAGCTTCCTTTCAATAAAGCTCCACGGCCAAAAAGGCAGAAAGAACAATAAGAGATAAACAGGGGTGAAATCCAGCAGGTTCTGACAGGTTCTAGAGAACCGGTAGCGGAAATTTGGAGTAGTTCGGAGAACCGGCAAATATTACCTCTGGCTGGCTCCAGACTGGGGTGGGAATGGGGATTTTGTAATATCCTTCCCCCAGGAGTGGGGAGGGAATGAGGATTTTGCAGTATCCTTCCCCTGCCACGCCCACCAAGCCACGCCTACAGAACCAGTAGTAAAAAAATTTGAATTGCACCACTGCAGATACGGGTAAGTCCTTGATTTCCGACCACAACTGGAAGTAAAATTTCCACTGGAAGCAAGACGGTTGTTAAGTGAGTCGGACCCAATTTTACCAACTTTTTTGCCATGATTGTTCAGCGAATTACTTAAGTCCTTCCTTCCTTCCCTACCCCCACCCTTCCTCCTTCCCTCTCTCCTTCTTCCTTCTTTCCTTCCTCTCCACCTTTTTCCTTCCTGGCTTCCTCACTCACTTGCCTTCCTTCCTCCCCTTCTTCCTTCCTTCTTTCTCCCCTCCCTCTCTCCCTCCCTTTCTTCCTTCCTCCCTCTTTCCTTCTTCTCCAGCTTTTTCCTTCCTTCCTTCCTTTCTTCCTTCCTTCCCACCCTCCCTTCCTCTCCACCTTTTTCCTTCCTTCTTCCCTCCATCTCTCTCCCTCCCCTTCTCCCTGTCTCCTTCCTTCCTCTCCAACTCTTTTTCCTTCCTTTTTTCCTCCCTCCCTCCCTTCCTTTCTCCCCCTTCCCTCTTTTTCCTTCCTTCCTCTCCACCTTTTTTCTTCCTTCTTTCCTCCCCTCTGTCCCTTCCTTTCTCCCTCCTTCCCTCTTTCCCTCTCTTCTTCCTTCTTTCCTTCCTCTCCACCTTTTTCCTTCCTGGCTTCCTCACTCACTTTCCTTCCTTCCTCCCCTTCTTCCTTCCTTCTCCCCTCCCTCTCTCCCTCCCTCCCTTACTCCCTCTTTCCTTCTTCTCCAGCTTTTTACTTTCTTCCTTCCTTCCTTCCCACCCTCCCTTCCTCTCCACCTTTTTCCTTCCTTCTTCCCTCCATCTCTCTCCCTCCCCTTCTCCCTGTCTCCTTCCTTCCTCTCCAACTCATTTTCCTTCCTTTTTTCCTCCCTCCCTCCCTTTCTCCCCTTCCCTCTTTTTCCTTCCTTCCTCGCCACCTTTTTTCTTTCTTCTTTCATCCCCCTCCCTCCCTTCCTTTCTCCCTCCTCCCCTCACTTCTTCCTTCTTTCCTCCCCCTCCCTCCCTCCCTTCCTCCCTCTCATTTCTTTCATTTCTTCTTTCTCTCTCTCCCTCCATTACAATGGGGAAACTCAAACTTCCCCATTGAGTTTCCATGTAGAAATGTGGCAGGAAATCCTTCATTCCCTCTCTTTTTCCTTCTTTCCTTCCTCCCTCCCTCCCTTTCTCCTCCCTTCCCCCTCTTTTTCCTTCCTTCCTCTCCACGTTTTTTCTTCCTTCTTTCCTCCCCTTTCTCCCTTCCTTTCTCCCTCCTCCCTTCTTTCCCTCTCTTCTTCCTTCCTTCCTCCCCCTCCCTCACTCCTTCTCATTTCTTTCATTTCTTCTTTCTCTCTCTCCCTCCATTACAATGGGGAAACTCAAACTTCCCCATTGAATTTCCATATAGGAATCTGGCAGGAAATCCTTCCTTCCTTCTTTCCTTCCTTCCTTCCTTCCTTCCTTCCTTCCTTCCTCCCTCCCTCCCTCCCTCCCTCTCATTTCTTTCATTTCTTCTTTCTCTCTCTCCCTCCATTACAATGGGGAAACTCAAACTTCCCCACTGAGTTTCCATGTAGGAATCTGGCATGAAATCCTTCCTTCCTTCCTTCCTTCCTTCCTTCCTTCCTCCCTCCCTCCCTCCCTCCCTCCCTTCTCCTTTTCTGCCCTCATCTATTCACATCCCACCCACTGAAAGCAAAGATTCAGCGCATGCTTTTCCCAAAAAGACTCCAGCATCTTTGCACCATGTGGCAGGATGGGGGAACCATGTCACAGAGTCCAAGGCAAGGCCCCTTTCCTGGGAGTCCAGACACACACACACACACACACACACACACACACACACACACACACCAGCAAGCTTTCTTAGTACTCCACGGCTGCCAGCAAAGACCCTGGTTCAACCCCGGCAATCCTTCCCTCCGCCAGGAAAATGCCACTGGCTTAACCAAGTCCCTGCTCAACAAAAGTCTTCATCAAATGGTGATCAGGGGCAGATCCTGGCTTAGCCTCCTGTTCAAACCTTCCCTCCTTTTGAGTCCTAAACACCAGGAATAGATGATCGTAAACAGCTCGCAAATCGATGGCCCAGCGACTTTTCCCAAGCAAAACACCGAAAAAATATAAAGTTCTTTGATGCCCTGGTAAAAACCATATCCTCTCTGAGCATCTTTGGGTTTTAAAGGCTTCTCTAAAAGGGGCGTGATGGCCCAGTGGCTGAGACGCTGAGCTTGTCGATCGAAAGGTCGGCAGTTCGGCGGTTCGAATCCCTAGTGCCGTGTAGTGGGGTGAGCTCCCGTGACTTGTCCCAGCTTCTGCCAACCTAGCAGTTCGAAAGCAGGTAAAAAATGCAAGTAGAAAAATAGGGTCCACCTTTGGTGGGAAGGGAACAGCG
The DNA here is from genome assembly GCA_022577455.1 of Arizona elegans. NCBI lineage: Eukaryota > Metazoa > Chordata > Lepidosauria > Squamata > Colubridae > Arizona > Arizona elegans. The sequence continues at coordinate 10,551,896 of JAKOOJ010000018.1, forward strand.
TTCTGTGCACCTTTGGCGTTGAGTCATGCCGGCCACATGACCATGGAGACGTCTTTGGACAGTACTGGCTCTTTGGCTTTGAAACGGAGATGAGCACCGCCCCCTAGAGTCAGGAACGACTAGCACATATGTGCAAGGGGAACCTTTACCTTTACCTAATAAGAACTATTTTTCTTTTTAAGAAAGACTTACCCCAGGTTCTTTGTGGATAGCGTGGGCATAAACAGGGCATCTTAAATACAGGACGTCCTCGACATACAACAGTTCATTTAGTGACCATTTGAAGAGACTTCTGACCGTTTTTCACACGTAAGACCATTGCAGCATCCTCTTTTCGTCATGTGATCAAAATTCAAACGCTTGGCAACTGACTCATACTTACGACAGTCTCACTGTCCCGGGGTCATGCCATGCCCTTTTGCGACCTTCTGACAAGCAAAGTCAATGGGGGAAGCCAGATTCACTTAACGACCATGTGACTAGCTTAAACACGGCAGTGATTCACTTGGCAAAAAAAAAAAATGCTCGGAAAATAGGGCAAAACTCACTTAGCAACTGTCTCGCTTAGCAACAGAAATGTTGGGCTCGATTGTGGTCGTAAATCGAGGACTACCTGAAGTTTGTGCCCTATTGCCCTATTGATTTTCCTGAACCAGTTAACTGCAGCCTTAGTTCAGCTAGTCCTTAACTTACAACCAGTTGCTTAGCAACCATTCAAAGTTACGACCGACCCAAAGCTACTTATGATCCAAAGAAAATACAAAAGTAAATAATAGGAAAGATAAGGAAGGAAAAAGGGGAGAGAAAAATTGAGTAAAGTAAAGGGGGAAAAGAAGGAAAAGGCATTGACTTCCGACTCCCTTCGGTATAGTAAAATAAGGCATTAACATCAAACTTTTTACTTTTACATAATAATTTAGACTAGCCAATTTCTATAATAACAAATCTATCTCATCAGTAAAACCCCAAATCAAATTTTCATTTTTTTTCTCCACCTCGAGCAAAAAGTCCAGAAGTGGTTTCCAAGTAGAAATAAAAGCATTTTAATCAAAGCGGTCCATTTAGCCATCTCTTGTAACTCTTATCGTTTTTTGCGGTTCCAAAGTTCTGACAGCTGCCCTCTCCAACATATTGGCAATTCAACAACTAGCTTGCATTTACGGCCATTTGCAATGTCCCATGAACACCTGGGCCCGTTTTCAGGGGTGAAATGCTCCCAGATCGGACCGGATTGCCCGATCCGGTAGCGATCTTGGCCAGTGGTTCGGCGATCTGGTAGCAATGGTGGAGCGAAGCCCGGAAGTTATGTGTGTGTGTTTGTTTGTTTTTTAATTTGTTTTATATGCCGCCCTTCTCCGGAGACTCAGGACGGCTTACAATGCGTTAAGCAATAGCCTTCATACTTTTGTATATTTATACAAAGTCAGCTTATTGCCCCCACAAACTGGGTCCTCAATTTACCTACCTTAGAAAGGATGGAAGGCTGAGTCAACCTTGAGCCTTGGCGAGATTTGAATTTACAGTAATTGCAGACAGCTTGATGTTAATAACAGTGGTTTAGTCTGCTGCGCCACCAGCACACTCGCGCGGCACGTGCGCTTCTGAACCGGTAAGGAAGATAAGTAGATTTCACCCCTGCCCGTTTTATACGATTTATGTGACAAAATCTGACATTCACTTCCCATTTTTGGCGGGGGGAAAATGTTCTATATGAACATTTGATGGCAGGGTTCACTTTACAACTGTGGCAGACGCTTTAGGAGAGCCATCAGTATGGTCATTGAGTTGGTCAGCTGGATGATCTGCTTTATAACTGTTGCGACTTACAGTGGGTGGTCTCCATTATGGTCGTAAATTGAAGACCACCTGTAGAGGTAATCCTTGAGTTACGACCACAATTGAACCCAAAGTTTATGTTGCTAAGTGAGACATGTGTTAAGTGAGTTTTGCCCCATTTTACACCATTTCTTGCCACAGGAGGGAGGGAGGAAGGACGGTGTCAGCACTTCAAGCTGCATTTACTCTAGTGCTGACATAAGGAGGAGAAGCGGAGGCGTCTGCAAAGGGACGTTTGACTTTTCACCTACTTATTTTCCCTGGAGATAATATCCCCTAGGAGATGGGATGGGAGGGGGGAAATTCCTTTGAGCTGGAGCAGTAGATTAGGGGTAGAGTGACTTGGAAGATGGCCAATGAGTGCAGAGGAAAGGGAGGGTTTTGGGTCAGGAAGTCAGTGTTGGCTTCGATGGAGTCAGATTTTAGAATGTCGTGCTTAATAAATGGGAGTTTTTCATCAAAGACTTTGTTTGAAATGCAATTTATTTGAGACGACCTCAAAACCTGACAGACGGAAGGAAAGAAGGAAGGAAGAAGGGAGGGAGAGAGAAAAGAAGGAAGGAATGGAGGGAGGGAGAAAAGTAGAGGGATGAAGGAAAAAAGGGAGGGTGGGAGGAAAGAAGGGAAAGAAGAGGAGGGGGAGAAGGAAAAAGGAGGGAGGGAGGGAGAGAAAGGAAAGAAAGGAGGGGGTGAATAGGAGTAAGAAAGGAGGAAGGGAGGAAACAGGAGGAAGAGAAGGAAGGAAGGAAGAGGGAGGGAGAAAAGAGAAGGGAGGGAGGGAGGGAGAGAGGATAAAAGGGAGAGAGAGAGGAAGGAAGGGAAAGAATAGGAGGAGAAGGAAAAGGGAGGAAGGAAAGATGAAGAAAAGAAGGGAGGGAGGGAGGAAATGGATAAGAGTAAGAAAGGAGGAAGGGATGAAACAGGAGGAAGAGAAAGAAAGAAGGAAGAGGGAGAGAGAGAGAAAAGAGAGGGAGGGAGAAGAAAGGGCAGGAAGGAGGGAGGGAGGGAGGAAAGTAGAGGGAGGGAGGATAAAAGGGAAGGAGGGAGGGAGGGAAAGAGGAGAGAGAGAAGAAAGAGGGAGGGAGGGAGGAAAGAGGAAGAAAGAAGGGAGGGAGTGGATAGGAGTAAGAAAGAAGGGAGGGAGGAAACAGGAGGAAAGGAAGGAAGGAAAGAAGGAAGGAAGGAAGAGGGAGGGTGGGAGAAAAGAGAGGGAGGAAGGGAGGGAGAAGGGAGGAAAGAAGGAAGGAAGGATTTCCAATGCTTCCTGCCTGATTCCCACAACTCACTGGAGAAGCCTGCAGGAAGTCGAAAAGTCACTCGCTCTCCTTCTGCTTTTTTACCCATCTGTGGTCATTCGGTTTTTGGGTCTAGGTGAAGAAATATCTCTGAAACGATGACGCAGGTGATCACAAGTTGCCTCCTTTAACTATGGTACTCAGGCTCCGATTTTTCATTCAGTGCCTTCACTTGATTGACAGGTTTAATTAAACCACCTTTATCTCTGCATAAAACAGCTCGACGGCCTTCGCAGGAATCTATTTTCCGAGGTCCTGGAATACGCTGACTAAACTAACAAAAACTAACAAAACAGGATTTAAAAACCAACACAATTAATCAAAATTTGCAGATCTCAGAAGTTTGCCGCCCAATTTGTCATTTCTTTTTTTAAAAAAAGAAAAAGAAAGAAAGAAAGAAACATATTAAAGATAAGACTGGACCAAAATGCAAATATTGAAACGAAGTACATTAAGTGAAACTATTTGCAAAATCAGCATGGCCCATTAGAAATGGAAGAGCGAACATGCACCTTACAGATTTCAATTCAAATATTTAAAGGAAAAATAAAACAGTTCTCAAGTTTTGGGAACAAGAGCTATCAAACCCAGTGTAACAGCTAAAGCAAGAAAGCAAAAATGAAAGCATTTCAAAAAAGGTCTCCTTAATGCTTCTCTAGTTCGATGCAGGTAATCCTCGACTTACGACCATAACTGGGTCCTGATTTTCCGTTGCTAAGCAAGGCAGTTCTTAAGCAAGTCGCGCCCGATTTTTCCAACTACAGGTAGTCCTCGACTTATGACCACAAGTGAGCCTAAAGTTTCTGTTCTTGAGTGAGATTTGTTAAGGGAGTTTTGCCCCATTTTACGACCTTCCTTGCCACCATTGTTAAGTGAATCACAGCAGTGGATAAGTTAGTAACCCGGTTGTTAAGTGAATCAGACTTCGCCCATTGTCTTTGCTGATCAGAAGGTTGCAAAAGGGGATCACATGACTCGGGGGACATAGCAATGGTCGTAAGTATGAACCAGTTGCCGATCGTCTGAATTTTGATCACCCAACCATCGGGGTGCTGCAAAAGTTGTAACTGTGAAAAACAGTCATAAGTCACTTTTTTCAGTGCTGTTGTAACTTTGAATGGTCACTAAATGAACGGTTGTAAGTTAAAGACGGCCCCTGTGTTGTTCAGCAAATCACTGTAGCTGTTAAGTAAATCATGTGGCCATTAAGTGAATCTGGCTACATGTTGTGTGTGTGGACTACCTTGCAGGGCTGACAGTCACAGTATCCACCCCTTGGCTGAGATGACAAGAAGTAGCCCTCAACTTACACTTGTTTAGTGACTGTTCGCACTTACAGCAGCACTGACAAAAGTGACTTCTGACCGATCCTCACACTTACGATCGTGGCAGCATCCCCGTGGTCACGCAAACTCAGTGCGGGAAGCTGGATTCACTTAACAACCGTATTTTTCACTTAACAGTATTTATTTATTTATTTATTTTTTAGATTTCTATACCGCCCTTCTCCCGAAGGACTCAGGGCGGTGAACAGCCAAAAGATAAAAACACAGAAAATACAAAATTTAAAATTTTATTTATTTATTTATTTGTTTTAATTTCTATACCGCCCTTCTCCAATATAGGACTCAGGGCGGTGCACAGCCAAAGTAAAATCCAGACATAGAAAGATTAAAAAACTGATTAAAATAATTAAATAATTTGGCCATAATTAAAAACAGTTCCAATTTAAAATAGTTTAAAAGTTTGACTCAAGCCAGCCCAGCTAGTTGGAATAGACGGGTTTTCAGGGCCCGATGAAAAATAGGTTAAAACAGATTAAACAGTTTGGCTAAACTTTAAAAATATCCCATAATTAGACAAATTCAAATTCGTGTTTAAAATTTAAATTTAAAATTTAAAAATTTTAAAAAGGAGAAGATTTAGGCCAGGCCAGCTTGATGGAATAAAACGTTTTAAGCGCACAGCGGAAGGTGCGCAGATCCGAGATCCTCCGTATCTCCGGGGGGAGCTCGTTCCAGATCGTAGGTGCCCCCACAGAGAAGGCTCTCCCCCTGGGGGCCGCCAGTCGACATTGTTTGGCCGACGGCACCCGGAGGAGCCCCTCTCTATGGGAGCGTACTGGCCGGTGGGAGGCTATTGGTGGTAGTAGGCAGTCCCGTAGATAACCAGGTCCTAAGCCATGGAGCGCTTTAAAGGTGGTAACCAAAACCTTGAAGCGCACTCGGAAGACCACCGGGAGCCAGTGCAGCTCGCGCATTAGAGGTGTTATATGGGAGCTCCACATTGCTCCCATAACCACCCACGCGGCCGCACTCTGCGCCAGTTGGAGCCTCCGAGTGTACCTCAAGGGGAGCCCCATGTAGAGAGCATTACAATAGTCCAGACGAGAGGTGACGAGGGCATGAGTGACCGTGTGTAGAGAGTCCCGATCTAGAAAGGGACGCAACTGGCGAATCAGGTGAACCTGATGAAAAATCCTCCCAGCCACGGCCATCAGGTGCTCTTCTAGAGACAGCCGTGAATCCAGGAGGACGCCCAAGTTGCGAGCCCTTTCCGTGGGGGCCAATGATTCGCCCCCAATAGTCAGCGATGGCACCAGCTGACTATATCGGGACATCGGAAACCACAGCCACTCAGTCTTGGATGGGTTGAGCCTGAGCCTGTTCCTCCCCATCCAGATCCGTACGGCCTCCAGGCCTCGGGACATCACTTCAAGGGCATCGTTGGGGTGGTCCGGAGTGGAGATGTACAGCTGGGTGTCGTCAGCGTACTGGTGGTACTTCACCCCGAAACCACGGATGATCTCGCCCAGCGGCTTTACATAAATGTTGAACAAAAGGGGCGAGAGACCAATCCCTGCGGCACCCCACATATGAGGGGCCTCGGGGTCGATCTCTGCCCCCCTGTCAACACAGACTGCGACCGGTTGGAGAGAAAGGAGAAGAACCACCGTAATACGGTGCCTCCCACCCCCAACTCTTCCAACCGGTGCAGCATGATACCATGGTCGATGGTATCAAAAGCCGCTGAGAGATCTAACAGGACCAAGACAGAGGAGCAACCCCTGTCCCGAGCCCTCCAGAGATCATCAACCAACGCGACCAATGCCGTTTCCGTGCTGTACCCAGGCCTGAAACCCGACTGGAACGGATCTAGATACAACGATTCATCCAGGTACTGGGGAAGCTGTCGTGCAACCACACTCTCAACAACCTTCGCAACGAAGCGAAGGTTGGAGACTGGACGATAATTAGCCAATACTGCCGGGTCCAGGGAAGGCTTCTTGAGGAGAGGCCTCACCACCGCCTCCTTCAAGGCGGCGGGGAAGGCACCCTCACCCAATGAAGCATTTATAATCCCCTGGAGCCAGCCTCGCGTCACCTCCCGGGAAGCCAGTACTAACCAGGAGGGACACGGGTCCAACAAACATGTGGTTGCATTCAGCCTACCCAGAATCCTGTCCACGTCATCTGGGGTCACAGGATCAAACTCGTCCCAGATAATATTCTCAAGACCTGCCCCCATCACCCTCGCTGGACCTACCCAGTCGGAGTCCAGACCTTCCCGAATCTGAGTGATTTTGTCATGCAGATATTGTACGAAGTCCTCGGCTCTTCCCTCCAAGGGGTCCTCCCGTGCTTCCTGGTGGAGCAGGGAGCGGGTCACCCTAAACAGGGCGGCCGGGCGATTATCTGATGACGCAATAAGAGCAGCACAATGTGTACATTTTGCTGCTTTTATCGCCACTAGGTAATTCTTAATATGAGATCTTACCAGTGTCCGGTCCGATTCAGAAAGACTAGCCCTCCAACTACTCTCTAGGCGTCTTTTCCAGTGCTTCATCTCCCTCAGCTCCTCAGTGAACCAAGGAGCCAGGTGAGAATGGCGCCGGGTCAGAGGCCGCAAAGGCACGACTCGATCCAGAGCTCCAGCGGCCGCTCTATCCCAAGCGGCCACTAGATCTCCAGTCGAGGCGTGTGCAAGATCCTCGGGGATTGGCCCAAGCTCCCTCTGGAACCTTTCAGGTTCCATCAGGCGCCTGGGGCGGTACCATCTTACCGGTTCCGCCTCCCTGCGGCGGGGTACCACGATTCGAAGGTCAAGGCGCAGGAGAGAGTGATCCGACCATGACAAGGGCTCAATAACTATGTCCCCTATCTCAAGATCACTCAACCACTGTCCAGAGACAAAAACCAGGTCCAGTGTGTTTCCCCCCATGTGCGTAGGGCCAGAAATGGGTCAGGTCCATGGCCGTCATGGAAGCCATGAACTCCCGAGCCACCTCAGATGCCTCACCTGCGGACGGCAGGTTGAAATCCCCCATGACCATAAGTCTGGGGGTATCAATCGTCACCGCGGCGATAACATTGAGTAGCTCGGGCAGGGCTGCAGCCACGTGGCAGGGAGCCAGGTACGTGATCAACAAGCCCATCTGAACCCCGTGACCCCACTTCACAAGGAGGGACTCACAACCGGCTGTCTGAGGAACAGTGGTCTCCCTCGGCCTAAGGCCTTCTCTAATAATAACCGCTACTCCCCCGCCCCTCCCCTGAGGCCTCGGCTGATGGAATGCGCGGAAGCCTGGTGGGCACATTTCTACCAGAGGGACCCCTCCCTCCGGGCCCAACCAGGTCTCCGTAATACCCGCCAGGTCCGCTCCCCCCTCCTGAATAAGATCACAAATGAGGGGGGCTTTATTTACTACAGACCTGGTGTTGCACAACATCAGTCGAAGGCCTGGGCCCTGAGGATCTATGCAACCTGGAGAACGAGTGGAGCTATGGGGGCCGGAGCGCCCTACCGCTTGAAGACAGCGGGTGCGTGCTCCCTTCACATGATATGGCCCCCTACTCCCGCCATATCTACCCCTCCCACTCACAGTACCAATGATGGAAACACAGTCTGGACAAGCTTGACCCCCCCTGTTACCCCCGGATCCCCCCACCCCCCGCCGCACATCCTGGCCCGGTCCGACCCTCCCCTAAGTGGGTTATCCCCCAAACCCACAATCCTAATCCCTGTCCAACCCCCCTCCCCCCTCCCCGAACCCCTTAAAAGTTTGGACAAAGACAATTTTAAAAAATCCCGCAGCCCCCTCTTTGTGGCATGCCACCTCTCGGGGTTCCAAAGCCCGTCATCGAGGTAGGCCCTCGATAGAGTGGAGGGCCAAGCCTGCGAGAGGGGGGAGTCTCGCAGACCAAGAAGTTCCGCCGCTGAGTACATCTTAGCCGAACGGGTAGCACGACCATATCCTAAGGGTCTATAAAAGGACCGGAGGAGTAGACAAAGAAATGGGGGATCTATGAACATATTTACAGGACCAAGTCCGCTGTCCCCTCACAACAGGGGACAAAGTCCAGAACCAAGACGACCACAATCCAAGGGGGGCAATAGATCCTACCACCCTCTCACGGTGATTAGGTCAGCTGGTCGGCCCCCTCTTGTGGTGAGATGGCAGCAATGGGCCAATGAAGCAGGCAGCGTCCAGGGGTCAGGTCCAAAAACCGCCCTCTCACGGCGGTTGGTCCGATGGTCGAGTCCCCTCCGCTGACAGAGTACATATATGTAAAATCATCCCGGTTCAGCCCCCAGGGGCCCCGACATCCAGGCCGCCCTCTCACTGTGGTCAACTGGTGTCCAGCCCCCTCAGCTGAACGGGATGCAGTAATGTACCGTCCTTCCATTTCAGATGAAATAGCCCTCTCATAAATAGGGGAGTTTAGATGGTATAAGCAAAGCCGGTGAGTCCTACAGGCTAACAGCTGATGTAATTGGGCCCAATCGTCAAACGGGGACGCTGGAGAAAAGGAGAGATGGGGCAGGAAGTGGGGCAGTTGTTTCAAGCCCCCAGCCCTCGCGCAATCGCAGTTTAAGGGCCTCCTAGGCCTGGGAAAAGATCTCCCACCAGGTCCTGGCCCCAACCCTGGTTGCAAGTCTCTCACTCTTGATGTTCCCAGTTCCAAAGGGGGGGGGGGGGAAGGTCGCCAGCATCCTCCTGTAGTTCATTGCCACCCCCGTCTCCAACTCTGGGGGGGGGGTTGCCGACGCCCTCGATGTTTCGCCTCCGTCCTCCGCAACATCCGAACAAGCCTGGGGCGTCTCAAAGCTCTTCAGGGGCGCCCGACACGTCGCAACGCTCTTCGGGCAACCCCCCTCGCCATTCAAGCATCCAGGCGGCCTCCGGCTGCAGAAAACGCCGCCGCCGCCCAGCTGAGCCGCCCGCCGCTCCCGACATTGCTGCTCCCTCGCTGCTCAGTCACGGAGAGGGAAAAAACCCTCTCCGTGCTGCCAGGGAGCTCCCCTAACCGGTCCTGGGGTCTCAGATCTCAAAAACGACCCCCAAGGACCCAAAAGATAGGTCGGCGCCCCGTCCTCAAATCGCGATCTCAGCGGGCGCCGCCATCTTGGACATGCGCAAAAAGGATTTCCCCAAATCCAAAAAGATTGTAAAATCTATTTGTAAGATCAAGTGACTATGCATAGCAATCTCAAGTCATGTGATCAAAATTCAAGCACTTGGCAACTGGCATGTACTTATGACGGTTGCAGTGTGCCGGGAGGGGTCACGCGATCTCCATTTATGACCAACCCAGCTGGCTTCTGACAAAGAAAATCAATGGGGGAAGCTGGCTTTGCCTAACAACTGTGTGATTCGTTTAACAACAGAGATGATTCGCTTAACAACCCCGGCAAAGAAGGTCGTCAAATCAGCTTCAACTCACTTAACAACCGCCTCACTTAGCGATGCAAATTGTAGACCTGATTGTGTCGTAACTCGAGGATTACCTGTATAGATCCTTTCTGGGAGCAAATCACCAGTGGTGAGAGTCAGCCGGTTCAGGCAAATCGGTAGTTAAATTGCTGGCTGGCCCTGCCCCTCCCTGCCCCACACCTTCCAGGAGTCCCCACACGCCCCATTTGGGCTCCCAGGTAAGTGCAGGGAGGCCTCCTAGGCCCAAAATGGAGCTTGGGGGGGCGGCGCACCCCCCTGCGGCCCGTTTTCGCTTCCATGGGGGTGCAGGAGGCCGAGTGCTGTCTATCACACCCCCTGGCCACGCCCGCCATGGCCATGCCGGCCCAGCCAGTCATTAGGGCAGAGAACCAGATTTTAAATTATTTGAATCCGACCATTGATTGTCCTCCGGGTTTCTGGCATCGGGGTATTTTTCTTTTAGCTGCATCGTTTTTATAGTTCTCCCATTTTCCTGGCCGCGGCCCAGAATCATTAGGAGTCAGGCAATGCAGAAATCGAATTGAACAAGGGAAAATAAATGCAATTATTTCAACTGCCCTCGGTAATGTATTGGGTGGGGAACGATTCTACGTGCGAGCGCATGTATCAAAATCCCAGGGAACGGCAACATGTGCATCTCTTTTGCATAAGAAGAATGAGAAGGCAAGCCACAGGTAAAACCTCATTCAGGAACTGGACTTTTTGGTTTTTCTTTGAAGCCCTTTCGCTTCTCCTCCAAGAAGCTTCTTCAGCTCTGACTGGATGGTGGGGAAGGGAAGGATTTATACACCTTGCAGACAGCTGGTTATTTGCATCCTTTTTAGAGGCCGTTGAGGCAGGGGTGGGCGTGGCTTATTTTGTGGGTGTGGCTTGGAGGTCATGTGACTAGGTGGGCGTGGCTAGCTGGTCAGAGTCATTTCTGGAAGGTCCTCGCACTTACGACCAGTCCTCGCACTTACAACCCGACTCATTTGTTTGCTTTTAACACTGATCAGCTGTAGGACGGCCCTTTGAAGCCCCGGGGCAAGAGTTTAAACAGTTTTTTTTCCCTCTAGTCATCAGCTGGGACTCAGGAGGCAGCAATAGATTGGGGGTGGACCAAATAAAAGGTAAGAGTAACGTGTGTGGGTGGGTGGGAGGGCGGGGGGGGTGAGAACCAGTTCGGTGACGTCATATCGTCACCGCTACCGGCTCGGCTGAACCGGACCGAACCGGGAGGAACCCACCACTGCGTTGAGGCCACTTGGAGGTTTACCTGTGCTTTCAGTGTCACCAGATTAGTGCAAATGAGTGTGGAGCCTTCTTGGAACTGCTGAAAGGACGGTGTTGTAGATTGGAGATAGATGATGTGGTATCCCTCCCCTTCTATTGAGAGAGAGCTGTTCAATTTTGACAAGTGGCCTCAATGACTCCCTCAAAGGATGCAAATGACCAGCTGTCTGCAAGGAGTATGAATCCTTCCGTTCTCCCCCATCCAGTCAGAGCTGAAGAAGCTTCTTGGAGGAGAAGCGAAAGGGCTTCAAAGAAAAACCAGAAAGTCCAGTTGCCTCTTGAAAAAAAGCACCTTTGGGATAACCATGAGATGACGGAGAATCTCCATAGACACTTAATTGACTTCAGGAGGAAGAGAGATGTACATCTACCATTGTACATAAATGGTGAGGAGGTGGAAAGGGTGGGTAGTTTTACATTTCTGGGCATTTATATCTCGGAGGACCTCTCATGGACTATGAATGCTAACATGCTTGTGAAGAAGGCACAGAAGAGGCTGTACTTCCTGAGAATGCTCAGGAAGATAAATCTATCTCAGTGTTCTGTCCCCGTCCCACACACGCACCTCCACAGACGGCCCGGAGTTAATAAGCCACACGACAAAATCTTTGAAGATAAAGCTGGCAGCAACCCAGTGGCTAGCTGCCAATTCAGACTTTACTCACACAAAACAAAGATTAGACTGCAAGCATTCCGATAAAGCAGGCAAAGTTTCTGCAATACAAGGATTAGTCCAAATGCAGTCCGACAAGGCAGGCAGAAGTCCAGTAACACAGAGATCATGGATTATTTCTAGTTTTTGCTCGTCACAAACTGAACCGGCCACCACACCCACATATATACCCTGTGGGGTGTGGTCCAGTGACTCAGCTAATCTCTGGCACACCTTCCCCTCTGCTGCGCACGTTTCTCCCTGCGCCTCTGCCGAGGGTCCAGCCAGCACTTATCTCCTTCGTCGCTATCCACCTGTGGCTGCGGGGACGTGCTTCGCTCTGGGCCTATCTCTTGGCCTTCGGTGTCCCCTGGAGGCATTGCCAGAGAGGAGGATCCTGGAGAGGGAGGCCTTGCCAACTCCTCTCCCTCACTCCCAGAGTCTGCATCTGTCGATAGCCCAGGCTCAGGCAACGGAGCCACAACAGGTCACCGCATTACAAAAAAGATGTTGAGACTTTGGAAAAAGAGCAAAGAGGAGCAACTAAGATGATTAAAGGCCTGAAGACAAAAACATCTGAAAAACGGTTGCAGGAATTGGAACAGGGGTGGGTTCTACTTATCTTTACTACCGGTTCGCAACAGGAATTGCGTATGCACAGATCGCCAAATATGATGTCAGAGCGGTTGGACAGAGCCTCCCGCCGTTTTTACTACCGGTTCTCAAGAATCGGACATAACCGGGAGCAACCCACCACTGAACTGGAAATGGCCAGTCTACAGAAAAGAAGGACTAGGGCAGGAGTCAGCAACCTGTGGCTCCAGAGCCACATGCGGCTCTTTAGGACCTCTGCTGTGGCTCCCTGTTGGGTGATCCCACCACTGGCTGGCCTCACCCCTCGCCCACCCCTCCCAGTCAATCCTCGCCTGGCCTGAGAAGATAAAGGTGACGGCAGGGGATGGAGAAGCAGCCAGGGCAGAGACAGAGAGATACAGAGAGAGGGGGAGAGAGAGAGAGAGAGGTCAAAAGGGTTTTGTGGTTCCCAATCAGGGGTGAAATGTAAAATTTGTTACTACCAGTTCTGTGGGCGGGGCTTGGTGGGGTGGTGGTAATGTGACTGGGTGGGCGTGGCCAACTTTTTTTTTTTTTTAAACTTTTCAAAGCATTTTTTCTAATGCTTTGAAAATCCTCTGCCTTTACTCTGAAATAGTTAAAGATTCCATGATCGCCTGGGGGGGGGGAAATTTTGGGTATCCAATACACTTAGATAAATGGCAAGAGATTTGGTGGGATAATATGAAATTAGTAGTATCCACGGCCTATAAAGAAAATATTTATAAGATGATATACAGGTGGCACCTGCCTCCCGATAGACTAGCTAAAATGTTTTCTGGGCAGTCGGCGGATTGTTGGAAATGCGGATGGGAACATGGCACCTATTACCATCAGTGGTGGACGTGTCCGAAAGCAGCGATATTTTGGGGGAAAATAAAAAAATGGCTTAATGAGATCTTAACGTTAAAAATTGATTGGCGACCAGAGTTATGCCAGCTCGATTCTAAGCCGGAAAATATAAAAAGGGACTTATGGTATTTGGCATTACATATCATTACAGTGGCAAGACTGATGTATGCTCAACTCTGGAAAAATCAAAATATCCCAACAGAGGAGGCTATTATAAAAAAATTTTTAGAATGTGCGGAAGCAGATATCCTAACTAAAAAATTAAAGGATAGAGAGCAAACACAAGTAGGTTTAGCTTGGGAAAAATTTTATAAATGGTTAGAAAAGGGGAAACTATAACCCACATTAGATGAGGAATGGTATTTAATGAGAAACTTATATTATATAGGATAAGTGAGGTCAGATAGACCTAATTGATGTATTAAGGTATATAAGCTATTCTGTCTTCTCCGGAATATAATATAGAGTTATAGTACCGAATATTTGTTTATTAAGGTACTATATGGAAGTGTATTTGTTTATTGTTGTATTGTTCTTTGTGTGTCATTTTATGTTGTGTTGTCTTTTCTTTTTAACCAAAATGTAAATAAAGATTATTTAAAAAAGAAAAAGAAAAAAGAAAAAAAGAAAAGCCTCTGCCGATCAGGCAACTCAGCTGGGATCGTCAGAGACTTTTCAAAGCATTTTTTTAAACCACCTCTTCAGCCAAGAGGTTGCAGAAAAAAATGCTTTGAAAAGCCTCTGACGATCCCAGCTGAGCCGCGCGATCATCAGAGGCTTTTTTTTTTTACTTTTAAAAGCATTTTTTTCGTCAGAAGAGGTTGTAGAAAAAATGCTTTTAAAAGTAAAAAAAAAAGCCTCTGATGATCCTGTGGCTCAGCTGGGCATGATGGGGGGAGAGGGGGCCGCAGGGATTTTTGCTACTGGTTCTCCGAACCACCCACCACCATCGCTACCAGATCGGGCAATCCGGTCCAAACTGGGAGCATTTCACCCCTGTTCCCAGTGTTTTTTAACAACTGGTTCTCTGCCCTAATGACCAGTTTGGTAGGCGTGGCTGGGGGGGTCATGTGACTGGTGGAAGTGAGTGATATCGAGTTGGCTACGCCCACACAGGTTTTGTGCCTCCCGGCGTTTTCTTTCCTGTGGGAAACGGGTCCAAATGGCTCTTTGAGTGTTTAAGGTTGCAGAGCCCTGGACTAGGAGGACATGATAGCAATCTTCCAGTATTTGAAGGGCTGCCACAAAGAGGAGGGGTTCAACTTATTCTCCAAAGCAGATTAGTTTCCAAAGTGAAAACTAATCAAGGAGAGAAGCAACCTGGAATTAAGGAGAAACTTCCAAACAGTGATGTTGTGGCCCGCCAGCGGCCTGCGCGAATCGTGGCTGATCCCGAAGACGAGGAGGCTGGTGTGGTGTTGCGCCAGCAGCCTGCTCAGCCGGCGCTCGCGTCAGACAGCGAGGAGGCCGAAGAGGATGTGATACCAGAGGCAGAGACTCAGCCAGGGCCTTCAGAACCTCCAGAGGCTCCTTCAAGTAGAGTTGAGCGAAGTGGAGGAGCCTCTCCTCAATGCTCGGGCACGCAGGGCCGCCAAAAGGCAGGAGTGGCTACTCAGGAGGAGGAGGTCTACTCGAGAGTAGGGCTTGAGGATAATTGGCCACTCCCTTAGCCTATTTAAGTCGCACACAGCTAGTGCTTTCTTGCGAGAAACAACGTCTCATTACTACAGAGCATCTTGGAGAGTGAGCGACTTCTCATATCTGGTTTTCGGGGCTGATTGCCAACCTTTTGTCGGACTTTGTTCTTAATAACTTTGATAAGGACCCTTTGCACGGGAAGCCTGCATTCTTGAAAGGGGTTTGTTTGGAATTAAACAGTGTTTGCGAAGCTTGGTGTGTGTCACATTCTCTGGGAATCCGAAGCTGGGGCAGAACAAGTGAGGACAATTAACCAGTGGAACAGTTTGCCACCAGAAGTTGTGGATGCTTCATCACTGGAGGTTTTCAAGAAAGAGACTGGACAGCCACTTGTCTGAAATATTATAGGGCCGTGATGGCGAATCTCTGGCCACGCGTGCCCAAAGTGGCATGCAAAGCCATGTCACCCGGCACACGCAGCCTTGCCTGTCTCCTGGGTTTCTGGGGCACATGCGCGGGTGACCATCAGCTGTTCTTCGTGCAAGTGGCAGTGCCAAAAACCAGCGTCCGCATTCATGCCAGCCAGCTGCTTGTCGGGTGGGTATGCACACCAGAACCCAGAAGATTGGCTTTTCCAGAGCGTGATTTCTTTGTATGCATGGCAGTGCATTTCGGCACTGCCAAAAACCACTGATCATCAGGCACGCATGGGCGCTAAAACCCAGACGTTCGGCTTTTCTGGAGCGCAGCCCCGACAAGCATGTGCGTGCGATGTTTCCGTTCGCCATCACTGGTCTAGGGTCTCCTGTTTGAACAGGGGGTTGGACTAGAAGACCTCCAAGGTCCCTTCTAACTGGAGTCATTCTGTTCTTCTGTTGAAGTTGTCTGGATTGGAAGCCATACATAAATTATAACCTCTGATGGCTAGAATGGAGCCATCGATCTTTCGACTATGCAGGGATCACTCTGCTGCTACAGTCCAATTCCAACTTTTATATTTAATGCAATCCTGCACGCAAAGGCAGCAGCTTCCTTTCCAACACCTGGGACCCATCTTCCCCGACCTGCTCCCTTTCGCTTCGTGCTGCTGGCCAAGGATGATGGGAACGGTAGTCCCACATCGTTTTGGAGGGCATCCAATGAGGACAGGCGGGCGGGTCGTAAATTATCCAATGGGGTTTTTTCCCTAAGACCTCGGCGGTTTCTTCCCTGCTTTCTCACACAGATGCTCCTCGACTTACGACCGCAATGGGGAGCAGAATTTTTCTCTCGCCAAGCGGTCGTTAAGTGAGCCTCATCTGATTTCATACTGTAACCGTCATAAGAGTAGGGGGAAAAAAACGGTCGCAAGTCACTGTTTTCAGTTGCCTTTTTTTTTTGTTTTTTTTTTTTTTTTGGTTTTTTTAATTTGATTTATATGCCGCCCTTCTCCGGAGACTCAGGGAGGCTTACAATGTTTTAAGCAATAGCCTTCATTCTTTTGTACTTTATACAAAGTCAGCTTATTGCCCCCACAAACTGGGTCCTCAATTTACCTACCTTAGAAAGGATGGAAGGCTGAGTCAACCTTGAGCCTGGGGAGATTCGAACTTGCAGTAACGGCAGGCAGCTGGATGTTAATAACAGGCTATTAGTCTGCTGTGCCACCAGGCTCTTTTTAAGAGCCTGGTTATTGGTTAAGTTATTGCGTTAAGCAATAACTTTGTAACTTCGGTCACTAAACGAATGGTTGTAAGTCGAGGAGCCATCTCGTAAGTTAAAATAGTCATCTAAATCTCGGTGCTCTTTTCGAGAAGCCTCAATTACATCCGTTGGTCCCTGTGGGAATTTAATCCCGGAATGACTAAACAGGAATTGATCGATCAGGAATTTGTACACCTGTATTGATTTCGCTTTAAAAATGCATTTTAAAAAAAAATGACCTGCAAAGTAGCCGCTACTTCCTCTTCCAAAAATAACTTCGACCTGGCCATCGATGGCCGATATTTGGGGATATAATTGGAGACCCAAATGCACCGAGGCGGCGTGTGACGAGGCCTGAAATAGGTTAACAGGAGCTGGCCGGGCTGTGACCCAGAACAGGTAGATGGCTGCTATATACCGGAGCCATTGATGGGAGGAAGGACACGATTAAACCAGAGAAAGGCACAAGGGGAATTGAACTACAAAATCTACCGATGAGATAACCGCATGAGGGTTTGTGTAGAGGGCAAAAGATGGCATTTCGGTCACCCAAAGCTATATATTAAACCGAGAACGAAATGCTAAGGATTTCAAAAAGACTTTCTAGAAACAGAGGGGTTTTTTTAAAGGTGTGTAGGGTCCTTGGTGCTCTCTGAGCTTGAATTCTTGCAGACGTTTCAGGACCCAACTAGCTAACATCATCAGTGCTGGAAGGAAGTGGGATTTGTGACGTGCAGGAGGAGGAGGACTGTGGGGTCCTTGGTGCACTCTGAGCTTGATGGTTAGCTTGCAGATATTTCATGACCCAGCTAGATAACAATGCCAGTGCTAGAAGGGAGAGGAGAGAAGGAGGAGGAGGAGGAGGAGGAGGAGGAGGAGGAGGAGGAAGAAGAAGACTGTAGGATCAGTGGTGAAATCTAAAATTTGTTACTATTGGTTCTGTGGCGTGGCTTGGTGGTGGGGGGGTAATGTGACTGGGTGGGTGTGGCCAATTTTTTTTTCCCTTTTAAAACCATTTTTTCTACAACCTTTTCGGTGAAAAGGTCATAAAAAAATGCTTTCAAAAGGCTCTGATGATCCCAGCTGAGTTGCCTGATCGACAGAGGCTTTTTTTTTCTTTTAAAATCCTCTGCCGATCAGGCAACTCAGCTTGGATCGTCAGAGGCTTTTAAAAGAAAAAAAAACCTCTGCCAATCAGGCAACTCATCTTGGATCGTCAGAGGTTTTTAAAAGAAAAAAAGCCTCTGCCAATCAGGCAACACAACTGGGATCATCAGCTGACGATCTCTTTGACGATCCCAGTTGAGCCGCGCAATCATCAGAGGCTTTTTTTTTTTTACATTTAAAAGCATTTTTTCGACCAAAGAGATTGTAAAAAAAATGCTTTTAAAAATTAAAAGAAAAAGCCTCTGATGATTGTGCGGCTCAGCTGGGCAATGGCGAGGGGGGGGCAGGGATTTTTGCTACCGGTTCTCTGAACCACCCGCCTCCATCACTACCGGATCGGGTGATCCGGTCCGAACCGGGAACATTTCACCCCTGCGTAGGATCCTTAGTTTCTCTGAACTTGGTTATTTTCTTGCAGACATTTCATGACCCAGCTAGGTAACATCATCAGTGCTAGAAGGGGATGGGATTTATTCTCTACTTATATACTAGTGCAATGATGGCTAACCTTTTCAGCACCGAGTGCCCCACATCCATGTGTACGTGCCAACTGTTTTGGGGGCCCTTTTCAGGCCGTTTTGAAAACAGTTTGTTTTTTGGCTGTTTTTCAT
Organism: Arizona elegans; assembly: GCA_022577455.1. NCBI lineage: Eukaryota > Metazoa > Chordata > Lepidosauria > Squamata > Colubridae > Arizona > Arizona elegans. The sequence continues at coordinate 10,570,250 of JAKOOJ010000018.1, forward strand.
GCCATTTTCAGGTACTCGGGACCCACGAAGACCAGCTGGCTGGCGGGCGTGTGAGCGCAGGAAACCAGAAGAGCAGCTGGCAATGGCACACATGCCCACAGAGAGGGCTCTTTGTGCCACCTCTAGCACGCGTGCCATTCAGAGGTGGGTTTCAGCAGGTTCTGACCAGTTCTGGAGAACCGGTAGCGGAAATTTTGAGTAGTTCGATGAACCGGTAGTAAAAATTCTGACTGGCCCCGCCCCCATCTATTCTCTGCCTCCCGAGTTCCAGCTGATCGGGAGGAAATGGGGATTTTGCAGTATCCTTCCCCTGGAGTGGGGTGGGAATGGAGATTTTACAGTATCCTTCCCCTGCCACGCCCACCAAGCCACGCCCACAGAACCTGCCACTGCGTTTCTTTTTTATTTACCAGCTGAGCTCATTATTTCTGGACTATCAGACTTTCCGTAGCTTGCCAAGAATCCTTACCAGTAAGCTAAACTGCGCATGTCCACCCACATTCTTTCACACACCTTTCCTTTGTTCTCTTGCCAGAAAGGTCCGGCTGAGAAATAGCCGGCACGAACTTTTCAAAAATGTAACTAATTAGATCAGTTAGATGTTTTATTTTCTTTATAACCAATAAATGAGTTTTCTTAGAAGAAATATCTTCGGGTTTTGTTTTCTTAAAGTATGCTTGCAAGGAAAAGCCTCGATCCACTCCTCTTAATCAAGGTGCGATTATCCCAAAAGCAGAACGGGATTAATCGGCGCCCTGACAGAACCGGTAGTAAAAAATTTTGAAACCCACCACTGGTGCCACAGGTTTGCCATCACAATACTAGTGGCCGGCCATGACGGTGGGAGCATTTTTGGCGATTCTTTGATTAGATACACTCAACCCCACTCCCTTCTAGCATTCTGTCCTTGGAAAGCCGCCTCCTCTTGATCAGGGACGGTGGCTTTTAAAAAAAAAAAAAAAAAAAAAGCCGCATTTACTTCCTGAAATTTATTGTAGCTGCCCACCTCAACAGACACTGCATAGCTGACCAAAATCTAATGAAGAGGTTCCAGGCCTAAAAAATATTTAAAAGCCCAGTTTGTGTGTGTCTTTCTTTTTCCTTTTATTAAAAGATATTACAGAAAAATCGGAATTAACCAAAATCGTGATGGGTGGCAGAGGTTAATATCCCTTAGCCAACCCGACAATTACCCTCCAGATGGAAGATCATATCTTGCAGGTTGAATGGGAAAGAGGAGAGAATGACAAATGAAAGGAAGGGAAGGGAAGGGAAGGAAAGAAGGAAAGGGAAGGAAAGAAGGAAAGGGAGGGGAAGGAAAGGAGGGAAGGGAAGGGAAGGGAAGGGAAGGGAAGGGAAGGGAAGGGAAGAAGGGAAGGGAAGGGAAGGGAAGGGAAAGGAAGGAAAAGAAAGGAAAAGAAAGGAAAGAAGGGAAGGGAAGGGAAGGGAAGAAGGGAAGGAAGGGAAGGGAAGGGAAGGGAAGAAGGGAAGGGAAGGGAAGGGAAGGAAAGAAGGAAAGGGAGGGGAAGGAAGGGAAGAAGGGAAGGGAAGGGAAGGGAAAGGAAGGGAAGGGAAGGGAAGGGAAAGGAAGGGAAAGGAAGGGAAAGGAAGGAAAAGAAAGGAAAAGAAAGGAAAGAAGGGAAGGGAAGGGAAGGGAAGAAGGGAAGGAAGGGAAGGGAAGAATGAAAGGGAAGGGAAGGAAAGGAAAGGGAAGGGAAGGGAAGGGAAGGGAAGAAGGGAAGGGAAGAATGAAAGGGAAGGGAAGAAGGAAAGGAAAGGAAAGGAAAGGAAAGGAAAGGAAAGGAAAGGAAAGAAGGGAAAGGAAGGAAAGGAAAGGAAAGGAAAGAAGGGAAGGGAAGGGAAGGGAAGGAAAGGAAAGGAAAGAAGGGAAGAGAAGGGAAGGAAAGGAAAGGAAAGAAGGGAAGGGAAGAGAAGGGAAGGGAAGGAAAGGAAAGGAAAGGAAAGAAGGGAAGGGAAGGGAAGGGAAGGGAAGGGAAGGGAAGAATGAAAGGGAAGGGAAGGAAAGGAAAGGAAAGGGAAGGGAAGGGAAGGGAAGGGAAGAAGGGAAGGGAAGAATGAAAGGGAAGGGAAGAAGGAAAGGAAAGGAAAGGAAAGGAAAGAAGGGAAAGGAAGGAAAGGAAAGGAAAGGAAAGGAAAGGAAAGGAAAGGAAAGAAGGGAAGGGAAGGGAAGGGAAGGAAAGGAAAGGAAAGAAGGGAAGGGAAGGGAAGGAAAGGAAAGGAAAGAAGGGAAGGGAAGAGAAGGGAAGGGAAGGAAAGGAAAGGAAAGGAAAGAAGGGAAGGGAAGGGAAGGAAAGGAAAGGAAAGGAAAGAAGGGAAGGGAGGGGAAGGGAAGGGAAGGAAAGGAAAGGAAAGGAAAGGAAAGGAAAGAAGGGAAGGGAAGGGAAGGGAAGGGAAGGGAAGAAGGGAAGGGAAGGAAAGGAAAGGAAAGGAAAGGAAAGGAGGGAGGGGGAGGGAGGGAGGGAGAAAGGAAAGAAGGAAAACAGAAGAATGCAACAGATCTGAATGAGGGGGTCTAATCTGATGGACTGGACTTGATGCAGCTGGGCAGGGAAGTGAAAATATGTTTAATTCTGAATGAACAGGCTAAGATGCACACGGGTGAGTGGGGCAAATGGTAAGCAGCATGAATGAATACATGAATCAATCAATGAAAAGGAAGGGAGGGCGAGGGGAGGAGAGGAGAGGGAGGGGAAGAGGAGAATGGGAGGGAGAGTAGAAAGAAGAAAGGAAAGAAGTGAATGGGAGGGAAAAGGAGAGTGGGTGGAAAGTAGGACGGAAAGAAGGGAATGGTAGGTAGGGAGGTGTGAGGGAGGGAGGGAAGGAAGGAGGGAAGGAAAGAGGGATGGCAAGAGGAAGGAAGGAAGGAGGGAGGAAAGGGTGGGAGAGAGGAGGGAGGGAGGGAAGGGAGGAAGGAGGCTAGGAAACAAGGAAGGAAAGAGGGAGGGAGAGAGAGAGGAAGGAAGGAAGGAAGGAAGGAAGGAAGGAAGGAAGGAAGGAACCAATGAAGGAAGCAAGGAGGCTAGGAAGCAAAGAAGGAAGGAAAGAGGGCTGGAGAGAGAGAGGAAGGGAGGAAGAAGGAAGGAGGGAAGCAAGGAAGGAAGGGAAGGAAGGAAGGAATCCTGATTTTGCTTGTCAGGTCACAAAAAGCAATCACATGACCTCAGAATATTGCAACCATTATAAATATAAGCCAGACCCTAAGCATCTGCATTCTGATCACATGATCACGAGGATGCTGCAATGGTCGTAAATGTGAATAACGGTAAATGGGTGGTTGTAAGTGGAGGACTACCTGAACAGGAAAGGCGACTGGGCCATTCAGAGATATGGGAAGGAATGACGATAACTGAACGAAACGCCGGTTTTAAGTATACAGTTTAATCATTGGTAAATTCATTCATACCGTAACAAAGGAACGGGATCTAAACGGGTGACAAATTTGACTGCGTATGATGAAAAACTTTGGGGAAATACAATTAAAAGGAAAGGAAAGAAATGAGAGTGAATTATTGTATAAGAAAGCATTAAGAAGGTGATTAAGTTCCCAACAGAACGAACGAACGAACGGAAGGATGAAAGGAAAAAAAAAGGATACGGATCTGATTGAAACACAGCAAAGAAAATTTTATGTTATGAAGCGCCACAAAATTTTTGCTAATGAGATGGATAAAACACAGCGCTTGCCAGAATGAAGCAAAAGTGTCTATGGATAAGACAAAAAATACTACGTAATCGTAATAGAATTGGTCTGAAAAACGAGGACGAAAAAAACACTGCAGAGTTACGAAAGAGTCAGGCTGAGAAAGTCACGATTAAAACGAAATGAGGATGAGACAGAAATATAATTTGCTGGGAATAATAATAATAATAATTTTAAAAAGACTATTGTAAAAGCAACGGAGAAGAGGCCGAATTGATCGTATAACATAGCCAGCATGCAAAGACTGTATAATAAAATAAAAGATTTTAAAATATATTATTATAAGATATAAACAAAACTAAACCCAGAACAGCCTCTGGCAGTGACAAAAACTTTTATCCCCTTGAGATTGGACTACTGCAGCGGGTGCTCCTATGGGGCTGCCCTTGAAGATGGCCTGAGAGGTAGGGCTGGTAAAAATGCGGCTGGAACTCGCTGTTGTAAAATAGTATTTAGCGTGTGGTTGCCATATCAGCTCCCGTTCCAGGCCCAATTCAAAGCGCTGCTGATTATCTACACAGCTCACCGCAATGGTGGGTTTCAAAAATTTTCGCTAGCGGTTTGGTGGGCGTGGCTAAGTGGGGGGGCATGTGGCTGAGTGGGTGTGGCCAAATTGACGTCACTCATGCCTACGCCCACTCAGTCACATTAACCCATCTAGCCACGCCCACAGGAAAAGCTAGGAAAATTTTGGGAATTCCCACCTATCTACCCCTGCCCACCCTTTGCCAAGGCAAGCTGATTGGAGATTTCAGCGGCCCCCCAGCCAGCCGCTGCTGCTGGAAAGCAGCTGGCAAAGAAGCTGCCGAAAATTATTGGAGGTCACAGAAAAAGCTGCTGCCGTCACCGCCATGTTCTTCACGCGCGTGCATCCCATTGGACTTGCAAGGCAATGGGATGCGCGTGGGCGAAGAACATGGCGGTGACGAATATGGTGGGCGGGGAGAGCAAGTGGTGATTGGGGGACCGGTTCGGGGGCGTGGCTGGATGGCCATCGCTACTGGTTCGGCGACCTTGGCCAAATTTCTGCCAGCGGTTCGCATGAACCGGTGCGAACCGGCTGAATACCACCTCTGGCTCACAGGTTGCAGTATTTCTTAAACTTTTATTCTTAGGAATCTTCTGTTGGAAGAAATATCCATCTGGTTCAGTTCCAAGCTGGGAGAAAGACACTGGAAACATGGAGGCTTATTGGAAGGAGGGTTTAATGAGGAAGCAGAACCACATGTATGGACCTGGGCAGCTGACCACATGGAGTTGAGAGTGGGGGGTATTTATAGCTTCTCTTGGGCTTTGCACTTGAACTTCCTGTTCCTGTGCAAGAAGATGTATTCTATTGGCTGTTGTCAGATTCCCATGGGGTCATGAAAGAATCATATTTGTCTGAGCTACGTTTGGTTGAAGTTTGGGCTGATGCAATGAAGAGGCTTGTTGGGCAACTCCTATTGTGGCTGAAGGATAATCCTACCTTTGTTCAGACCTTGCTGCAGGGAATTTTTGCCTCTGAATAGAGCTACCTAGATCTCAATAAGGTCTTTATCTCTTAAGTGCTGATATCTGCTGAGGGCTGTTAAGGAAGGTGGGAGCTGCTTTCCAAGAACATGTTTCTCATTTCTCATCCAGGGAAATATAATATTCTGCCTTTTTAATATTTCTCAAAATATTTCATTCTTCTAGGAGGGGGTGGGTGCTAACTTTCTAGAATTTCCCACCCACTTTTAAAAATTACAGAGGATCACAAAAGAGATTTTGGAGGTAGTTCTCAACATACGACCGTAATGGAGTCTAGTATTTCCATCATTAGCCATAAGGGTCATATAAGGAAGCCCCTGTATGAGGGGGCATGATATTATGACTGTTTTTGCAGTGGTCCTTAAGCAAACGCCATGATTGTAAAGTGAACACAACAGTAAATAAACAAACATCACAGTCATGAATCAATGGACAGGTAGTCCCCGACTTACGACCAAAATTTCTGTTGCTAAGTGAGACATTTAAGTGACTTTTGTCCCATTTTACGACCTTTCTTGCTGTTAAATGAAACACTGCAGATAATAGATTAGTAATATTAAGTGAATCTAGCTTCCCCATTGACTTTGCTTGTCAGAAGGTCGTAAAATGGGACCCTGTGACCTCAGTCATAAATATGAAGCAGTTGCCAAGGGTCTGAATCAGGGGTGGGTTCTAAATTTTTTTACTATCAGTTCTGTGGGCGTGGCTTATTTTGTGGGTGTGGCTCAGTGGTGGGTTCCTCCCGGTTCGGTCCGGTTCGGCTGAGCCAGTAGCGGTGACGATATGATGTAACCGAACCGGTTCTCCTCCCCCGCCCTCCCACCCCCCCACCCCCTCACCCACGTTATTCTTACCTTTTATTTGGTCCCACCCCCAATCTATTGCTGCCTCCTGAGTCCCAGCTGATGACTAGAGGGAAAAAAAACTGTTTAAACTCTTGCCGCGGGGCTTCAAAGGGCCGCCCTACAGCTGATCAGTGTTAAAAGCAAACAAATGAGTCGGGTCGTAAGTGCGAGGACCTTCCAGAAATGACTCTGCCCAGCTAGCCACGCCCACCTAGTCACATGACCTCCAAGCCACACCCACAAAATAAGCCACACCCACAGAACCGGTAGTAAAAAAATTTACAACCCACCCCTGGTGTGGCTTGGAGGTCATGTGACTAGGTGGGTGTGACTAGCTGGGGGTGTTACTTGGATCCCTGACACAATTGCTTCCTGGGGAATTCTGGGAGTTGCAGTCCCAAATTGCTGCCTGGGGAATTCTGGGAGTTGCAGTCCCAAATTGCTGCCTGGGGAATTCTGGGAGTTGCGGTCCACAACTGCTGGCTGTAAAATTCTGGGAGTTGAAGTCCACAAATGGTGGCTAGAAAATTCTGGGAATTGAAGTCACAACTGCTGGCTAGGGAATTCTGGGAGTTGATATCCAGCCATCTTAAAATTGCCAAGGCTGGAGAGACACTGACCTGGAAGTCCCCACTGAGTAATTTTAAGTGTCGTACGTGTATTCCTCTCTCTAGCCATCTTAATAGATGCCAACCCCCTTCTCGAATTCTCAAGCGAGACCTAAATTGGTGGTGACGGAGCCCTTGTTTTATTATTTCTGTTTCTGATGTGGATTTTCAAGAGGTTTTAAAGATTTGAAGGCTGGTGATGTTCCTTTTATTTATGCCTCCTGCTTTATCATGGCCTTTGAGTGGGCAGTAGAAAATCCGGCACAATCAATAAATACACCAATAAATAAATCCCGGGGCCTCCAGGGAAGTGAATGGAATTAAAAATAAAAAGCAGTGAAATGATCTGGAGGGAAACTGAAGTGAGGGAAATGCTGGAAAAAGAACCGTAGAGGGGTATCTGGGAAAGCCAGAGACCTGCCAAAGAATAAAATTTAAACAATGCCGTAAATGTTATTGTCAAAGAAGAAAAAAAAAAACAGATAAAAAGGAAATCTTGAAGGCTGCAGGAACAATGTGCAATGGGAACATCACAGATGTAGTTTGTGTCACTGGAAAAACATTAAAATATGGATTTGCAGGTAGTCCTCGATTTACAACAGTTCGTTTAGTGACCAAAGTTACAATGGCACTGAAAAAGGTGACTTAAGGCCGTTTTTCACACTTATGACCATTGCAGTGTCCCCAGGATCATGCGATCAAAATTCAGACCCTTGGCAACTGATTCGTATTTATGACGGTTGCAGCGTCCACATGATTCCCTTTTGCGACCTTCTGACCAGCAAAGTCAACAGGAAAGCCAGATTCACTTAACAACCGGGTGACTCACTGAACAACTCCAGGGATTCGCTTAACAACGGGTGGCAAGGCAGGCCTTAAAATGGGGCAGAAGTCACTTAACAACGGTCTTGCTTAGCAGTGGAAACTTTTGGCTCAATTGAGGTCATAAGCGCTCTATGGCATAGGACCTGGATATTTACGAGACCACCTTCTGCCTCCGATAGCCTCCCACCGACCAGTACACTCCCACAGAGAGGGTCTCCTCAGGGTGCTGTTGGTTAGACAGTGTCGACTGGCGACTCCCAGGGGGAGAGCCTTCTCTGTGGGGGCACCTGCCCTCTGGAACGAGCTGCCCCCGGAAATTCGTCGGATTTCTGACCTCCGTACTTTTCGCCGCGTCCTTAAAACGCTATTATTCCATCAAGCAGGGCTGGCCTAAAATTTTATGGGAATGGGTTATTTTATTTTAGATGATTGGCCAAACTATTTAATAATTTTAAATTGTTTTTAACTTTTATATTGTTGGTTTTTATTTTGGCTGTACACTGCCCTGAGTCCTTCGGGAGAAGGGCGGTATAAAAATTTAAATAAATAAATTTAATAAATAAATAAATAAAAATTTAATAAAGAAATAAATCAATAAGCCGAGGACAACCTGTGCAGCAATAAAGTCACAGATAAGAGTTGGTGTAACAGGAGAAATATTAAAATATGGATTCTCTTGTTGTGAGGAAGGGTGCTTTTCTTCCCTGTTCAAGGAGAACAAAGCAAGGGTGAAGATAACAGTGGGGGGAAATACAGGTAGTCCTCAATTTACGACCATTAATGGAGTTTGGAAATGTCCTTGTGAATCATGACGGTCGTAAGTCGTCACACCTACATCTCTGGACCTGATTTTATGATTTTCTTTGCATGGGCCGGTCATTTGTGAATCATTATATTCCTGTTCTTTTTCTTTTGCCAAAAACTGGCCAAAATCCAGCAAAAAAAAAATCATAAATCACAGTCACCACAGAATGGTGGAAAGGTGAGCTGGTTGCCAAGCACCCATGATGTGCCTTTCTCACTGTGGGTTTGTGTACAACCATCAGAATTTCAAAACCAGGTTATAAGTAACTTTTAGAGGGGCCTGTTGTAACTTCGAACGGTCATTAAGTGAACCGGTTGTGAAGAGAGGAATACCTATAAGTTTAAGTGTTCCTGGGAACACTTCAACCTGCTCAAAAAAGAATACAGAATAATAGAGTTGGAAGGGACCTTGGAGGTCTTCTAGTCCAACCCTCTGCTTAGGCAGGAAACCCTATGCCATTTCAGATAAAATGGCTGCCCACCACTGGAAAATGGCTGCCCACAACTGGAAAATGTTCCAGCGATGGAACATTCACAACTTCTGATGGCAGGTCGTTCCACTGATTAATTGTCCTCACTGTTAGGAAGTTTCTCCTTAATTCTAGGTTGCTTCTCTCCTTGATTAGTTTCCACCCATTGCTTCTTGTCCTGCCTTCAGGTGCTTTGGAGAATAGCTTGACTCCCTCTTCTTTGTGGCAGCCCCTCAGATATTGGAACATTGGCATCACGTCTCCCCTCATCCTTCTTTTCATTAAATTAGACATACCCAATTCCTACAACCGGCCTTTGTATGTTTTATAGCCTCATTTCAACTTCAATTCCCAGAATTCCACAAGCTGACTGGGAAATTCTGGGAGTTGAAGTCCGCCCATCTTCAAATTGCCAAGACTGAGAAACACTGCTCAACGCTGATACCTATGTCAGTGGTGGGGATGCTCCTTGGTTCTGTCCGGTTCTTGCGAACCAGTAGTAAAAGCGGCAGGAGGCTCCGCCCGCCCACCCGGACGTTGTAATCAGAGGTGGGTTTCAGCAGGTTCTGACCAGTTCTGGAGAACCGGTAGCGGAAATTTTGAGTAGTTCGGAGAACCGGTAGTAAAAATTTTGACTGGCCCCTCCCCCATCTATTCTCTGCCTCCCAAGTCCCAGCTGATCGGGAGGGAATGGGGATTTTGCAGTAACCTTCCCCCGGAGTGGGGTGGGAATGGAGATTTTACAATATCCTTCCCCTGCCATAACCACCAAGCCACGCCCACCAAGCCACAACCACAGAACCGGTAGTAAAAAATTTTGAAACCCACCACTGGTCATAATGGACGATCTGCACATCCGCTCCTGTTGTGGCTCCATTGCCTGAGCCTGGGCTATCGACAGATGCAGACTCTGAGAGTGAGGGAGAGGAGTTGGCAAAGCCTCCCTCTCCAGGATCCTCCTCTCTGGCAATGCCTCCAGAGGACACCGAAGGCCAAATGATAGGCTCAGAGCCAAGCACATCCCGCAGCCACAGGTGGACAGCGATGAGGAAGATAAGTGCTGGCTGGACCCTCGACAGAGGCGCAGGGAGAAGCGTGCACAGCAGAGGGGAAGATGTGCCAGAGATTAGCTGAGTCACTGGACCACACCCCACAGGGTATAAATATGGGTGTGGTGGCCGATTCAGTTTGTGACGAGCAAAAACTAGAAATACTCCATGATCTCTGCGTTACTGGACTTTGCCTGCTTTATTGGACTGCATTTGGATTAATCCTTGTATTGTTGAAACTCTGCCTGTTTTATCGGAATGCTGGCAGTCTAATCTTTGTTTTGTGTGAGTAAAGTCTGAATTGGCAGCTAGCCACTGGGTTGCTGCCAGCTTTATCTTCAAAGAGTTTTGTCGTGTGGCTTATTAACTCCGGGCCGTCTGTGGGGGTGCGTGTGTGGGACGGGGACAGAACAGCTCCCATTGCGAACCGGTAGTAAAGGTAAGTAGAAACACCCCCCCCCCCCGCCGTATGTCCCAGTTTGGATGATTTATTATATGCTGGTCACCCTGATTAGATCTAGAATTGATGGCCCTCTAACAATGACACATTTGCATCCTAAAAACCTGGTTATTCTTTTACCGTTTACTTAGCCTCCAGCCCAGGAGTGGTATTCATTTATCTTCCCTACCAGTTCGCAAATGTGAATGCCAGTCCACCTATGCGCCCGGCCTCCTGCAAATGCGCTTTGCTGGCACATGTGGCTTCTGCACATGCGCCCAGGCCAGTAGTGAAATCTAAAATTTGTTACTACTGGTTCTGTGGGCGTGGCTTGGTGGGAGTGGGGGTTAATGTGACTGGGTGGGCGTGGCCATTTTTTTTTTAACTTTTAAAACCATTTTTTCTACAACCTCTTCAGTGAAGAGGTTGTAAAAAAATGCTTTCAAAAGGCTCTGACGATCCCAGCTGAGTTGCCTGATCGGTTTTTTTTTTCTTTTAAAAGCCTCTGCCGATCAGGCAACTCAGCTTGGATCGTCAGAGCCTTTTGAAAGCATTTTTTGAAAGCATTTAAAAGAAAAAAAGCCTCTGCCAATCAGGCAACTCAACTTGGATCCTCAGAGGCTTTTAAAAGAAAAAAAGCCTCTGCCGATCAAGCAACTCAGCTTGGATCCTCAGAGGCTTTTAAAAGAAAAAAAGCCTCTGCCGATCAGGCAACTCAGCTTGGATCCTCAGAGGCTTTTAAAAGAAAAAAACCCTTTTTTTCTTTTAAATGCCTCTGAGGATCCAAGCTGAGTTGCCTGATCGGCAGAGGCTTTTTTTCTTTTAAAAGCCTCTGATGATTCAAGCTGTGTTGCCTGATCGTCAGAGGCATTTAAAAGAAAAAAAGCCTCTGCCGATCAAGCAACTCAGCTTGGATCCTCAGAGGCTTTTAAAAGGAAAGGGATTTTTGCTACCGGTTCTCCAAACCATCCACCACCATCGCTACCGGATCGGGCGATCCGGTCCGAACCGGGAGCATTTCACCCCTGGCCCAGCCTCACAAATGTGATTAAATAGCATGGCATAGAGCCAGGGCGGGCCCACTTGCAATTTCCGCTACGTCCGAACCGGCTAAATACCTCTGCTCCAGCCCCCTAATCATCTTTGTTGTTCTTCTCTGCACTCTTTCCAGAGTCTCGACATCTTTTTTATAATGTGGTGACCAAAAAGTAGTCCAAAAAGGGTCTAAGAGTTGAGACATAGCAAAATTTGGAATGCGCAGGCACCGAGTGGCTAAGGCCAGGCAAGGGACAAACAGACCAGATTTATTTTATTTATTTATTTTTCTGTTCAGCAGCTCATTGAGAAATGTATGAATATAAGGAAGTTTATTGCGGGTTAATTTAGAGAAAGCCAAGGACAAAACGAGCAGGGTTGAGTTATGAAATTTTTTGCGCGAACACCGAATTGGAGGGCGGTTGCTGAATGCAATAAGAGAGAGATATATAGGATGGCAATTACGTCCGTGCGGGAATAAATGCAATGCTTAGGAAATGGCATAACGTCGCACCAGGACTAACGACAAAGATATGTGAGGTTTTTCTGGCTGGTTTTAAATATGTTGATGGGAAAATGGGTTAAGTTATGTTTGGAGCGGAATTAGAGAGCCTTGGGCTGCGACGTGGATAGATGTGCATTTTTGCACATGGATGGACGGCGTCGGCGAAGAACCTGTGCACAATTTGCTACGAATATGAGATAGATTATATGAATGCATTAAAAGAGCCGGCGCAGGAAATTAATGCATCAAAAACACAAGAAAGTTGTGTTGAAATGGAGGCAAAATGGAGCGAATGATTGCAAAGGGGGATGTGAATGAGGAAAAACGAGCGCAGAGTGATGGATTTGTGTACTTTGGCACAATGTTTACTCATTTTTGGAGGGAGAAGGAGAAGGCGGGCAAGGAAGGACCGGTTGAAAAATTGGAAGGTCTAAGTGGTTTCAAGGGACAAAAAGAAACAAGAAAAAAAAACCCCTGTGAATTTAAGATTGTGTCTCTGCCCACCTTGACACATGGATATGTTACAACTGCAGGCGGTCCTTTACTTATAACCATTCATTGAGGGACCGTTTCAAAGTTACAACGGCACTGAAAAAAGTGACTCACGGCTGTTGTGGCCCGTACACGGCCTGTGCAGCTAGTAGCTGATTCAGAAAAGTGGCCTCTGCAGCTAGTAGCTGATTCAGCAGCTTGTGCAGCTGGCACTCGAGTCGGACAGTGAGGAGGCTGGAGAAGATGTGGTGCCAGAGGCAGGGATTCAGCCAGGGCCTTCAGAACCTCTAGAAGCTTCCATGGGTGAAGAGGACGAAGAGGAGGAGCCTCTTCTCGATGCACGGGCACGCAGAGCTGCCAAAAGGCAGGAGTAGCTCCTCAGGAAGTCTCCTCGAGAGTAAGGCTTGGGGCTAATTGGCCACTCCCTTAGCCTATTTAAGGAGGAACGCCAACTGAAGCAATTTGCAGGGAACAATTTTATTCACATACCTTTGTGTCTTGTCTTGCTTATCTTATCAGCTTCCTGCAAATTGCTTATGGGCATTCTGCCAACCACAATAAGTTTTCAGTTATTTTTCTTTGAATTCTTGGTGGCTGTTAATGCAATTAACTAACAGCCGTTGTGTAAAAGACTGGTTTATTCAGTAAATTAAGGTTTGAACAGACTTTGTGTGTGCTGTGTTCTTTGGGGTCTGTAGCTGGGGCAGAACAATGGCCGATTTTCTTTTTCTTTTTTTAAATATACTTTATTAGTTTTATTGTTAAAAACATCAAATCTCTACTAAAATCAGAAGTGCAGTGTTTGTACATATTTACAAAATATACATCAGATATACTTCACACTTAAATTGCAAGAAATAAGCATGCCCTGACATCATGATTTTATCCTATTGTTTAACCATTCATACCACTTTCCCCATGTTGTTTTGATTTCTCATCGTTATTTAGCTCATTCGTTAGTTTTGACATTTCTGCGCACTCTAAAATTTTATTTATTAATATTTTCTCTGATGGTATGGTTTTATCTTTCCAAAATTTCACATACACTAATCTGGCCGCTGTTGTTATATGAATTATAAGTTGAATTTTATCTTTGGTAAACCCATCCCTGATTATTCCCAAAAGAAATATTTCAGGGGATAAATCTATTTCCTCTTCAATTATTTCCCGTAACCAATTTCAAATTCTAGACCAAAAGCTTTTTGTCTTTGAGCAAGTCCACCACATATGATAGAAGGTGCCGACATCCTTACCGCACTTCCAGCAAGTTGCTGAAGCATTAGAGAACATTTTCGCTAATCTGGCTGGCGCTAGGTGCCACCTGTGGAGCATCTTATAATGATTTTCCCTATATGTTGCTGCTTTAGTCATTTTATAATTTCTGTTCCAGGCCTCTTCCCAACAACAGCCGATTTTCACACTGATGACCGTTGCAGCATCCCCATGGGTCACGTGATTTACATTCAGATGCTTGACAATTGACTCACATTTATGACGGTCGCAGTGTCCCAGGGTCACCCGATCCCCTTTTACGACCGTCTGAGAAGCAAAGTCAAGAGGGAAGCCAGATTCACTTAACAACCGTGTGACTCATTTCACAACCGCCTGTGATTCCCTTAACAAATGTGGTAAGGAAAGTCGTAAAATGGGGCAAAACTTAACCAATTTCTCACTTAACGAATTTGGGGCTCAATTGTGGCCGATTTATGACTGGTTACTTAACAACTGAAGTTCTGATGGACCTACCAGTTATTAAGTGTGCCCCATTTTATGACCCTTTTTTCACTGTTGTTAAGCGAATCACTGCAGGTGTTAAGTGAATTATGTGGCCGATAAGCAAACCTGGCTTCCCCCATGGACGTTGCTTGTCAGAAGCCGGCTTGGAAAGTGACAAAAAGGGGATCACATGACCCGGAGACACTGCAACCGTCATAACTATGAGCCAGTTGCCAAGCATCCATATTTTTAACACGTGGTCATGGGGATGCTGCAACGGTCATATGTGTGAAAAATGGGTCATTAGCAGGGGTGAAATGCTCCCAGTTCGGACCAGATTGCCTGATCCGGTAGCGATGGAGGCGGGTGGTTCGGAGAACCGGTAGCAAAAATCCCTGCCCACCCACCCCCCCAATGCCCAGCTGAGCCGCACAATCATCAGAGGCTTTTTTACTTTTAAAAGCATTTTTTCTACAACCTCTTCCCCCGAAAAAAATGCTTTTAAAAGTAAAAAAAAAAAAAGCTTCTGATGATCATGCGGCTCAGCTGGGATCGTCAAAGGCTTTTAAAAGAAAAAAAGCCTCTGACGATCAGGCAACTCAGCTTGGATCGTCAGAGGCATTTAAAAGAAAAAAAGGGTTTTTTTCTTTTAAATGCACTGACAATTCAAGCTGAGTTGCCTGATCGCCAGAGGCTTTTTTCCTTTTAAAAGCCTCAGTTGATCCAAGCTGAGTTGCCTGATCGTCAGAGGCTTTTTTTCTTTTAAAAGCCTCTGATGATTCAAGCTGAGTTGCCTGATCGGCAGAGGCATTTAAAAGAAAAAAAGCCTCTGCCAATCAGGCAACTCAGCGGGGATCGTCAGACCCTTTTGAAAGCATTTTTTACAACCTCTTCACCAAAGAGGTTGTAGAAAAAATGGTTTTAAAAGTAAAGAAAAAAAAATTTTCCATGCCCACCCAGTCACATTAACCACCCCCCACCAAGCCACGCCCACAAAACCGGTAGTAACAAATTTTAGATTTCACCACTGTTCATTAGTCACATTTTTCAGTGCCATTATAACTTTGAAAGGTCACTAAATGAACGATTGTAGTCAACTTATGACCACAATTGAGCCCAAACTCTCCATCGCTAATCGAGACAGTTGTTAAGTGAGTATTGCCCCATTTTACGACCTTCCTTGCCACAATTGTTAAGTTAGTAAAACGATTGTTAAATCAATCTGGCTTCCTGGTTGACTTTGCTCATCAGAAGGTCGCAAAAGAGGATCACGCGACCCCAGAACACGACGACCATCGCTGCAACCATCATAAATACGAGTCAGTTGCCAAGCACCTCAATTTTGATCACGTGACATGGGGATCAGTAGTGAGTTTCAGTTACCTTTGCTACTGGTTTGCTCGCGCATGCGCCACTTCTGCACATGCGCAGAAGCTTCTGCGTATGCGCAGAGCGTATTTGATGACGTCTGGGCAGGTGGGCGGAGCCTCCCGCCGCCGCCGCAGCTACTGGTTCACCCAAACAGGGGCGAACCTATAGCAACCCACCACTAATGGGGATGCTGATGGGGTCGTAAGTGTGAAAACCATTCATAAGTCATTTTTTTCAGTGCTGCCGTAACTTCGAGCGGTCACTAAACGAGTGGTTGTAATTCGAGGATTACCGATGTGAATTTTTGCAGGCCTGTATATTTGAGCAGATTTCTCACCTGGAAGGAATGAAAACTCTTTCCTGCTGGGGAAAAAAAAAACCCTCACTCCAGAAACTGCAAGTCAATTCTTGTACAAAGATTTTGGAAATAAAACTGAAAATCAACCGTATCTCTATCACATTAGCGTTAAAAGACCGGGAATCCCATTCAACATTAAAACCAACATTTGCGTAGATCAATATTTACCCTTAAAAAAAAAATAAAAATAAATAAAGATAACAAATCTAAGCAACACCCGATATGGTAATATTTGCATGAGTCATATTTTATTCATGTTTAAAGCGCTCCAGCGGTTGTTTCATTCATCAAAGTGTACAATGTTGTCATTTTGTTCTGAATGCCTCAGGCAGAAGGCCGATTGAACGGGGTGGGTTTTTAACAGCCAGTAAATAAATAAATAAATAAATATATATATATATATATATATATATATATATATATATATATATATATGTAGGTCTTTGGTTATTCGGGTCTTCTCCCACGTAAAATTGGAAGTGTCTTGGCGACGTTTCGACGAAGTCTCATTCGTCATCTTCAGGCTGGTGTTCTCGGCTTCGTGCTTCCAGGAGCAATGTGAGATCGCAGCTGTCTCTTCCTTTTAACTGCTAGTGGGGGTGTGAGCTGATTGGGTGGGAACTTGGCTGTGTTCTGATTGGGTGGAGGTGTGTTCTGATTGGTTAGGGGCTCGGCTGTGCTCTGATTGGATGGGGGGTTGGTTGTGCTCTGATTGGCTGGGGGTGTGTTCTGTTTGGGTGGGGGTTTGGTTGTGCTCAGCTTAGTCTGAGTAGCAGGGGGATTTGAGCTGGTGAGCTGCGTTGTTGTTGTTTGGCTTCGTGTTTGTGGCCGTGCGAGCTCTTCATGGTGGGTGTCAGTCTGCTTCATGTATGGATTGGAGAGGTTTAAAGTGGCTAATGATGCAGCTGCAGTCTGGCTTCTGGTCCTTGGTCGTGGCTCATTATCAGTGTGGGTTTGAGTCTGCTTTCTGCGTGGATGTGTGGTGGTGACATCCTGTGTGGCTCTCGTGAGTGTGGGTCTGGTGTCATTCGTCGTGTTAGGGACCCGTTTGTCAATAAGGGCGGGTTTCCAAATGGCTGGTAGGCAGGAGGTATCGTCTCGTTTGTTCATGCTGTGTGAGCGTTTTTCTATCTCGATGGCTTCTCTGATTATTCTGTTGTTAAAGTGTTCAGTTTTGGCGATAGTTCTGGTCTTTTTAAAGTCAATATCATGTCCTGTGGCTTTAAGGTGTTGGACCAGGGAAGAAGTTGGTTCTTCTTTTCTGACTGAGTTCTTGTGTTCTTCTATGCGTGCACTTATTCGTCTGTTGGTTTGTCCGATGTATGTGGTGGGGCAGGCGGTGCATGGGATTTCATATACTCCTTGATTTTCTAACTCAATTTTGTCTTTGGGGTTCCTTAGGATGGTGGATATTTTTCGGTTTGTGCAGAATGCTGTCTTGATGTTGTGTTTGTGAAGGATTTTGCTTATTCTGTCTGTGGTGCCTTTTATGTATGGGAGGAGGGCTTTGCCGTTTTCTTGTTCTGTGTCTTGGATTTTAGTGGGGGTTTCTTTTTGGATTAGGTTGGTGATCTTATTTCTTTGGAATCCATTGGATGTTAGTACGTTAGTGAGGGTGTGTAGTTCGGTGTTTAGGTGTTGTTCGTCAGCTAAGCGTTTTGTTCTGGAAATGAGTGTCTTGGCTACAGAGTTGATCTGTGCTGGGTGGTGGTGTGAGAGTGCGTGCAGATAGCGGTTTGTGTGTGTTTTCTTCTGGTAGATAGTGTGTCCTAGGGAGCCATTGGATTTTCTGTAGACTAAGACATCCAGGAAGGGAAGTTGGTTGTTCGCTTCTGTTTCCATGGTGAACTGTATTTTGGGGTGTAGGCTGTTGAGGTGTGTGAGGAAGTTGTCCAGTTTTTCTTTCCCATGTGGCCAGATTATGAAGGTGTCGTCCACATATCTGAGCCAGAGTTTGGGTTTATGATCAGATTTTTCTAGAGCTTGGGTTTCAAAGTATTCCATATAGAGGTTGGCAATGACAGGTGAGAGGGGTGATCCCATGGGTGCTCCTTCTGTTTGTTTGTATTTCTGTCCATTATAGATGAAGTATGTGTTGGATAGGCAGTGGTTGGTCAGATCTAAGATGTGCTTGGGGGGGTTATATTTGTTTTGGATAACTGTCAAGGCTTCTTTGATTGGTACTTGGGTGAAGAGGGATATGACATCAAAGCTCACGAGTAGGTCACTGGGCTGTAAGTTTTGTTGCTTTATGATGTCTATGAACTGGAATGAGTTTTTTTACGTATGAGGTGATGGATTCTGCATAGGGCTGTAGTTGTTTGGCGAGAAATTTGGCTAGGTTTTGTAGAGGTGAGCCTATGGAGCTGACTATGGGTCTAAGTGGGGTTCCTTCTTTGTGTATCTTGGGGAGACCATAAAGCTTAGGGCATCTGGATGATTTCTCTCTGGGTATGATTCTTTGCTGAATCTCTTCGCTGATGGGGGAGGCTTTTATTTTGGATCTGGTGGTTTTTTCCAGGTAGGTGGTGGGGTCTGTGTTTAGGGGTTTGTATATGGAGTCTTGGAGTAGGTTGTTTAATTTGGTTTGGTAGTCAGATGTGTTCATAACTACCGTGGCATTGCCCTTGTCTGCTGGTAGGATTATTATGCTGGTGTCTTCTTTCAGGTTAAGTAGTGCTGTCTGTTCCTCTTTGGGTAAGTTACTTTTGGGTGGCTTGCTGGTGCAGAGGATGTTGGTGATTTCGAGTCTGATTCTGTTTGCATCGTCGGGGTTGATTTTGGTCAGGCTGGTTTCAACTCCGCATATAATGGTTTCAGTGGGGATGCTTTTGGGAGTGACTGCAAAGTTGAATCCTTTGGAAAGGACATTGGTTTCGGCTTTGGTGAGGATCCTATCTGAGATGTTATGCACTGTTTGTTTCATGTGTGGCTGTGAGGGTGGAGGGGATTGTTTCTGGCGTTCTTGTAGTCTTCGGAGTTTGTTGGTGTGTGTGTCTGTCTTGAGGGTGGTCTGTGTTTCGGCTCTCCAGACGGCAAGTTGTTTGGATTTGTCCCAAAGTGCGGGGTGGATCTTGTTGCTGAGTTTGAGGTGAAGTGTGAGGAGATCCTTGTTGATTCGGTCTAGGAGGAATCTTTTTCTGTGGAGTTCATTTCTGATTAGGGCTAGTTCTGTTCTTTTCAGAATGCGTTTGGTGGCTGCAGAGTTGGAGTGGAATTTCAGTTGGAAGCCTGTGGGGATTAAATTTTGATCTCGGCAGTTGCGTAGGAATGCAAGGTCACATAAAATGGAAGCTCTTTGGACTTCGAGTTTTTCATAGGTCCTGGTCAGATGGTGGATATCCTCCCCGTAGAGGTGCGATATTTGTTTTCTCAGGTTTTCGCGGGTGTTTGTATGTAGGTCTTTGGTTATTCAGGTCTTCTCCCACGTAAAATTGGAAGTGTCTTGGCGACGTTTCGACGAAGTCTTATTCGTCATCTTCAGGCTGGTGTTCTCAGCTTTGTGCTTCCAGGAGCAATGTGAGATCGCAGCTGTCTCTTCCTTTTAACTGCTAGTGGGGGTGTGAGCTGATTGGGTGGGAACTTGGCTGTGTTCTGATTGGGTGGAGGTGTGTTCTGATTGGTTAGGGGCTCGGCTGTGCTCTGATTGGATGGGGGGTTGGTTGTGCTCTGATTGGCTGGGGGTGTGTTCTGTTTGGGTGGGGGTTTGGTTGTGCTCAGCTTAGTCTGAGTAGCAGGGGGATTTGAGCTGGTGAGCTGCGTTGTTGTTGTTTGGCTTCGTGTTTGTGGCCGTGCGAGCTCTTCATGGTGGGTGTCAGTCTGCTTCATGTATGGATTGATCCTATATATATATATAGGATCAGATTTGTACAGCTGCAATCCAAGAAAGGTGTCTAAGAATCACAATTTGGCTGATTAAATATGATTAACTTCCCAGAAGAAAATTTTTTGGGGGATTTAGATTTAAAGGAATCTGGAAACCAGCTAGACCAGGAGTGTTAAACTCAAAGCCTGGGGGCCAGATCCACCCGACGGGGTGCTTAGATCTGGCCTGCGGGGGCCCCTGGAAACTGTTGTGGCCCGTCAGCGGCCTGTACAGCTAGTAGCTGATTCCGACAGTGAGGAGGCTGGTGTGGTGCTGCGCCAGCAGCCTGTGCAACTGGCACTCGAGTCGGACAGTGAGGAGGCTGGAGAAGATGTGGTGCCAGAGACTGGGATTCAGCCAGGGCCTTCAGAACCTCCAGAAGCTCCTTTAAGTGAAGAGGACGAAGAGGAGGAGCCTCTTCTCGATGCACGGGCGTGCAGAGCTGCCAAAAGGCAGGAGTGGCTCCTCAGGAGGAGGTCTCCTCGAGAGTAAGGCTTGGGGCTAATTGGCCACTCCCTTAGCCTATTTAAGGAAGGACGACGTCTGAGGCAATTTGCAGGGAACAACTTCGTTCACTCTCCTTCCTGTCTGGATCTTAGTTCTTTTATCAGTGTCCTGCAAATTGCTTCTGGCTTTCTGCCAGAACCATAGTAAGATTACGATTATTTATTCTTTGGATTCTTGTAGGCTGTTAAGAAAGTTAATTAACAGCCTTTATTTGAAAAGGACTGATTTAATTTAGTAAACTAACGTTTGTACAGACTTTGTGTGTGCTGCGTTCTTTGGATACGTAGCTGGGGCAGAACAGAAACAGCAAAGGACTGGCCCGTGGTGCCTCTGCCAGCAAAAACGGAGCTTGGGAGACCAATTTCACTGACAGAGCGCTCGGGCCATCACAGGCGTCCCCGAGACGAGTGACATCGAGGTGGCACACCCACCCTGGCCATGCCCGCCCTGGCCCTCCAAGGTCAAACACAACCCTGATGCGGCCCTCAACGAAATCAAGTTTGACACCCCTGATCTTAGACTAACCCTACATTTTAAGCAAACATTGCAGCATTCCACTAGTGTTTCTCAAACGTGGTCCCTTTAAGAGAGGAGGACTTCAATTCCCAGAATTCTCCAACCAACCAGCAGGTTGGGGAATTCTAGGAGTCGAAGTCCACCTGTCTTAAAGGGGCCAATTTTGAGAAAGGTGGCTAGGGAATTCTGGGAATTGAAGTCCACCTGTCTTAAAGGGGGCCAAATTTGAGAAAGGTTGCTGGGGAATTCTGGGAGTTGAAGTCCACCTATCTTAAAGGGGGCCAATTTTGAGAAAGGTGGCTGGGAAATTCTGGGAATTGAAGTTCACCTGTCTTAAAGGGGGCCAAATTTGAGAAAGGTGGCTGGGGAATTCTGGGAGTTGAAGTCCACCTGTCTTAAAGGAGGCCAAATTTGAGAAAGGTGGCTGGGGAATTCTGGGAGTTGAAGTCCACCTGTCTTAAATGGGGCCAAATTTGAGAAAGGTGGCTGGGGAATTCTGGGAGTTGAAGTCCACCTGTCTTAAAGGGGGCCAAATTTGAGAAAGGTGGCTGGGGAATTCTGGGAGTTGAAGTCCACCTGTCTTAAAGGGGGCCAAATTGAGAAAGGTGGCTGGGGAATTCTGGGAGTTGAAGTCCACCTGTCTTAAATGGGGCCAAATTTGAGAAAGGTGGCTGGGGAATTCTGGGAGTTGAAGTCCCATCTTCAAGCAACCAAGGTTGAAAAAGCACTGTTTTAAAAAGTTCAGGAATATAGAGATGTAGCGCAGAGTTGCAGATGTTACAAGGTGCTTTTGCAGCCTCGGAAATGGCCATTGGAGATTGAACCCACAGCCCTGTGTAGTGCAGCTGAAAGCTGTAGTAACAACTTCTGTTGGAAGTACAAGCAGTCCTTGGCTTATGATCAAAACTGGTACCAGAACGGCTGATGGTAAACAAGGAGGCTGTTACGGAGTTATGCCCAAATTTACCTTTTATCCCATGGTTGTTAAGTGAGTCACTGAGATGTTAACTGAATCCTATGGTTGTTAAGCAAACCCAGCTTCCTCCATTGATTTTGCTTGTGGGAAGCCAGCTGGGAAGGTTACAAATAGTGATCAGGTGAGCCCAGGATAGTGCAACTGTCATTAAGTACATGCCAAGCATCTAAATTTTGATCCCATGATCATGGGGCTGCTGTGATGGTCATAAGTATGAGGACTGGTCTTAAGTCACTTTTTTCAGTGTTGTTGTAACTTCAAATGGTCGGTAAATGGATGATTGTAAGTCCAGGACTAGCTGTATGCAAGTTTCAGCTCTGATACTGCTACAAGACGTTATCAATCTTTCCCAAAATTGCCATCAATTTATAAACAGAAATGTGACTAAAACTAACAAAGACACGGGAAGAACAATTAACTGTATTTAATCAGTCGCATTTTAATTAAGCTTTTAGCATAAATTAAATTACACCCAATTCAGTTCTCATCCTGGTCCTCCTTTCCTTTTTCTCTCTCTTCTTTTTCATTCCCTCTTCTTCCTTCCTTCTTCCTTTTTTCTTTCCTGTTTTCTGTTCTTTTTCTCTCTCTTTTTTCTCTCTTCCTTTCACTCCCATTCTTTCCCTTTCTTCTTTTTTCTTTCTCTCTTCTTTCTCTTTCTCCTGCTCTTCTCTTTTTCTTTCTTTCATTCATTTCTTTCTTTCTTCCTTTTTTCTTTCTTTCTTTTTTCTTTCCCTCCCTCCCTCCTTTTTCTTTTTCTTTCTTTCTTTTCCTTTTCCTTCCTTCCTTCCTTTTCTCCAACATTGCCTTTGGCCACTAAAATGCCAACTATAGCCCTTATCTACAAAATATTTACTATATAAAATATGTTTATCCTCCCCCCTCAAAGAATTCACATTTTCCTCTCAAATTTGGATTTAAGCTCCTCGGCCGCCTTGGTCAATTTTCTCTGGAGAGGCTCCATGTTAGTTCACCTCTTTTTTAAATGGAACTTGCTGGTTTGGAGCAAAGAAATGCAAGGGGAACATTAAATTGCTGACGGGCAGGTGGGGAGGGGGTTGGAAAATGAAACAGAAAGTTCTAGTGAGTTCTAGTCCTGCCTTGGGCGTGAAAGCCAGTTGGGTGACTTTGGGCCAATCACCAGAGGATGCTGAGTTCTAGTCCCGCCTTAGACATGAAAGTCAGCTGGGTGATTTGGTGCCAATCACCAGGAGACAGTGAGTTCTAGTCCCGCCTTAGACATGAAAGTTAGCTGGGTGATTTAGGGCCAATCACCAGGAGACAGTGAGTTCTAGTCCCGCCTTAGACATGAAAGTTAGCTGGGTGATTTGGGGCCAATCACCAGGAGATGGCGAGTTCTAGTCCCAAAAGTCAGTTAGGTGACATTGGTCCAGTCCCTCTCTCTCAGCCTAACCCACCTCACAGGGTTGTTGTGGGAAAAATAAGAGGAGAAAGGAGCATTAGCGATATTCACATTGAGTTAATTATACAATAATAAGTCTTATAACAATAATGCATTTTCTACACAGATTGTTTCTTGACAACCTTATAAGCACTCTGAATATTTACCCATGAGTAAAATACCAAGAGCAGAACGAGGAAGTCCATTCACCATGCATCCATGTTAATTGTTTCTTCTCACTTGCCCTTCTATTGAAGGGCAGGATATAAATATTTCAAACATTATTTTTTTAATGATTAATAACACCATTTTTTAGGGATGTCAGCATTCTCTTCAAAATTACAGCAAAATTCAAGGACAACCTATGAAGACTTACTTAGAAGAAAGTTTCCTGTGAGGACACACCACATACACAACCAGATAACCCTGTTTCTTGTCACTGGAATCCCTACCTCAAGATCAGATCTATAGCGTCCCCCTTAAGATCTGCCTAACATTCGTGGTTTAATTTTGCCCCTTCAATCTTGTGCCCCACCACCACCACCACCCTCAAGGAAGAATCCTAGAGACTTTACAAACCCCAGATTTGGAAATTATTTTGCTTTCTCCACGTTATTAAAAAGACATCAGCCCTTATCAACTCACTGTAGTTGGCCCACCACTTTTGTGGGATGAATAGCAGAGGTGGGTTTCAACAGGTTCTGACCAGTTCTGGAGAACCGGTAGCGGAAATTTTGAGTAGTTCGGAGAACGCTTAGTAAAAATTCTAACTGGCCCCGCCCCCTCTGCCTCCCGAGTCCCAGCTGATTGGGATTTTGCAGTAACCTTCCCCTGGAGTGGGGTAGGAATGGAGATTTTTTTTTTTAATTTGATTTATATGCCGCCCTTCTCCGGAGACTCAGGGCGGCTTACAATGCGTTAAGCAGTAGCCTTCATTCTTTTGTATATTTTATACAAAGTCAGCTTATTGCCCCCACAAACTGGGTCCTCATTTCACCTACCTTAGAAAGGATGGAAGGCTGAGTCAACCTTGAGCCTTGGAGAGATTCGAACCAGCAGAAATTGCAGGCAGCTGTGTTAATAACAGGGTGCACTAAACCACTGTACTATCAAGGCTCTTGATTTTACAGTATCCTTCCCTTGCCATGCCCAAGCCACACCCACCAAGCCATGCCACACCCACCAAAGTCACACCCACAGAACTGGCAGTAAAAAAATTTGAAACCCACCACTGATGAAGGATTGAAGTAGCTATGATTGATTGAAGTAGCTATGATTGATGGCTTACTGTGTAGACTTGGCCTAATCTGGCCGGTTGTGATTTAATCCTATCAAATAATGGCTTAATCTGGCTCCCTCCCCAGGTTGTAGGTGTGCATTCTGCAACCAAAGGTAAAGTCCTTGATTTATAACCGTTCGCTAAGTACGCATGAAGATGAGTAAACGTGTCCCAGGATAATGTCGCTGGACCCAATCTGGTTCATTTAGTGATCCTTCGAAGTTACAACGGCACTGAAAAAAGTGAGTTATGACCGTTTTTCAGAGGTATGACTATTGCAGCATCCCCACCGTCATATGCAGTAGTGGGTTTCAAATCTCGTTGCTACCAGTTTGCTTGTGGATGCGTTCTGCACATGCTCAGAGACGTCCGGGCAGGTGAGCGGAGCCTCTCACCACTGCTGCTACCAGTTCACATGATCCGGGGCGAACCAGTAGCAACCCACCACTAGTCACGTGATCAAAATTCAAAAGCTTGGCAACTGGTTCATATTTATGACAGTCCAAGCATCCCAGGGTCACATGATCCCCTTTTGCGAGAACTTCTGACAAGCAACGTCCACGGGGAAGCCAGATTCACTTAACAACCGTGTGACTAATTTAACAACCGCAGTGATTCACTTACCAGCTGTGGCAAAGAAGGTCGTCAAATGGGGCGAAGCCCACCTAATGTCTCTCTTAGTCACATAAATTTTGGCTTCCAATTTTGCGGTCCTAAACCGAGGACTAGCTGTATCCACCGGCAAGATTAAGCCATTATTTGACAGGGATTACACCACGCCACCGGCTCCATTTAGTGCAACCACACCCCCACACATACACCCCCATGCGCTTTCCAAACCAGAACGGCCAGATCTCTACACAGTAAACCATCAATGACGGTTTCTGCAATCGCATCCCCACCACAAAACTGGCATGGACCAATTACAGCAATCCATAATCAGATTTCAAGGCTCAGTCAGGCTCCTAACCGCAGATTTAAAAAAAGCCCCTAAACTTTCCCCATCCTGGTTTAATTTTTTTTAAGTGTTTTTAAGTGTTTTGTTTATTGTTTTTAATTAACGGGGCCAAATTTATATATGTATATTTTTAACTGTATTTTAATATTTGTACTTGATGTTTTTACTTGGCTGTTCACCGCCCTGAGTCCTCAGGGAGAAGGGCGGTATACAAATTCAATAAATAAATAAAATAAATAAATAATGTAAGCTCCGCCCCCTCCTATAATAACAAACTCGGTTTGCCGGATTGATGCGCCTCCTCGACGCCCGCGGGCCCCACGTGCGAGCTTCGCCCGCCCCGTCCCCGTCCCCGCCCCCCTCCGATTTGCATTTTCACACCTTCCTCTCTCCCGATTGGCTGTTCCTGTGCGCGCGTCCTCCGGCTCCTCCCCCCCCACTTTTTTTTTTTTTCCTCGTCTTCTTTTCTTCTCCCTCCCCTCCATAACACGCCCGGGGCGGTGACGTCACCGCCTTCATTCTCGGGCTTCTTGGCCGCGGCCCCGCCCCTCGCCCCTCCCCTTCTCCCTTTGTGTGTGTGCGCGCGAGCGAGCGAGCGAGCGTGCGCGCGAGGGGAGGGGAGGGGGGGAGGAACGCAGATCGCGGGTCACGCCTCCCGGGTGACGTCAGCCGGCGGAGGCTCGGGGAATGACATCACCTGCGAGGGTGGCAGCTGGTGTGTCCGGGCGGGAGCGCGAGCCGCAGTGTCCCCCGCCCCTCCCCGCCTCAAGAGCGTGCAAGAGCATCCTTTTTCGGCTGGGAGGGGAGCCCCGAATTGGGTCCTCGGGGGGGGGAGGCGCGGGGAGGGGGGAAAACCCGCCGCGCGGTGGATCGGGGGCTGCATGCACCTTCTCCAACCCGGCCGAGGATGTGAGCCGGGGCGGCGCAAGCGGCAGAGCAGGTAAGGCGAGGCTTCCGGAGCTTGCAAAAATAATAATAATAATAATTAATTTTAAAAAATTAGGGGGGGGAGATCTGGGGGTCCCTTGCAGCTCTTTCCCACCCACCCCCCTCTTGCAAAGGATGGAGGGAACCCCGCTTGCTGAGCACGGGAAGCCGGCGATGGGGAAGGGGAGATCCGCGATCCTTTTGCTTTTCCTTCCCAGCCACCCACCCCCTCCCACAATTATGTCGGGAAGCTCCATCGCGATGGGGAGGGGCGCAATGGGTCGATTGTGCGGGATGAAGGCGATGATGGGTTTTGTGGTGGGGGTGGGGAGGATGGGGAGGGAGCGGGGGGGGGTGTCGAGGCTCTTCCCACCTGGTTGCCCCCCCCTCCCCTCCCCTCATCTCCTCTCCCCTCATCTCCTCTCCCCTCCCCGCTTTTTTTTTTCTTTTAATTGCATTGCCTTGCTAAGGGGGGGAGGAAGGGGGGAGGCCCCTCTTTTCGGGGTTCAACGTGGAGAAGGGATGGAGGGATGCATTCATGCATGCATGCATGTTCGGGGAGGGGGGGGGCGGTTTCGGAGCGGGAGGGGGGGTCTCGCCGAAGAGGCGCCGCGGTTGCAAACCTGAAGCAGCTTGGAGGGAGGGAGGAAGGAGAGAGGCAGGTTGCAAAACGCTTTGATTTGGGGGGGGGCGCAGGGGGGGACGTTGGAACAGCCGGAGGCGGCCGCAACTTGGCCCCATTCTTGCTGGTTGTGTGTGTGTGTGTTTTTTTTGGGGGGGGTCGGTTTTTTGCTTTTGGAACCGGGGGGGGCTGTATTGTGGGTGAGAGCTGTGGGGGGGTTTGAAGGTAAGAGACGGGCGGGCATGGGCTCCTCCGGAGTTGGGGAGGAGTTGGTGGACCCAGGCGAGGGGGAGAAGGGGAGGGTTGCCCTGGACTTCTCTGTGTGCCTGGGACTTGTGAGGAGGGGGGGGGGCTCTGAAAATCTGGGGGTGCAGTCAAATATCTGGGGGAGGGATGGAGCTGGCAACGTGCAAAGGATCTGGCTACCTGGGACCCATTGCATACATTTATATTCCCCCCCCCCCACAACAGACAGACACACGTCTGGATGCCTGGCGATATATATATATTAAATATATATAAATTAAAAAACTGGGGAGGGGGTTTTGCATTGAAACCTGCTAGATTTATTCTATTTTATTAGTCTGCAATCCGGGGTTTGCTGAAGGGAAAGTCGGGTGGTGATGGAGAGATACAATGCATCCGCTTGGAGAAGGGGGGGGCGGTTGGAGAAACAGCTGGGCATCCCAGCTGGGACCCTCGGAGCTGGAGGAGACGCAGCGCGCGCCCCCGCCCCCCCAAAATCCCCTCCTCTCTCAACGAAACCCCAAGCAACTTTCTCTCTCTCTCTCTCTCTCTCTCTCTCTCTCCCCCTCCGCATCTTTCTGGCAGTGGGGGAGTTGCAACTCCCATGGTACACAGCTGGCCCCCAGGTTGAAAAAAAAAACGATGTCCTCGGGGAGTGGAGTATGGGTTTCCTTTTCTTTTCCGGGGGGGGGGGGGAGAGCCGCGGATAATAACAGCTGGGGTGTCTCGCTTTATCTCTTCTTCTGTGTATTTTTTTTCCTTTCCTTCCTTGCGAGTATTTTGAGGTCCCCCCTAAAACTTTCCCTGGTGCGGAGAAAATCGGCGCTAGTGTTTTTACCGGGCGGGGAAGGAGAGGAGAGGGGAGGTCCCCAGCGGACCCCAGAAGGGGGTCTTTAGAGGGGGGATGCTTGCTAAGATTGTGTCGTTCACCCTCTTCCATTTCCCTTTGAATTTTCGGTAGCCCCCTCTTGTTCTTCTCCTCTTCCCCTTTTCACCTGCCCCCTCCCCTGCCCAAAATCCAGGCCCCCCCTCCCCAAGCTCTTTCCCGGCACTGTTTTCAAAGCCCTGCTGGGGGAGGGGGAGGGAGAGGGAGAGGGAACTGCAATTCTCCCCCCCCTCCCCAATTCTCTGGACCCATTTCCTTGCTGGGTAAGAAGAGGCTGATCTGATGGGTGGAAGCTGCTTCTGCTCTCTTTGGGCAACCTTTGCCAAACCCCCCCCCCCATCATTCCTCAGCTCTACTGCCGTTCCACACCCTTGCCCCCCCCCCCTTGACAAGCGCCTTCCGTGCTAGCGGAGGGCAAGGTTTTGTTTTTTTTTAAATTAAACCCCCCACCCGTTTCACAGCCTTTGGTGCTTTTGTAATAAAGGTTCGGGGGGGGGGCGGGAAGAGATGAGCCCACTTTTTCCCCCTTGCTTCCGCGGACACCCACCCACCCTCGGACCTGTGGTTTTGCGGGGTGTACACGCGGCGGTGTTAAAATTTGCTTGGCGTTCTTTGACATTATGCACCGGAGACAAATTCCTTGTGTGTCTAATCACACTTGGCCAATAAAGTTATTTTAGTCTACATTCTATCCTATCCTATCCTATCCTATCCTACCTTCCATTCCACTCCATTTCACTCCCCATTCCATATTCTAGTCTAGTCTAGTCTAGTCCAGTCCAGTCCAGTCCAGTCCAGTCCAGTCCAGTCCAGTCCAGTCCATTCTACTTCTATTCTACTTCTATTCTATTCTATTCCATTCCATTCCATTCCATTCCATTCCTTCTTCTCTTCTCTTCTCTTCTCTTCTCTTCTCTTCTCTTCTCTTCTCTTCTCTTCTCTTCTCTTCTCTTCTCCTCTCCTCTCCTCTCCTCTCTCCTCTCCTCTCCTCCCCTCCCCTCCCCTCCCCTCTCCTCTCCTCTCCTCTCCTCTCCTCTCCTCTCCTCTCCTCTCCTCTCCTCTCCTCTCCTCTCCTCTCATTCATTCCTTATTCTATTCTATTCTAGTCTAGTCTAGTCCAGTCCAGTCCAGTCCAGTCCATTCCATTCCATTCCCTCTCCTCTCCTCTCCTCTCCTCTCCTCTCCTCTCCTCTCATTCATTCCTTATTCTATTCTATTCTAGTCTAGTCTAGTCCAGTCCAGTCCAGTCCAGTCCATTCCATTCCATTCCCTCTCCTCTCCTCTCCTCTCCTCTCCTCTCCTCTCATTCATTCCTTATTCATTCCTTATTCTATTCTATTCTATTCTATTCTATTCTATTCTATTCTATTCTATTCTATTCTATTCTATTCTATTCCATTCCATTCCATTCCATTCCATTCCCTTTTCTCTTCTTCTCTTCTCTTCTCTTCTCTTCTCTTCTCTTCTCTTCTCTTCTCTCCTCTCCTCTCCTCTCCTCTCCTCTCCTCTCCTCTCCTCTCCTCTCCTCTCTCCTCATTTCTCATTCATTCCTTATTCATTCCTTATTCTATTCTGTTCTGTCCTGTCCTGTCCTGCCCTGTCCTGTCCTGTTCCGTTCCGTTCCATTCCATTCCATTCCATTGTATTTCGAGATCTCCAAAAAGCTGGAGTGAGTGTGTTTCAGTACATTAAAGTCAGCTTAGATTGTGGGGGGGGGGGGGGGGTAGGGAGGGAAGGGGGGGAGGGAGAGAGAATGAGAGAGAGGAAGTGTGAGAGAGAGTGTGTATCTGGTGCGGGGCCCGCAACCAATGCGGGGTGTCCCTCACCCACCAAAGTTACAACAACACAGGAATTCCTTCCTCTGCCCCAGCTGCTGTTTCCCCCCACTTCTGCCAGCCCTTTCTTTCCGCCCTTCCCTTCCCTCCCTCCCTCCCTCCCCAAAAATCTGGCACATGGTTTCCCCACTCCCAGGATGGAAACACAACCCCCCATCATCCCCAGCAATCTTAGTGACCGACCCAGGGGGGGAGGAGGTTCACCCAAGAAGCTACAGAGCTGCGGGCGGAGGTGTAAAATTCCGTGCTTGGCTAAACTCAGATTTATTTTTTTATTTTTTTGGGAGCTATTCTGAGCTATGTTTTTTTTTTCGTCGCCGCTTCTGGTTTGGGTTTTTTATTCTTTTTGAAAGCCCCCCCCCCTCCTCATCCCGCCACCCCAATAAAAGGTCAAATCCCCCATCCTTTTTTTTCCCTCCCCCCCCCAGCCTCGGTCTTTTGAGTGGCGTCAAAGTTGGCATTTTTCCAGTGGCGTGGCTGATTTTTCTTTTTCTTTCTTCTTTCTTCTTTTTTTTCCCCCTTTTCTTTTTTTATTCCAGCGATCTGTGCTTTTTTTTTTTTCCCCCACCGGATTCCTTCCGATCTCCTCCAAAATGCAGAAACCAGATCGGGGTGGGGGTGGGGGGAAGGAGTCCAAAAACGTTGCTCCCTCGGAATTCCTGGTTCCCGTGGTCCTTAAGATGCCATTTTTTTAAAAAATTGATTTATATGCCGCCCTTCTCCGGAGACTCAGGGGCGGCTTACAATGCGTTAAGCAATAGCCTTCATCCTTTTGTATATTTATACAAAGTCAGCTTACTGCCCCCACAAACTGGGTCCTCATTTCACCTACCTTAGAAAGGATGGAAGGCTGAGTCAACCTTGAGCCTGGTGAGATTCGAACTTGCAGTAATTGCAGGCAGCTGGAGTTAAATCACAATGCGTTAGTCTGCTGAGCTATCCAGGCTCATTGATTTTAATTTTAATTTTAAATTTATTATTATTATTTTTTTTAAGTTTTTTTAAATTCTTCCTGGAAATGTAATCATTGCTTTTATTCCCAAGAGGGCGTTAGAAGCCCTTTAATTTTCCTTTTTCCCCCGTTGCCACTCGAGGAAGGAAGGAAGGAAGGAAGGAAGGAAGGAAGGAAGGAAGGAAGGAAGGAAGGAAGGAAGGAAGGAAGGAGGGCTTTTGATTCATCCCTTCTGAGTTCTGATTTTACTTCCTTTTTTGCTTTTTTCCCCCACCTCTTCTCAAAAGAAAGAAACGAACGAGTCAATCCATCCGGATGGATAATCTATTCCGCTGCTTGGCGAGTTAAGGAGTTGTGTTCCTTTAGCGCTCGCCTTTTCTTTTCAGTCCGCGATCAAATCCGGCATCCCAAAAGCTTTGCCTCTTATTTGTGGATGGCTCTGTCTGTCTGTGTGTGTTGTGTGTGTGTGTGTGTGTGTGTGTGTGTGTGTGTTTGAGCAGGGACAGTCAAAAAGCTCACTCTCGCAGACCCAAAGACGCTTTGATCTAAGCTGGATCAACAATTTCTGACATTTAAAAAAAAAACATTTCTGACTTTTTTTTTTTTTTAAACCTTTTTAATCTCTTCCTCTCTTTTTTTTTCCCCCCTCTTGGAAACACCTGGGCTTTTAAAGCTGAAAGTGAAAAAAGTGATTCAGGGTTAGAGAAAGAGATTTTTTTTTAAAAAAAAAGAAAGAAAGAAAGAAAGAAAGAGGGTCCACCACCCACCACCCCCGAATTGTTTTCCATCCATTCTTTCACTCTGGTATTTGGGAATGGTAGATTTCCTGAAGGTTAGGTTTGTGGATTGAACTGCGGGGTAGAGGGTTTCCTTGGGTTGTGTTTAAATTTTGGGTTGTGTTTTTTTCTCTCTCCCTCTCCCTCTTCCTCCCTGTCCCCCTCCCCCTCCCCATAGCTCCCCCTCAATCTTCCTCTATCCCTCTCTCTCCTTCTCTCTCCCCCTCTCCCTCTCCATCCCCCTCTCCCTTGCCCCCTCGCCATCTCCATCTCTCCCTCCCTCCTCCATCTTTTTCTCTCCCTCCTCTTTTCCCCTCTCCCTCTCCATCCCTCTCCCTCTTTCCCCCCTCTCTTCTTCTCCTTCTCAATCTTCCTTTCTCCCTCTCAATCTCCCCCCTCTCCCTCTTCCTTCCCCCTCCCTTTCCTCCTCTCCCCTCTCCATCCCTGGCCCCCTCCCTCTTCCTCCCTCTCTCCTCTCCCTTTCTCCCTCTCAATCTTCCTCTCTCTCCCCTCTCTCTCCCTTTCTCCTCCCCCTCTCCCTCTCCCTTTCTCTCTCATCCCTCTCCCCCCTCTCCCTCTTCCCCTCCCTCTCTCTCCATCTCCCTCCTCTCCATCTTCCCCACTCTTCCCCCCCTCTCTCCTCCTCGCTCCCCCATCTCCATCTCTATCTCCCCCCTCTTTCCTCTCAATCAACCTCCCTCTCTCCCTCTTCCTCCCTCTCCCCTCCCCCTCGCTCCCCCCTCCCCATCTCTCCCCCCTCTCCTCCATCTTCCTCTCTTTCTCTCCACCCCACCCCCTCTCCATCTTCCTCCCTCTCCATCTCCCTTTTTCCCTCTCCCTCTCTCCCTTTCTCTCTCTCCCTCCTCTCCCTCTCCCTCTCTCCCCCCCTCTCTCTAGGATTTGAGGGTCCTCTGGAGTTTCCAAAAATGGAAACTCTGAACTCCGAGGCGGGTTAGCGTTTCTCTGGCTTGCAATTTTTCTCCCCACCAAAACGACCGTTCAGCCTTTCCACTTGTTGCTTTGAAGACACCCCACTCCCCGGTTCTCACGCGCCTCCGTGGAAAGTGGAAAGAGGGAGGCACGGATGGTTGGGGGGGAGGTGGTGGAACCTCACTTGGTCCTTCCTTCCTTCCCCCCCCCGCCCCCTTCAAACACTGGTGCAGCCCTCAACATGCAGGGGGGGGAGGGAGACTCTCGACCCTCAAGTATTTTGCAGCAGAGAGATGCCGCCTGGGAGTCGCTGGTGTCCCAAGGAGGGGGGGGGGGACAACATAAATGGGAATGTTTATTTAGTGACAATAAAAACCCGTTTTAAAGGGCTTGTTTAAAATTCACGTTTGGCTGATTGGAAAAGCCGAAAGCTGCCTCTGCAGACGCTACTTCTCTCCCTTGGGTTGTGTGTAGAGTGTAAATGTGTGTGTCTCCATGTTTGTTGTGTGTGTGTAGTATGTATAGTATATATGTATAGCATGCATATTCATACCTATATATGTTTGTCGCCCGGACTCTCCCCCAAATGAAGTAATCACACTGGGTCGAAAAAATTGTATATGCTTGTGTACATATATATATATATATATATATATATATATATATATAAGAACCACATATACAGTATAAAATATATTGCTTATATTTTGATTACAATACATCTGAGGAAGATGTGGGGTTAAAAAATAGGAAATATAAATAAATAAAATAATGTATATATGTGTGTGTGTGTGTATGTATATATATATATATATATATATATATATATGTATATATATATATATATATATATATATATATATATATATATATATATATACACACACACACACACACACACACATATATATACAGTCTGTATATATACTGGGTTTATATATATACTGTGTGTGTGTATATATATATATGTATGCTACATACAGTATATGTATATTTTGGTGTATATATATGTGTGTGTGCATGCATATATCTGTGTCTGTATAGATAGATGTCGACGTGTATATGCATATATATCGTTTATTATATACTATATATAATTTATAATTTCTATGTTATAAATACAGTACAATATAACGCATGTACGTGCCTATGTATGCATATAAGTATTTCTCTTTCTCTCTGTTTCTCTCTCTCTCTGTTTCTCTCTCTCTGTTTCTCTCTTTCTCTCTCTCTCTCTTTCTCTCTCTCTCTGTTTCTCTCTCTGTTTCTCTCTCTCTTTCTCTCTCTCTCTTTCTCTCTCTCTGTTTCTCTCTCTCTGTTTCTCTCTGTTTCTCTCTCTCTCTTTCTCTCTCTCTCTCTTTCTCTCTCTCTGTTTCTCTGTGTGTGTTTCTCTCTCTCTTTTTTTTCTCTCTCTCTGTTTCTCTCTCTGTGTGTGTTTCTCTCTCTCTCTGTTTCTCTCTCTCTCTCTTTTTCTCTGTTTCTCTGTTTCTCTCCCTCTCTTTCTCTCTCTGTTTCTCTCTCTCTCTTTCTCTCTCTCTTTCTCTCTCTGTTTCTCTCTCTCTCTTTCTCTCTCTCTCTGTTTCTCTCTCTCTGTTTCTCTGTGTGTGTTTCTCTCTCTCTTTTTCTCTCTCTCTCTGTTTCTCTCTCTTTTTTTCTCTGTTTCTCTCTCTGTTTCTCTCTCTCGCTCTTTCTCTCTCTGTTTCTCTCTCTGTGTGTGTTTCTCTCTCTCTCTCTGTTTCTCTCTCTCTCTCTTTTTCTCTCTCTGTTTCTCTCTGTGTGTGTTTCTCTCTGTGTTTCTCTCTCTTTTTCTCTCTCTCTGTTTATCTCTCTGTGTTTCTCTCTCTCTCTGTTTCTCTCTCTCTCTGTTTCTCTCTCTGTTTCTCTGTGTGTGTGTGTTTCTCTCTCTGTGTGTTTTTCTCTCTCTCTCTGTTTCTCTCTGTTTCTCTCTCTGTTTCTTTCTTTCTATCTCTCTCTCTCTCTATCTATCTCTCTCTCTCTGCATCTGATATATAAATATAGCTATAAGGTGTGTTTGTGTGCCTCTGTGTGTATTTCAGCATCCAAAGCCACAAGTCCTTTTGTTGAAGGGAGGGAGCAAACTGCGGAGAACCCCTAACCCTCCTTCCACTCCACCCGTGGAATCTTTCCCCCAACCCTCCCAAAGGCGCGTGCTTTTTTTACTCTTTTCAGCGGTTTGTTCTGAAAGACCCCCACCCCACCCTCGTGGGGAGGAGGCGTAGCCTCCAAAAATAAGGAGGGGGTGGCCAGATTGTCAGTGGGGCGGGGGTGGGGGTAAATGGGAGTGGGGGAAGAGGAGGAGGAGAGAGAGAGAGACGGTGAAACCAAGCAAGAGGCGAGGAAGGGGAAAAAAAAAAACCTCAGCATCGGAGCGGTTTTCTTTTCTTTTCTTTTTTTGTCTTTTCCCAGCGTGGAGAAGCGAGGTCTCCTTTGTTTGTTCTGCGTGGCTTCGCGCTCGCTCCGGCGTGGGGAGCTCCGTCCTTTCGAGGGGGCTTCTTGGAGAAGGAAAGGGTGGTGGTGGGGGGTCTCGCTTTTGTTCCCCTTCTCTACCCCCCTCACCCCACCCCTTCCAAAAGTAGGATTTTCGCCTTGCCACCACCCAAAATTTGCTTTCCCCATTCATCGTGGGGGTCTCCGCGGACGCGTTCCTGGTGGACGAGGGCGGGGGGGGGTTTCGCGTGAATCGTTCCCACGCACCCCCACTTGGGTGTTTTGCAGTGGCCGTGGAGCCGAGCCAACCGCCGGCGTTTTCAAGCGAGGACGGAGACCCGACTCTTAAGACGGGGACGAAGAGAGAGCCGCGATCTCGTCGGTTGGGGGGGGGGAACAAAAGCGCGCGCGTGTTTTGCGTGGGGAGGCGTTTTGTGGGGTTGTTTTTTTCCTCCACCCCCCCAATCCATGGATTTATCACTCGCCGAGGGCACCGCACCCTCTTCTCGCCGGGCAACAGAGTCTCTCGTCGTCATCATCCTCATCCGTGGCTCCACGCAGGTTTCGCGGGGAACCGTAAGTAAATCGGTGTGTGTGTGTATGTGCCTTGTACACGTGTCGGGCTGCGGGGACAGCGTTTGGCAACGGAGAACGGCCGCCTCGAGACGGCTCTGCGATCCCCGCAGAGAGATTTTATTATTATTATTATTATTATTATTATTATTATTATTATTATTATCATCATCATCATCATTATCATCAATAATAATAATAATAACAATAACAATTTATTATTTATTTATTATTTGAACTTGTATGCCGCCCTATCTCCAAAAGGACTCACAACAATAAAAAATAAAAACAAGCAAAATAAATGATGATGATGATGATGATGATCTCCGATGAATTACAGATTAACAGTTGGGACCTTGTAAGGTCATCTAGTCCAACCCCCCTCTCCTCACCGCCCAAGCGGGGAATTAATTTCCTAGGATTTTATGTTGTTGTTGGTTTTTTGGGAGGGGTTTTTTCTAAAGCTAAGAGGGTGGTGCGCTGGTTGTGTGTGAAATCCGCGCCTGTGGCACTCCTTTGTCCAGAGGCAGTCTACCTTTGAATTGCAAGCGGGGAGGGGGCTTCGCGGAGGTCGTCAGAAACCGCTGGGTGAAAAGGGACGGTCTTTGTTTTGTATTTTGTGCGTGGATCAGATTTAGAAAAGGCCCCTCGCCCTGCTATAGAGAGATTGTGTGCTGTGTTTGTTGGCCAGATGTGGTTGTGTGCCCTCTTGTATGCCCAGATGTGGTAGGCATCTTGTAGATCAAAGGTCTTCAAACTTGGCAGCTTTAAGACTTGTGGACTTCAACTCCCAGAATTCTCCAGCCAGCACAGCTGGCTGGAGAATTCTGGGAGTTGAAGTCCACAAGTCTTAAAGCTGCCAAGTTTGAGAACCCCTGTTGTAGATGTTGTTTGTGGCGGAGGGCCTCTTTGGCATTTCTCTCTCCCCCCCCCCCCACACTTTCAGTAAGGGATGTCAATCAAGCACTCAGGTGTCAATCAAGCTCCCGGCTGTCAGTCAACCCATTGTTGGTTAGGCTTCAGAGAAAAGCAGCTGGGGAGATGTGGGCCAACTTGATAGGGACGTTTTCCAGGTGTTTGGGGAGGTTTAGCAGTCGGGGCCCGTCGTCAATGCTGTGTGTGATGTCGGGCAGTGCCCGTTTGCGTGGTGCGTTGTGTGTTTTTCAAAGCGCCCAACAGCTTCTTGCAGGTAAGAAGGATGCCAATTTCCGCTCTGCAATTTCCCAATTTTCGAAATGCATGTGGTGTTTTTTTTTTCCTGTCTCAGCCGCAAAGGGTGATTTTCTTATGAATTGAAGGGACCTTTTTTCTATCTAGCTTGATTCTTCTTCAGGAAGGAAGGAAGGAAGGAAGGAGAAGGGAGGGAAGGAAGAGAGGAGACGAGAATGGAAAGAAGGAAGAGAAAGAAAGAGAAAGAAAGAGAAAGAGAGAAAGAGAAAGGAAGGAAGGAGAGGAGGAGGGTGAGAAAAAGAGAGAGAGAAAAAGAAAGGAAGAGAAAGGAAGGAAGGAGGGAAAGGACAAAGAGGAGGGTGGAAGGAAGGGAAATAAAGAAAGAGAAAGAGAAAAAGGGAGGGAGGGAGGGAAGGAGGAAGAGAAAGAGAGAAAGGAAAGGGAGAAAAAGAGAAAGAAGAGGAGGGTGGAAGGAGGGGAAAGAAAGAAAGAGAAAGAAAAGGAGGGTAGAAGCAAAAGAAAGAAAGAGGAAGGAAGAGAAGGAAGGAAGGAAGGAAGGAAGGCTAGAAAATGGATTGAATTGGGTGAATCAAGGTTTCTGGATGGCTTGAGTGATGGAGGGGTAAAACTGGCTTGCTTGTAAAACAAAGGTTATGTTGGCGGGCTGGGTTCTCTCTAAGGACTGGGGTCTTTGGGGGGTACAGTTGGCTTCTGCAACCTGGAGCCCTCAGGATGTGTTGGGGTTCTCACCAGCCCCAAGCCTATAAGAGCTGTGGATGACGGAAACTCAGTTCAAGGCAGTCCTCGATTTACAACCATTTGTCGGCATGAATTTATGACAGTTGCATTGTCCCGGGGTCATATGAACACCAGACAGCTTCCGACAAGTAAAGTCAATGGGGGAAGCCGGTTTCACTTCATGACCGCATGATTCACTTAACAACTGCCGTGATTCACTGAACAACGGTGGCCAAAAAATTCGTAAAATGAGGTGCAACTCGCTGAACAACTGCTTAGCAACCGAAATGTTGGGCTCAGTTGTGGTCGTAAATTGAGGACTACCTGTATATTTGGAAGTAGATTATAGAGCAGTGTTTCTGAACATTGACAACTTTAAATTTTGTGGATTTCAACTCCCAGAATTCCCCATCCAGTATTGCTGGCTGGGGAATTCTGGGAGTTGAAGTCCACCCATCTTAAAGCATTGCTGGCTGGGGAATTCTGGGAGTTGAGGTCCACCCATCTTAAAGCATTGCTGGCTGGGGAATTCTGGGAGTTGAGGTCCACCCATCTTAAAGCATTGCTGGCTGGGGAATTCTGGGAGTTGAAGTCCACCCATCTTAAAGCATTGCTGGCTGGGGAATTCTGGGAGTTGAGGTCCACCCCTCTTAAAACATTGCTGAGTGGGGAATTCTGGGAGTTGAAGTCCACCCATCTTAAAGCATTACTGGCTGGGGAATTCTGGGAATTGAAATCCAACTATCTAAAAGTTGCCAGGCTTGTGACACCCTGCCACAAAGAAAGCTTATTCTTTGGAGCATACAGTTTTGAACAGCAGAGGAAAAACTGCAAACATCGGGGGAGTGAATGAGACCTTGTGGTGTGTGTGTGTGTGTGTTTCTGCATGAATAAGAATTGTTGAAGATACTTAAATTTCCCAAGTAAAGCCTTCCTCTCCTGCCTACCGCTTGTCTTAATTCCTGTGAGGAATCCATTGCCATGGTGACGCTGTTGATTTCAACGGGTTCAATAAAACTAAGCAAAAACATGAAGACTCCTGGGAATTGAGATTTGAGGCCTCTTTCTAGCTTGCAGACCCAAGCCTGCCTGGCGTGCTCCCTGGGCAGGGGCAGTCTACCTGTCCGGTTTGTCAAGCACACCTGTGAGCGTTCTGGGGAGAGATTCAGCCCAGGCGATGTTCAGCAAACAAGAATACATCATTTATGGAAACCAGTTGCAGTTTGGCAGCCTTTGAAAATCTAAGCTCTCCACTCAAAACCTTTTCTTTTCCTTCTGCAGTTTTGAGCTGCTTCCAAACTGGCTCTTGAAAACTTTCCCTTGGCAGGGAGTTCCAAAGGCACATCCAAAGGCAAACAGGTAGTCCTCGACTCACGATCACAATTGAGCTCAAAATTTCTGTTGGCCACTCAGACATTTGGGATGTGAATTTTGCTCCATTTAATGACTTTTTCTTGCCACGGTTGTTAAGGGAATCGCCGCAGTTGTTAAGTGAGTAACACGGTTGTTAAGCGAATCTGGCTTCCCCTTTGTCTTTGCTTGTCGGAAGGTCGCAAAGGGGGGGGGGAGGTCGTGTGACCTTGGGACGCTGCGACTGCCATAAAATGAGCCCATTTGCCAAGTGTCTTGAGTTTTGATCATGTGACCATAGGGAGGCTGCAGTGGTCATTAGTCCAAAAAATGGTCATAAGTCACTTTTTAAAGTGCCGTTGTAACTTTGAACCATCACAAAAGGAAAGGTTGTGAGTTGCGATGCCTTAAATGTTTATCTGGAATGGCATTTATCTTCTTTATCTTCCTTTCTGTCTTTTGTCTTCCCAAAGACCAGAGGTGGTATTCAGCCGGTTCGGATCAGTTTGCCTGAACCGGTAGCAGAAATTGTGGGTGGGTCTGCCCATCCACCCTGGCTCTATGCCATCGTATTTAGGCATGTTTTTGAGGCCGGGAACATGCGTGGAAGGCATGTGTGTGAGCAAAGCACATGTACGGAAGACGGTGCGTGTGTGAAGGGCAGGAGCGTGTGCGAACCGGGCGTGCTCGTGTTCGCGCACGGCAAACCGGCAGTAACATAATGAGAAACCTACCGCTGCCCAAGACCCAATCTGGTCTTTTGAATTTGCCCGATGTTTCCTCAATATCAACATGACAAATAGATTTCTATGGCTTGACATTTGCACATCTGCAGGATGTATTTTTGGGCCAATCGGAAATTCTTCCTATCTCCTGCAAATGAATGTGTGCCTGTTTGTGTGTTTGTGTGTTTGTGTGTTTGTGTGAGTTGGCAGTGAGCATCTCTCTTCGTTCCCACTCTTTTTCCCCTCAAGTCAGGAACTTCCTAAATTATTTTGCTTTTTCCTTATTTTTCCTATGTTTGTATTCAACTTGCTCTGGTTTTTTTTAAGCGTTTCTGCGTTCTGCGCCTCTCTCAAGTGTATTTGTCTGACGATCTATAAAATTACTATTTTTTTTTTAAAAAAAAACCCTTCTAATTAGGAATAATTATGCTGATGTTGAAGTGGGGGTTTTTTTTCCCCCTAGGTGTGGAAGTGAATGCTAGATAATTAGATAGACATACAGGTAGTCCTCGACTTACCACCACAGTTGAGCCCAAAATGTCTGTTGCTAAGCGAGACATCTGTTAAGTGCGTTTTGTCCCATTTTACGACCTTGCTTGTTGCAGTTGTTAAGCGAATCACCGCTGTTGTTAAGTAGATTTTGCTTGTCAGATGGTCACAAAAGGGGATTCCCATGACCCAGGGACGCTGTGGCTGTCATAAATTGGAACCAGTTGCCAAGCATCTGAATTTTGATCACCTGCTGCGACAATCGTAAGCGTGAAAAATGGTCATAAGTCACTTTGTTCAATGCTGTCGTAACTTCAAACGGTCCCTAAACGAACTGTTGTAAGTTGAGGACTACCTGTTATAAAGAGACTCTGGACCAGTTGAATAGGCAACTATGGCCTCTTTACAACCTGTGGACTTCACCTCCCAGAATTCCAGGGCCAAGAACACGGTTTTTAAGTGAATTCGGAGAACCAGTAATAATATTGGCTGGCCACGCCCCCGAACCGGTCCCCGGCCCAGTCACCGCTCGCTTACCCCGCCCACCTCATCAGAGGCTTTTTTTTTTAACTTTTAAAAGCATTTTTCTACAACCTCTTTGGCCGAAAAAATGCTTTTAAAAGTAAAAAAAAAAGCCTCTGATGATCGCGCGGCTGAGCTGGGATCGTCAGAGGCTTCTAAAAGCATTTTTTCTACAACCTCCCTCGGCCAAAGAGGTAGGAAAAAAAATGCCTTTAAAAGCCTCTGGCGATCCCAGCTGAGTTGCCTGATCATCAGAGGCTTCTAAAAGCATTTTTTTCTGCAACCTCTTAAGGTTGTAGAAAAAATGCTTTTAAAAGTTAAAAAAAAAAAAAACAGTTGACCACGCCCACCCAGTCACATTACCACCACCCCCCGCACCAAGCCATGCCCACAAAATAAGCCACGCCCACAGAACCAGTAGCAAAAAATGTCAGAACCCACCCCTGGATCACATGACCCTGGGACACTGTGATTGTCATAAATATAAGTCAGTTGCCAAGCATCTGAAGTTTCATCACGTCACCATGGGGAAGCTGTTACAGTCGTATGTTTGATAAAGGGTTAGGGTTAGGGTTACGTCACTTTTTTCAGTGCCGTTGTAACTTCAAACGGTCACTAAACGAACTGTTGTAAGTCGAGGATAACCTGTCCATGCCAGTTGCCAAGCCTCCAAATTCTGACCACATGACCGCAGGGATGTACGACACTAAAACTGGCAGGACGGCTCATCACTCACATTCTGTTGTAACTTTGAACAGTCGCTAAATGGTTGAATGGTTGCAAGAACTACCTCTAAGAGCCTTGGTGGTGCAGCGGACTAAGTGCTGTTATGTAGCACTTAGCTGCCGGCTGCCTGCAATTAGTGCGAGTTCAAATCTCACCAGGCTCAAGGTTGACTCAGCCTTCCATCCTTCCGAGGTAGGTAAATTGAGGACCCAGATTGTGGGGGCAATAAACTGACTTTGTAGAAACACTGCTTATGGGGTGGCCAAAAGCCCTAATAAGCAGATATATACAAAAAGAATGAAGGCTATTGCTATAAGTGCATTGTAAGTCGTCCTGAGTCTTCGGAGAAGGGCGGCATATAAATTGAACTAATAAATAATAAATAAATAAATAATAAATATTCCTTTTATCTCTTTTTGGAAGACCCTAAAAATGCACCAATGCGTACGACAGAAAAATTCCAACTCATGGTGAAACTAATTACGGAGAAAATGATCAGGCTGTGCACAAAACCGCTTCCGTATCCACCCTCATGATAAGCCAGGGAGAGAAAAAAAAAATCAATATTATATCTTTATTTATTCAAATTCAGTGCCACCCATCTCACTAACACAGCGAATCTGGACGGCTTACGATATAATAAAAGGTTTTTAAAAATGCTTTTTTAAAAAAAAAACAGTTTTAAGTTAGAATAAAGCTTGATTTAATAAAATGAAGAAATAGGAAATAGCTTGTAATATTCAATGGGGTGACCACTTAAAATCAGGGTTTCCTCTCACTGGATGATTCTCTTTTCTATTATATTCTCTTTTCTATTCTATTCTATTCTCTATTCTATTTTCTATTCTATTTTATTTTATTCTATTCTATATTCTATTCTATTCTCTTTTCTATTCTATTCTCTATTCTATTCTATTCTATTCTATTCTATTCTATTCTATTCTATTCTATTCTATTCTATTCTATATTCTATTCTATTCCCTCATTACACTTGTTGAGACTCTGAATTTGTATGAATCTGAATCGGATCAAAAATCAAGAGCCATGACAAGTTATACATATTTCACCATATGTGTACACATGTATGTATGGGTGTGGGTATGGGTACGGTAAAAAGAGGTGCAATGGCTCAGTGGTTTAAAGACGCTGAGATTTGTCAGCCAGGGTTCGAGACCCGAGCACTGTTAGATGGAGTGAGCTCCTGTTACTTGCTCCAGCTCCTGCCAAGCTAGCAGTTCGAAAGCATGCAAATGTGAGTAGATTAATAGGTACCACTTTGGAAACAGAGATGAGCACTGGGCCCTAGAGTTAGAGACGACTGGAGAGAAACCTTTGCCTTTTGTAAGATTTCAATCAGAATAGAACTGTAAGGGACCTGCAAATAGAAATGGAACAACTGTAGCAAAAGAAAGCAAAGATAGGAGCAATAGTCATAAGCGCCTTGGGTGCAATCTCCAAAACATCTGGAGGACCACTTAAATACCATCGGCATTGACAAATTCCATATCAATTGCAAAAGGCAGCTTTACTCGGAATAGCTTACATCCTGTGGCAGTTCCTTTAATATTATTAAACAACCACATCTGCCTATCCCAGGTCCTTGGGAAGGACTGGATAGGTGGACAAAATTGCCAAATCCAGTCTAAACATCTGGCTGATTATGCCACCAATCACAACGGTTCCGAAAAACCAGAAACTTCCCTATTCAGAGAAAAAAATTAACTTGATCTTCCTGTTTTCAAAGAAGATCTGATATCCAAGTCAACAAATAAGGCGATGCTCGATTTACAACCACAATTGAGCCCAAAATGTCCGTTGCTAAGCGAGACATTTGTTGAGGGAGCTTTGCCCCGTTTTACGGCCTGACTTGCCACCGTTGTTAAGTGAATCACAGAAATTGTTAAGTTGGTCACAGAGTGGTTAAACGAAGCTGGATTCCCCCTTGACTTGGCTTGTGAGAAGGGGGGATCACGTGATCCCCGGGACACTGCAACCGTCATAAATATGAGTCAGATGCCAAATATCTGAATTTTGATCTCATGCCCCTGGGGATGCTGTAATGGTTGCAAGCAGGTCATAAATCACTTTTTCCAGTGAAGTTTTTTTACTTTGAATGGTCACTAAATGAATGGTTGTAAGTCCACGATTACTTAAATTTATTTTTAATGCAATGATGCTGGGGCTGAAGTCACAGATCGAAGACTACATGGTACCTTCTTCATCTTCATTTTTGGGAGAATGCTCAGATCCTCCTTGTCCAGCAATATGGGTCGTGTT
Organism: Arizona elegans; assembly: GCA_022577455.1. Classification (NCBI taxonomy): domain Eukaryota; kingdom Metazoa; phylum Chordata; class Lepidosauria; order Squamata; family Colubridae; genus Arizona; species Arizona elegans. The sequence goes on from JAKOOJ010000018.1 coordinate 10,613,692, forward strand.
GTCCCTGCTTGGCGCAGAACATGGGCACTGAGGGAAGCTTGTGCAAATCAGGTCCGCCATCTATTTATAGCCCCGTGAAATTGCCAAGCCGAGCGTTCAGTCCCACGGTCCTTCCAAGATGGCCTGATTTAGAGGATGCTGTGTGGATTTTCCTCCTGGTTCTCCTTGAGTGGGAGGGGAGAAAAAAAGGAATTTATTTGGGAAATATCCTCCCAAACAGGACAGACGATCCAGAGATTCTCCAGTGTGGGATAACCTGGCCCGCTCTTGATAAGGAAGTGGCACACGGGAGAAGCGGAGGGGGGGAGTGGAAGTAGATGGAACAGCTCAATTCCCATTTACGTGTCATCCTCGACTTACAGCCACAATTGGGAGGAGAATTTCTGCTGCTAAAGGAAGGCGGTTTTTAAGAGTCAGGTCAGATTTTAATCTTTCTTTCTTTCCTCCCTTCCTTCTCTCATTTCTTTTTCTTTCTTCCTTCTTTCCTTCCTCTTTCTTTTTTCCTTCCTTCCTTCCTTTCCTTCCTTCCTTCTTTCTTTCCATCTTTCCTCTACCTCTTTCTTTTATTCCTTCCTTCCTATTTTACTTTCTTTCTTTTTTCTTTTGTTCCTTCCTTTCTGTCCCCCCTCTCTTTCCTCCCTCCCTCCCTTCCTTTTTTTCTTCCCTTTCTTTCCTTCCTTCTTTCTTTCCATCCTTCCTCTCCTTCTTTCTTTTGTTCCTTCCTTTGTTCCTTCCTTTTTCTTTCTTTCCTTCCTTCTTTCTGTCCCCCCTCTCTTTCCTTCCTTCCTCTTTTTTCTTTCTTTCCATCCTTCCTCTCTCTCTTTCCTTCCTTCCTTCCCCCTTCCTCCCCCTTCCTTCCTTCCTTCCTTCCTTCCTTTCTTTCCCTCCCATCTTACCGTGAGATAACTCTGCAGCTGACAATGTTAAAAAGAATCAAACAATGCCATCGCTGTTAAGCGAATCACTGCCGTTGCTAAATGAATCGTGCGTTTTGCTTTGTGACCATCTGGGATCCCTGCAACCATCATAAATATCTACCAGTTGCCAAGCGCCCCAATGATGATCCCTTGACCTTTGGGATGCTGCAGTGGTCATAAGTGCGAGGACTAGTTGCAAGTCACTATTTTCACTGCCTGGTAACTTTGAACAGTCACGAAATGAATGGTTGCAGGTCAAGGACTACCCGGATTGGGAGGGGAAAGCTGCAATATTTCACTGATCGAAAACCTGGCAAACAGCAATGAAGCAGCCACTGCAGAGGTTTTTCTCACTGATTATTGGAAACTCTTAATTAGACTCTGCCAGGGTCAGATATAAATGTAATGATGTAAGGCCACCTTCCTCCACCTTTTCCTTTTCCTTGTTCGGTTCCTTTTAGTTAGTTAGTTTATTTGATTTGTATACCGCCCTACTCCCGAAGGACTCAGGGCGGTGAACAGCCAAGCAATAAAATACATAAATATACAACATTTAAAACCAGATAAAATCAAATTAAATCATTATCCAAGATCTTTAATCTTTTTCTTATTTTTTTTTAAATTTTAAAGCCTTAAAAGTCTGAGCCGAGGAAAGAATAATAACAGTAATAATAATAATAACACTAAAATTCAGAACATGAATCATAATCCCAGAATGATAATAATATTTGCTTCTCCGTCCTAATAAACCTTCATTGGACAGTTGATCATTCTCTTAAACTTCTGAGTTTCCAATTTACGTTTCTATTATCTAGCTGCTCAGTTCTTTTGTGCAACTGAACAAAAGCAGATGGAGGGGTTTCACATCATTTTACACCGGTTTGCCACGCACCGAAAATGGGAACATGCAGGCGTGTACGCTCGCTTCGCTCTCACGCGCGGCTTACACACATGTGCGCAGCTTAGAAAATGTGGCTAAATAGGACAGCATAGCAATGGGGCGGGGGGGCGGGGGGGCGAGGAGGCGGGGCGGGGCGCGGGGGCCCACCCCCACTTGCAGGTCCCACCCAAGTGGTAGGATTCAAGTAATTTAACAACCGGTTCTCTGCCCTAATAATTTCTTCCAGCAACCAGTTTGCCAAACTGCTCAGAAAGTTAACAACTGGTTCTCCCAAAAGGGGGCGAACCGGCTGAATCCCACCAGTGAATAAAAGTGATTATTTTCATCGCCTGAACTTCGATGTCATGTTAGGAAAATAGACAGAGCAGCCAGGAAGGGAGGGGTGTACAGATAGCCCCCTCGACTTACAACAGTTCATTTAGTGACCGTTCAAAGTTACAACGGCCCTGAAAAAAGAGACTTCCGACCGTTTTTCACACTGACGAATTTTGTAGCATCCCCCGTGGTCCCGTGATCCAAATTTTGGAAGAATGTCAAAGACAAGGGAATGTCTGGAAATGTATATATCAATGTATATCAATGTATATTGAATTTGTGAATATAATATAGGTTTATTAAATACATGCATAGTGGTTTAGGAAGTAAAATCCTGCATACCTGATATATAATGAAATAGGAGATATGTAAATTTGTATATAGATCAAGGAATAGATTACTGATTAACTTGATTTAGACCAAATGTTAGAAACCAGAGACGTTGGGCAATGTCCATTGTTTTACTTTCAAAACTCATAAAATATTTAAAAATAAAAAAAAACAAAACCAAATTCAGACGCTCAACAACTGACTCATATTTATGACAGTTGCAGTATCCCAGAATTAACATGATCTCTTTTTGCGACCTTCTGACAAGCAAAGTCCACGGGGAAGCCAGATTCACTTAATAACGGCGTGACTAATTTAAGCACTGCAGGGATTCCCTTAACAATTGTGGCAAGGAAGGTCGTAATATTGGGCCAAAGCTCCCTTAACAAAGGTCTCGCTTAGCGGCAGGAATTTTGGGCTCAGTGGTGCGTCGTAAGTCAAGGACTACCTGTATAAAAAATTGAATTGGCGTTAAGCGATGCAGAAAATCACAAAATAATTGTATGTGTGTAAATAGGAGCCTTGGTAGTACAGTGGTCTAAGACACCGTGTTATTAAGCTGGTTATTAAGATCAGCTGCCTGCAATTACTGCAGGTTCGAATCTCGCCAAGGCTCAAGGTTGACTCAGCCTTCCATCCTTTCAAAGGTAGGTAAAATGAGGACCCAGTTTGTGGGGGCAATAAGCTGACTTTGTATAAATATACAAAAGGATGAAGGCTATTGCTTAGCGCATTGTAAGCCGCCCTGAGTCTCCGGAGAAGGGCGGCATATAAATCAAATTAAAAAATTTATATATATATATATATATCCCTCTTCAAAATGTCAGGCTGCGTTTCTGAAACTCTTGGATAAAGCGACCGGAGAGATTTAAGATAGAAATGTCCAAAAGCTTTTGTTCTAAGGACATTTTAGAACTGAAGCCAACCTTAGTTTGTGTTCCCCATTTATGTGATTGCTTTGCATGCAAGAGCCAAGAAAATTCTGCACGGAGAGAGAAAGGTGAATGTCATTCTGCTGTACGCTGATTTTTTTTCCCATTCTTCTGCTTGATCACGGGGAAGTGTGAATACCACTCTATAATGCCTTGGTGAGGTCACACTTGGAATCCTGCATCCAGTTTTGGTCACCACGATATAAAAAAAAGAGGTTGAGACTCTGGAAAGGGTGCAGAAGATGATTAGGAGGCTAAAACGCCGATAGCCTCCCACCGACCAGTACGCGCCCACAGAGAGGGACTCCTCAGGGTGCCGTCAGCCAGGCAGTGTTGGCTGGCGACCCCCAGGGGGAGGGCCTTCTCTGTGGCAGCTCCTGCCCTCTGGAACGATTTGCCCCCGGAGATACGAAGGATATCGGATCTCCGGGTTTTTCGCCGTGCCCTAAAAACTTTTATTTTCCATCAAGCAGGGCTGGCATGAAACCCCCCCCCCTTTTTTTTTTTAGTCTTTTTTAGCTTTTTAAATTGTCAAATGGGTTTTAGTTTTCAATGTTTTAAATTTTGGGGCCACAGTTATTTAATTCTTTTAATAATTTTAAATTTTGTATTGATGTGTGTTTTAGCTCTGGCTGTGCACCGCCCTGAGTCCACTAGGAGAAGGGCGGGATATAAATTGAATAAATAAATAAATAAAACGTGTGAAGAAGGGTTGCAGGAATTGAGTATGTCCAATTTAATGAAAAGGAGGATAAGGGGTGACATGATAGCAGTCTTCCAATATTTGAGGGGCTGCCCCAAAGAAGAGGGAGTCAAGCTATTCTCCAAAGCACCTGAAGGCAGGACAAGAAGCAACGGATGGAAATTAATCAAGGACAGAAGCAACCTAGAACTAAAGAGAAACTTCCTAACAGTGAGGACAATTAACCAGTGGAACTGCTTGCCTCCAGAAGTTGTGGGTGCTTCATCACTGGAGGTTTTTAAGAAGAGATTGGACAACCATTTGTCTGAAATGGCATAGGGTTTCCTGCTTGCGTACTGGGTTGGACTAGAAGACCTCCAAGGTCCCTTCCAACTCTGTTATTCTGTTATTTGTCCAGAATGGTATAGAGCAGTGATGGCTAACCTTTTTGCCATCGCGTGCCAGGAGCGGGGTGGTGGTGTCGCGTGCGTGGCCACACCCATAATTCTATGCGCCCCGCCCCTGCGTATGCACGCGTGACCCCCCAGCTCCCCCTGTTCCTGGCACCCGATGGCACGGTAGGCCCGTTTTTTGCTGTCCCCAGCCTCCAGAGCCTTTCTAGGAGTCTGGGGAGGGCAAAAACAGCCTTCCCCACTCCCCACCCGGAGGCCCTCCGGAGGCAGGAAACAGCCTGTTTCTCTACTTCTGGTGGGCCCAGAAGGCCCAAAAATCAGCTGGCCGGTGTGCACATGTGCGCCGCAGCTGAGCTTGTGTGCCCACCGGTATTGCTACACGTGCCACCTGTGGCACGTGTGCCATAGGTTTGCCATCACGGGTATAGGGTCTCCTGCTTAAACGGGGTTGGACTAGAAGACCTCCAAGGTCCCTTTCAACTCTCTTATTCCGTTGTTTGTCTAGAATGGTACAGGGTTTCCTGCTTGAACAGAAGGTTGGACTAGAAGACCTCCAAGGTCCCTCCCAGTTCTGTTATTCTGTTATTTTACCAACATGTACATGTGTTTCCCCATCGTGGGTGTGGGAAATCGTCCTATTTTCCCCTGCATAATTGCATCGGGATTCCCCTTTGGGTTACGCGAGTGTAAGGACACTGCAGGATTTTAGGACTCCAGTGATTGACAATGCCGTCGGAGGGTCAGGCAGCGGCTTTAGCTATGCCTGTGGCAATCAAAGGGAGGACTTGCTTCATTTAAAAGCTGCTGAACTGTTGGCCTCTCTCCGGTTTATCAATGGGCCGATCGGTCGATCGATCGGATTGGCACGGAGGAAACATAAGAAGGGAAGCAGAAGGCACTAGATATTAACTGCGGGTACGGAATGGGAGAGGCTTAGGAAAGAGATGGAAAATATAATACTTAAAAATGGGGGCTGTCTAATGTGGGATGGAATGTACCAATCAGGGAGGGGGGCATTCCGGAGGAGTAAGAGGCAACTCAGCCTTGATATTAAGTGTGAGAGAAAGAAGGTGAAGACAGCACCTCCCTAATAGCTCCCAGACTATACTGTATACCTCTTTGTATACTTACAACCGTTCGTTTAGCACTGAAATGACAACAGCAGTGGGAAAAGTGACTTACAACACCAATCCTCAGAGTCAAAACTGTGAGTTGTAGTCCCGCTTTAGGCACGAATGTTACTGGGTGACTTTGGGCCAATCACCAGGAGACTGGGAGTTCTAGTCCTGCCTTAAGCATGAAAGCTGGCTGGGTGATTTTGGCCCAATCACCAGGAGACTGGGAGTTGTAGTCCCACCTTAGGCATGAAAGTTATTGGGTGACTTTGGGTTAATCACCAGGAGACTGTGAGTTCTAATCCTGCCTTAAGCATAAAAGCTGGCTGGGTGATTTTGGCCCAATCACCAGGAGACTGGGAGTTCTAGTCCCACTTTAGGCATGAAAGGTATTGGGTAACTTTGGGCCAATCACCAGGAGATGGTGAGTTCTAGTCCTGCCTTAAGCATGAAAGTTGGCTGGGTGACTTTGGCCCAATCACCAGGAAACTGGGAGTTCTAGTCCCACTTTAGGCACGAAAGTTATTGGGTGACTTTGGGCCAATCACCAGGAGATGGTGAGTTCTAGTCCCACCTTAGGCCAGCTAGTCCTTCTCTCTTAACCAACCTCAAAGGGTTCTTGTTATGGGAAAAATAGGAGGAAGTAGGTGTGTTGGATACTTCACCTCCTTAAGTTATATATAAAAACAAACAAATTAATTAATTTCTCTTGTTTCTTGTCCTGCCCACTTGTGCTTTGGAGAATAGGTGGACCCCCTCTTCTTTGGGGCAGCCCCTCAAATACTGGAAGGCTGCTATTATGTCCTTCCTAATCCTTCTTTTCTCTAGACTAGCCAAACCCAAATCCTGAAACTGTTCTTCGTATGTTTTTACTTTCCAGGCCTTTAATCATCCTAGTTGCTCTTCTCTGCACTTTTTCCAAAATCTCAACATCTTTTATTTTTATTATTATTGTAATGTGGTGATCAAAACTGGATGCAGTAGTAAAAAAATCAATGCTTTTCTGTCTCTTTCCTCTTGTACCTTATACTTTTACCTCTTTCCAGTGGTGGGTTCCTCCCGGTTCGGTCTGGTTCGGCCGAGCCGGTAGCGGTGACGATATGACATCACCGAACCGGTTCTCCCCTCCCGCCCACCCACCCACGTTATTCTTACCTTTTATTGGGTCCCACCCCCAATCTATTGCTGCCTCCTGAGTCCCAGCTGATGACTAGAGGGAAAAAAACTGTTTAAACTCTTGCTGGGGGGCTTCAAAGGGCCGTCCTACAGCCGATCAGTGTTAAAAGCAAACAAATGAGTGGGGTCGTAAGTGCGAGGACTGGTCATAAGTGCGAGGACCTTCCAGAAATGACTGACCAGCTAGCCACGCCCACCTAGTCACATGACCAAACCACACCCACAAAATAAGCCACGCCCACAGAACCGGTAGTAAAAAAAATTAGAACCCACCCCTGCCTCTTTCCCCCTTTCCTCTCCTGTTTTCCCATTAGTTTCATAATTATTATTATTATTTTGGCATTTTATATTTTGGATCAACTCATAGAGTAGTCGACATAAAATGATTTTAGATATAGATTCACAAGAGTCGGAAGGGACCTTATAGGTCATCTAGTCCAACCTTCCCGTCCAAGCAGGAGACTCTACACCAGGGGTGAAATCCAGCAGGATCTGACAGGTTCTGGAGAACCGGTAGCGGAAATTTTGAGCAATTTGGAGAATCGGCCAATACCATCTCTGGCTGGCCCCAGAGTGGGGTGGGAATGGAGATTTTGCAATATCCCTCTCCCAGGAGTGGGGAGAGAATGGAGATTTTGCAGTATCCTTCCCCTGGAGTGGGGTGGGAATGGAGATTTTGCAGTATCCTTCCCCTGGAGTGGGGTAGGAATGGAGATCTTGCAGTATCCTTCCCCTGCCATGCCCACCAAGCTACGCCCAGAGAACCGGTAGTAAAAAAAATTGCATTTCACCACTGCCCTACACCATTTCTGACAGATGGCAGTCCAGTGTCTCTTCTTGAAAGCCTCCAGTGATGAAGCTCCCACAACTTCTGAAGGCAGCTTCTGTTCCATGGGTTGATTGCTCTCACTGTCTCACATTTTGCCCCCCGGGAGGGTTGTTTCGTGATCCTCCTTCGGTACAGAATAAGAAACAGGGATGGGCGATCGATTAGCGCCCGGCTTTTTTTGTTCCAGCTAAACAATTTGTGCTGTACCGAGAGATGTCGCCTAGTTCTGCCAAGGCACCACTCCTGGCATATGGGGGCTTGCCTTCCACGTCCCTCAGTGCAGAAATGTCACGATTGAGCTGTTCCCGGCCTTGGCATTTGTGTTCTTTCCTTTTCTTTCTTTCTTTCTTTCTTTTGTTCCTTCCTTCCTTCCTTTCCTTCCTTCCTTCTTTATTTCCTTTTCTTTCTTTCTTTCTTTCCTTTCTTTCTTTCTTTCCTTTCTTTCTTTCTTTCCTTCCTTCCTTCTTTATTTCCTTTTCTTTCTTTCTTTCTTTCTTCCTTCCTTCCTTCCTTCTTTCTTTCCTTTCTTTCTTTCCTTCCTTCCTTCCTTCTTTCTTTCCTTTCTTTCTTTCTTTCCTTCCTTCCTTCTTTCTTTCTTTCCTTTCTTTCTTTCCTTCCTTCCTTCCTTCTTTCTTTCCTTTCTTTTCTTTCTTTCCTTCCTTCCTTCCTTCCTTCCTTTCTTTCTTTCTTTCCTTTCTTTTTCTTTCTTTCTTTCTTTCCTTCCTTCCTTCTTTCTTTCTTTCCTTTTCTTTCTTTCTTTCTTTCTGTCCTCTTTTTTCCCTTTCTCTTTTTTCTTCTCCCTCCCTCCCTCCCTCCCTCCCTCCCTCTCTCTCTCTCTCTCCCTCCCTCCCTCTCCCTCTCCCTCCCTCCCTCGCTCCCTATTTAACATTGAATTTTGAACTCATTTGTATGCCAGGGAGCGTGCCCCGTTTAGTCCTGACAGCTTATTCAGAGCTGGGACCCTGGTTGTTTCTTGACTCCAATTAATGATCATGTTGAAAAGTATTTATTTTCCTTTCAGAGTTTGTTTGCTGAAAAAAAGGGCAGACCAATGGGGCAGGAAGAGATGAAAGGAAATAACCAAAAGAAAGACAGGGCCGGTGGGGCTGACATTTTCCAGCTTTTAGGGGGATTCGAGGGGGCTTTTCCCCCCTCCCTCCCTTTCTCCCTGTGTGGGTCGGTCGGTTCAGGGAGAGATGCATTGCGACAGGGGTCATTCTCCCCACCCCCACCCGCTTATGGTTACGGGAAACCTCTCGAATTCTTCCCATTTGTAAATCCCACAGTGGATTTTGCAAGGCTGAGAACACAGGGCTGGCCGGCTGTGGAGGTCTTCTCCGGCCAGCAGCCCTAAATCACACACAAATCTTGCACAACACAAAGGAGCTACATGGCCAGATCGGTCCTGGTGCATCAAAAGGCAGGACACAGCCCTGTTGGTGCAAAGTTTCGCACCCACAGCTTTGGGAAAGGGGGAAGCGTGTTCTGTTTTGGGTCACGCTTTCTTGAACGGGTTGGTTATTTCTTGATTATTTGCAGCTTTTCCCCCTGTGTTTCTCCATCTTGGCAATTTGAAAGTGGGTGGGCTTCAACTCCCAGAATTCCCCAGTTAGCCATGCTGACTGGGGAATTCTGGGAGTTGAAGTCCCGCCATCTTAAATAATGTTGGTTGGAGAATTCCGGGAGCTAAATCCATCCATCTTAAAGCATGCTGCCTGGGGAATTTTGAGTTAAAATCCATTTATTTTAAAGTCTGACAGCTGGAGATTTCTGGGAGTCGAAATTCACCCATCTTAAAACATGCTGGCTGGGGAATTCTGGGAGTTGAAGTCCCGCCATCTTAAAGCATGCTGGCTGAGGAATTTTGAGAGTTGAAATCCACTTATTTTAAAGCCTGAGGGTTGGGGGAATTCTGGGAGTTGAGGTCCACCCTTCTTAAAGTGGCCTAAGTTGAATGACACTGCTTTAAATGTTTCCAAGAAACTTGCAAGTTTCTAGCTTTGCCGGCTGGGGAATTCTGGGAGTTGAAGTCCCACCATCTTAAACAATGTTGGCTGGGGGATTCTGGGAGCTAAATCCATCCATCTTAAAGCATGCTGCCTGGGGAATTTTGAGTTAAAATACATTTATTTTAAAGCGTGACAGCTGGGGAATTCTGGGAGTTGAAGTCCGCCAGGCTTAAAGTTGCCAAGGTTGGACACCTCTGATCTAGAGCCCCTTTGCCTCTGGTTTGCAAAATTCAGATTTATTTATTATTATTATTATTTTTAAAAAGATAGATTCTCGCTCTTTCTCCATCCTGTCCTTTGTCCCCTGCTTGCTGTTCGGAGTCCTTTTCTTGCAACAAGGCTGAATTGATTGCATTCAAGGCCTTAAGGATTTGGGCGTTCAGACGTCTGCCAAATGTCTCCGGCAAGCTGCAGTGCATTGTGGGAAAGGCACTTTAAATTAAGATGATGGCTGCGCCCTGGGGAAGACTCCGAGGAGTCGTCGGATGGCGTTGCGTGCCGCCACTCGTCCCATTAGTCACGATGCCTTGGCGATTGCGGGGCGGTGCGTAATGCGTCTGGCTCCCTGGATGGAGGCCGCTTAGCATGCTCGCAATTTCTTTACGAGCGAGGGAGGATGGACAGATGGAGGATTTGATCGCTTTTGGGCGGGGGAGGGGCACGAGGCAGCTGATTCGGGGTTCAGAAAGAGCCCCGGATGAGGATGGGATGATTTCGAATTATCTGGAACGACTTTCCTTCAGAGGTTAGACAGCCATTTGTCCAGAATGGGGTAGGGCAGTGATGATTAACCTTTTTGGTGCCCAAAAAGCGTGCCCGCAAATGCACGCGCGCATGCCAGAACCCACAAAATACAATGCAAGCGGGGGGCCCCCGTGCATGCCCCCTGCCCCCTGCCCATACGCCCTCCCCACCGGAAGTCAGGAAACAGGCCTCCGCAGGCTCCTGGAAAGCCTCTGGAGCCTGGGGAGGGCAAAAAAACGGTGCCCCCTGCTCTCGCCCTCTGCACATACACCCTCCCCACCGGAAGTCAGGAAGGCTGGTGCCCCCCTGCTCCCGCCCCCTGCACATATGCCCTCCCCACCGGAAGTCAGGAAACAGGCCTCCCCAGGCTCCTGGCAAGCCTCTGGAGCCTGGGGAGGGCAAAAAACGGTGCCCCCTGCTCTCGCCCTCTGCACATACACCCTCCCCACCAGAAGTCAGGAAGGCTGGTGCCCCCCTGTCCCCGCCCCCTGCACATATGCCCTCCCCACCGGAAGTCAGGAAACAGGCCTCCCCAGGCTCCTGGCAAGCCTCTGGAGCCTGGGGAGGGCAAAACAGGCCTTCCAGGTTGGTGCAGAAAGCTTTCCAGGCCCAAAACGAGGCGCAAGGCAGGCCCTCCGCGCACCATTTTGGGCCTAGAAAGCTTCCTGCACCAACCTGGAAGTCAAAACAGGGCGTGGGGGCACCGCACGAGTCCCCCCGTGCCCCGTTTTGGGCCTGGAAAACCTCCTGCACCAACCAGCAACACCCCGTCCACGCATGCGGCCTGCTCCCCCCACGCATGCACGTCCGTCACCCCCCATGTACCCCACCCTCTGCGCATGCACGGCAGAGACCCGAAGGCCATCTGCCCGGCGGGAGGAGCTGGGGTGGGGTGATGGCTGGTGTGCCCACAGAGAGGACTCTGCGTGCCACCTGTGGCACGGGTGCCATAGGTTTGCCATCACGGGTGTAGGGTTTCCTGCCTAAGCAGGGGGTTGGACTAGAAGACCTCCAAGGTTCCTTCCAACTCTGTTATTGGTCTAGAATGGTATAGGGTCTCCTGCTTGAGCAGGTGTCTAGTCTAGAAGACCTCCAAGGTGCATTGGTTGTAAGTGTGAAAAATGGTAAGAAGTCACTTTTTCCGGTGACAGTTGTAACCTTGAATGGTCATTAAACGAATTATTGCAAGTCAAGGACTCCCTGGAATGGTTAGTAGGAGGGGACTTTTTAAATTAGTTTAAATTAGTTTAATGATTTATTAGAAGAGGGACTCAAGCTGTTCTCCAAAGCACCTGAAGTATAGGAGAAGAAGCAACGGGTGGAAACTAATCAAGGAGAGAAGCAACTTAGAACTAAGGAGGAATTTCCTGACAGTGAGAACAATTAAGCAGAGGAACAACTTGCCACTAGAAGTTGGGAGGCTCCAGGTTTTTAAGGAGACAGGACAACCATTTTTCTGAAATGGTATAGGGCAGTGATGGCTAACCTTTCTGCCATTGCATGCCAAACCAGGGAGGAGCGTGGGGGGTTGAGTGTGCACGTGCCCGCACCCATAATTCAATGTGCCCCGCCCCCCGTGCATGCATGCGTGACACCCCCGTGCTCCACCCGGTTTTGGCACGCGATGGCACGGTGGGTCCGGTAGGCCCATTTTTTGCCCTCCCCAGGCACCAGAGGCTTTCTAGGAGCCTGGGGAGGCCTGTTTCCTGACTTTCGGTGGGCCCGAAAGGCGCGAAAATCAGCTGGCCGAAGCACGCATGCGTGCTGGAGCTGAGCTAGGGCAACGCTCGCATGCCCACAGATATGGCTCTGCGTGCTATCTGTGGCACGCGTGCCGTAGGTTCGCCATCATGGGTATAGGGTGTCAGGTTTCGAGGTCGTCTCAAATAAATTGCATTTCAAACAAAGTCTTCGAAGAAAAATTCCCATTTATTAAGCACGACATTCTACCTCCGACTCATCGAAGCCAACTGACTTCCAGACCCCAAATCCTCTTTCCGTTCCCCACTCCCCTGCACTCATTGGCCATCTTCCAAGTCATTCTACCCCTAATCTACTGCTCCAGCTCAAAGGAATTTCCCCCCTCCCATCCCATCTCCTAGGGGATATTATCTCCAGGGAAAATAAGTAGGTGAAAAGTCAAACGTCCCTTTCCAGACGCCTCCACTTCTCCTTCTTATGTCAGCACTAGAGTAAATGCAACTTGAAATGCTGACATAGGGTTTCCTGCAGTGGTGGGATTCAAGTAATTTAACAACCGGTTCTCTGCCCTAATGATTTCTTCCAACAACCAGTTTGCCGAAACTGCTCAGAAAGTTAACAACCGGTTCTCCCTAAGTGGTACGAACCGGCTGAATCCCACCACTGGTTTCCTGCCTGGTATAGGGGGTTGGACTAGAAGACCTCCAAGGTCCCTTCCAACTATTCTATTCTATTCTATTCTATTCTATTCTATTCTATTCTATTCTATTCTATTCTATTCTATTCTATTCTATTCTATTCCATTCCATTCCATTCCATTCCATTCCACTCCACTCCACTCCACTCCACTCCACTCCACTCCATTCCATATTTTCTATTCTATTCTATTCTATTCTATTCTATTCTATTCTATTCTATTCTATTCTATTCTATTCTATTCTATTCTATTCTATTCTATTCCATTCCATTCCACTCCACTCCACTCCACTCCATTCCATTCCATTCCATTCCATTCCATTCCATTCCACTCCACTCCACTCCACTCCACTCCACTCCACTCCATTCCATTCCATATTTTCTATTCTATTCTATTCTATTCTATTCTATTCTATTCTATTCTATTCTATTCTATTCTATTCTATTCCATTCCATTCCATTCCATTCCACTCCACTCCACTCCACTCCACTCCACTCCATTCCATTCCATATTTTCTATTCTATTCTATTCTATTCTATTCTATTCTATTCTATTCTATTCTATTCTATTCTATTCTATTCTATTCTATTCTATTCTATTCCATTCCATTCCATTCCACTCCACTCCACTCCACTCCACTCCATTCCATTCCATATTTTCTATTCTATTCTATTCTATTCTATTCTATTCTATTCTATTCTATTCTATTCTATTCTATTCTATTCTATTCTATTCTATTCCATTCCACTCCACTCCACTCCACTCCATTCCATTCCATATTTTCTATTCTATTCTATTCTATTCTATTCTATTCTATTCTATTCTATTCTATTCTATTCTATTCCATTCCATTCCACTCCACTCCACTCCACTCCACTCCACTCCACTCCATTCCATTCCATTCCATTCCATTCCATTCTATTCTATTCTATTCTATTCCATTCCATTCCACTCCACTCCACTCCACTCCATTCCATTCCATTCCATTCCATTCCATTCCCTATGCCAATTTTAAAAACAGCTGATATTAAACCAGATAAAATCCTTACAATTTTTCTTTCGCCGCTGTATGGCTGGCAGCTCCTAAATTGGTGAAGGAATATCTCGCTGTTGCATCACTGGCTATGTGACACAAAGGCTGTTGTTTTAGACAAAGAAGTTGTGTGGACTTCAAGTCCCAAAATTCCCTAGACAGGAGGATGGCCAGAGAACTCTGGGAACTGAATCGCAGTGATTCACTTAACAATCGTGGTGAACAAAAGGTCTGAATCGGGAGCGACTCGTTTCCATAGCAATTGGAAATTCTGGACTCTACTTTGGTTGTAAGTCGAGGACTATCTACACGACGGGGAGGTTCCCTTACGGTCGTAACATGAGGACGACCTCGAGAAAACCTTGTGAAAGGAAATGAGAAAATCCATTGGTGCCACGTTTAAGGAAGAAAGAAAAGGAGGCGGTGGAAATGCCATTAGTTGGGTCATTGTGTCTCCCTGAGTGGGCCTTGCATAATGTAGGATTTGCAACGTGAAATAAGATTTAATTTTGTGCGTCGGATTGCTAGTCGCCAGCACAGCTGCTGTGGAGGCTGTGTGTGTGTGTCTAAGTAACACCCTGCCTTTTTGGGGAAGCGGTTGTCCCTCGGAAATCAAACACCCAGCTGGCAACAGGCAAGTCCCCGTTCCAACATTGTGGTTTTCAGCTTTAAAAGATTCAGGGGAGGTTATGGGAAAATGCCTTTTTTGGCCCCGGTCTCTGGGAAGTGCACGCAAGGCTGGCAAAATGATTTTTTGGGTGGTCAGATGAAAAGTCTGGCTGAAAAGAGCTTTATCGGTTCCCAAGAATGAAAGTTTTGAGAGTTGTTCCTCTAGTTTTGGCACAATTTGGTGGGCATTGTTGCTTCTGGTCCTTTAGATCTCCTACATTTTTATTTTTTTGCTTTAATTTATATGCCGCCCTTCTCCGGAGACTCAGGGCGGCTTACAATGCATTAAGCAATAGCCTTCATACTTTTTGTATATATATACAAAGTCAGCTTTTTGCCCCCACAAACTGGGTCCTCATTTTACCTACCTTTGAAAGGATGGAAGGCTGAGTCAACCTTGAGCCTGGGGAGATTCGAACTTGCAGTAATTGCAAGCAGCAGATGTTAATAACAGTGCTTTAGTCCACTGTACTACAGGCTCTTTCCAGCAGTCCAATAGTCCAACCATTGCTTCTATAACTCAATAACAGAGTTAGAAGGGACCTTGGAGGTCTTCTAGTCCAGCCCCCTGCTTAAGCAGGAGAACCTATATCGTTTCAGGTAAGTGGCTGTCTAGAGCCGTGATGGCGAACCCGTGGCACACGGAGCCATATCTGTGGGCACGCAAGTGTTGCCCTAGCTCAGCTCCAGTGCACATGCATTCCGGCCAGCTGATTTTCGGGCCTTCCGGGCCCACCGCAAGTTGGGAAACAGGCCATTTCCGGCCTCTAAAGAGCCTCTTGGGGAGGGGTGGGGAAGGCTGTTTTTGCCCTCCCCGGGCTCCAAGAAAGCCTCTGGAGCCTGGGGAGGGTGAAAAAATGGGCCTACCGGGCCCACCGTGCCATCACGTGCCAAAAGTGGGGGGGAGCGCGGGGGGGGTGTCACGCACGCATGTGGGGGGTGGCGCATTGGATTATGGGTGTGGGCACACACACACCTGATACCCCTGTGCTCCCTTTTGGCACACGATGGCAAAAGGGTTAGCCATCACTGGTCTAGAGTCTAGACTCTTCTTTAAAAGATCCAGTGATGGAGGGCCCACGATTTCTGGTGGCAAGCTGTTCCACTGGTTAATTGTCCTCACTGTTAGGAAGTTTCTCCTTAATTCCAAGTTGCTTCTCTCCTTTATAAGTTTCCAACCATTGTTTCTTGTTCTTCCCTCTGATGCTTTGGAGAATAATTTGCCCCCCTCCTCTTTGTGGCAGCCCCTCAAATACTGGAACGCTGCTATCATGTCACCCCTAATTCTTCTTTTCTTTAGACTAGCCCAGGGGTCTGCAACCTTAAATACTCAAAGAACCATTTGGATCCGTTTCCCACAGAAAAGAAAACACCAGGAGCCACAAAACCTGAGTGGGCGTGGCCAACTCGACCTCACTCTCTCCCACCAGTCACATAATCCCCCTAGCCACGCCTACCCAGCTGGTCATTAGGGCAGAGAACCGGTTGTTAAAAAACACCAGGAACCACCAACTTCTTTTGACATATCCCTTTCTCCCCTCCCTCCCTCTCCCCCTCTTTCCCTCTCTCTCTGTATCTATGTCTCTCTCTCTCCCTCTCTCTCTCTCTCTGTATCTCTCTATGTCTCTCTCTCTCCCTCTCTCTGTATCTCTCTGTCTCTCTCTCTCCCCCTCTCTCTGTATCTCTCTATGTCTCTCTCTCTCCCTCTCTCTCTGTATCTCTCTCTGTATCTATGTCTCTCTCTCCCCCCCTCTCTCTCTGTATCTCTCTATGTCTCTCTCTCTCCCTCTTTCTGTATCTCTCTGTCTCTCTCTCTCCCCCTCTCTCTGTATCTCTCTATGTCTCTCTCTCTCCCTCTCTCTCTGTATCTCTCTATGTCTCTCTCTCCCCCTCTCTCTGTATCTCTCTATGTCTCTCTCTCTCCCTCTCTCTCTGTATCTCTCTCTGTATCTATGTCTCTCTCTCCCCCCCTCTCTCTCTGTATCTCTCTATGTCTCTCTCTCTCCCTCTTTCTGTATCTCTCTGTCTCTCTCTCTCCCCCTCTCTCTGTATCTCTCTATGTCTCTCTCTCTCCCTCTCTCTCTGTATCTCTCTATGTCTCTCTCTCCCCCTCTCTCTGTATCTCTCTATGTCTCTCTCTCCCCCTCTCTCTCTGTATCTCTCTATGTCTCTCTCTCCCCCTCTCTCTGTATCTCTCTATGGCTCTCTCTCTCCCCCTCTCTCTGTATCTCTCTATGTCTCTCTCTCCCCCTCTCTCTCCCTCTCTCTCCCCCCTCTCTCTGTAGCTCTCTATGTCTCTCTCTCTCTCCCTCTCTCTCTGTATCTCTCTATGTCTCTCTCTCTCCCCCTCACTCTGTATCTCTCTGCCCTGGCCGCTTCTCCATCCCACGCCGTCACCCTTACCTTCTCAGGCCAGGCGAGGAGTGATGGGGAGGGGAGGGCAAGTGGTGGGGCCAGCTAGTGGTGGGATCACCAGACAGGGAGCTACAGCAGAGGGTCCAAAGAGCCGCATGCAGCTGTGGAGCCGCAGGCTGCTGACCCCTAGACTAGCCAAACCCAAATCCTGCAGCCGTTCTTCGTGTGTTTTAATCTCCAGGCCTTTGAACATCTTAGTTGCTCTTCTCTGAACTTTTTCCAAAGTCTCAACACCATTTTTTATACTATGGTGACCAAAATTGGTTGCAGTATTCCAGGTGTTGGCCTTACTAGGGTTTTATAAAGTGGTACTAATACTTTGCGTGATTTTGATTCTGTGCCTCTGTTTATACAACCCAGGATCATATTCGCTTTTTTGGCTGCTGCTGCACACGGCTGGCTCATATTCAAGGGATCTTCCACTAGGATTTCCTCTCACAGTTACTGTTTTGAGACTTTCCCAGAATTGCAGATAGTCCTCGACTTACGAACACACAATGGGGTCCAACATTTCCGCTGCTAAGCAAGGCAGTTTAAGTGAGTTTTGCCCCTTTTCAAAATCTTTTCTTCCTACAGTTGTTAAGCGAATCGCTATGGTTAAGTTAGAAACACGGTCATTAAACAAATCTGGCTTAATTCCCCCATTGACTTTGCTTGTCAGAAGGTCGCAAAACAGGATCACAGGACCCCTCCCCCCCGGACACTGCAACCGTCATAAATAAGAGTCCATGGCCAAGAGTCCGAATTTTAGTCATGTGACCATGGGGACGCTGCAATGGTCGTAAGTGTGAAAAACAAGTCATAAGTCACTTTTTTCAGTGGCGTTGTAACTTTGAACGGTCACTAAATGAACTGTTGTAAGTCGAGGACTACCTGTATTCCTGTTTGGGACGGGGAAGGGTTTGGTTGAGTGAGTTTAGGGTGAAAGCCGGTTTGTAGGACTGGATATATCCAGTGCTGGGTTCAGCCTGTAAAATCTTCAAAATTGAGACTCTGGAAAGGGTGCAGAGAAGAGCATTAAAGAGGATTAGGGGACTGGAGGCTGAAATATAAGAAAAACGGTTGCAGGAACTGCGGATGTCTAGTTTAATGAAAAGAAGGACTAGGGGAGACATGATAGGAGTCTCCCAATATTTGAGGGGCTGCCCCAAAGAAGAATGAATTCTGTGAATACGCTAGCACACATTAAAAAAGAAAATTTTAATATGAAGAACGGTTGCAGGAACTGGGTATGCCTAGTTTGATGAAAAGAAGGATCAGGGGTGACATGATAGCAGTCTCCCAATATTTGAGGGGCTGCCCCAAAGAAGAATGAATTCTGTGAATACGCTAGCACACATTAAAAAAGAAAATTTTAATATGAAGAACGGTTGCAGGAACTGGGTATGCCTAGTTTGATGAAAAGAAGGATCAGGGGTGACATGATAGCAGTCTCCCAATATTTGAGGGGCTGCCCCAAAGAAGAGGGAGTCAAGCTATTCTCCGAAGCACCTGAGGGCAGGACAAGAAGCAATGGGTGGAAACTCATCAAGGAGAGAAGCAACCTAAAACTGAAGAAAAAATTCCTGACGGTGAGAACAATTAACTTGCCTCCAGAAGCTGTGAATTCTCCAACACTGGAAGTTTTTAAGAAAAGAGTGGACGATTATTTGTCTGAAAGGTTATAGTTCTTTTATTTGAGCAGGGGATTGGACTAGAAGACCTCCCAAGGTCCCTTCCGACTCTGTTATTCTATGTTCTAAGTTTCAATGGAATCCTAGTTCGCTCAGATAAGTCATATCCTTATCATAACCTTTGGCAAAACGCATTGCCAGGTGTGACCAACAAAAGGAAATATTAAATGCACACCGCACGCAAGAAAGATAATTATATTCTGGAAAAAAGGTGTTAGGTTCAACTCAACTCCAGGTGACAATAAAAGTATATCCGCGAAGGGTTTTTGCAATAATTTTTTGTTTTTGGCTACTTCCCAGTCTAGCCCACCCCACTTCTTAACTACAGGTAGGCCTCGGCTTATGAACGTTTATTTAACAACCGTTTGAAGCAGTGGTGGGTTGCTCCCGGTTTGCACCGGTTCGCAAGAACCAGTAGTAAAAATTTCTAGTAGTTCGGAGAACCGGTAATAACATTGGCTGGCCACGCCCCCGAACTGGTCCCCAGCCCGGTTGCCGCTTGCTTACCCCGCCCACCTCATCAGAGACTTTTTTAAAAAAAACTTTTAAAAGCATTTTTTTTACAACCACTTCGGCCGAAAAAATGCTTTTAAAAGTAAAAAAAAAAAAAAGCCTCTGACGATCGTGCGGCTCTCCTGGGATGGCTGGTGGGCCTGGTGGCTCAGCAGACTGAAAGCATTGTGATTAACACCAGCTGCCTGCAATTACTGTAAGTTCGAATCTCACCAGGCTCAAGGTTGACTCAGCCTTCCATCCTTTCTAAAGTAGGTAAATTGAGGAGCCAGTTTGTGGGGGCAATAAGCTGACTTTGTATAAATATACAAAACTATGAAGGCTATTGCTTAACGCATTGTAAACCGCCCTGAGACTCTGGAGAAGAGCGGCATATAAATCAAATTAGAATTTTGTTTAAAAAAAAAACACCATTTTTTTCTGCAGCCTCTTCGGCCGAAGAGGCTGTAGGAAAAAAAAATGCCTTTAAAAGCCTCTGGCGACCCCAGTTGAGTTGCCTGATCGTCAGAGGCTTCTAAAAGCATTTTTTTTTGCAACCTCTTAAGGTTGTAGAAAAACTGCTTTTAAAAGTTTTTTTTTAAAAAAGTTAGCCACACCCACCCAGTCACATTACCCCCCACCAAGCCATTCCCACAAAATAAGCCACGCCCACAGAACCGGTAGTAAAAATGTTAGAACCCACCCCTGGTTTGAAGTCACAACAGTGCTTAGCGTATGGCATATCCTATATGGACTAGCAATATCTATTAACATTAATGCTGAAAAAAGGGAGTTAAAATTGGATATAGCAAAACTTCTGCCCTAACATGATCATATATTTATGACGGATGCGGCAACCGTCATAAATATTTGCGACCTTCCCAGGAAAGCTTCCCATAAGCAAAGTCAATGGAGGCAGTCTGATTCGCTTAACGACTGCAGCGATTTGGCCGTCGCCGTGTGTTTGCAATGCTTGCAGCCTCCCACCGTGACACGATTGGCGTTTGCAATCTTCCTAAAAGAGGTTTCTGACAACGAAAATCCCATCAAGAAACCCGGATTGGCTTAACGACCACGTGACTGCAACGATTCGCTTAACAACCGTGGCAAAAAAAAAGGTCGTAAAACGGAGCGCGGCTCACTGAACAAACCATCCTTGGAAGTTCTAGTCCAGGTGCATTTGTAAAATCGAGGACTACGTATCGAAAATTGAAAAATATTAATATAAAAATTAGCCAAGGTTCAGTTAGAACGGGATATTTCTAGAAGTTTCCGGCTTTTTCTGGGTGTCTTGAGCTGTGAAATCAGCTTTTTACTTTGATGTCTTCATCTCGAACCAGGAGGGAATATCTCCCCGATTAATATTATGATGATGGCTATTATCCTTGGCCCACCCCTCAAGTTTTTCTCTGCTTCTCTAACAATCGGAAGCTGTTTCCCTCCTCGGGTTTCGAAGGATGATGGATAGCCCCATTTAAGATTTCCAGAAATAAAATATTAATCTGCGTTGCCCCTGTCTCCACCTTCATTAAAGCTTCCTGAGACGCAGCGCCGGATCCGAGTGAGATCTCGCCGCCCTGCCAGAAGCTCTTTGAAGATAATTAATATATCTTCTTATTCTTTCCCCCTCCCCCTTCCTCACAACCCTTCTTTCCAGATGAAATCAGAAAGAAGGAAGGAAGGAAGGAGGGAGGGAAGGAGGGAGGGAGGGAAGTTTTCCCTGGGTTTTATATCAGTGTTACAGGGGCCTTTAAGAGGCGTGGACTTCAACTCCCAGAATTTCCCAGCCAGCATGGCTGGCTGGGGAATTCTGGGAGTTGGAGTCCCTGCATCTTCAGGTACCTATATAGATGGGAAATTATCCTGCTGTCTTTCTCTCCTTTGATACCCTTCTTCTCTTCTCTTCTGTCCTTCATTCCTTCATCCTTTGTTCCTTTGTTTCTTGCTTCCTCCCTCTTCTACGTCTCCTTCTTTTCTGTCTTTCCCACCTCTTCTTGTTCCCTTCTCTTCTAATCCCTCCCTCCTTCCTTCCTTCCTACCTTCCTTCACCTCTTTTCTTCCCCCTTCCTTCCTCCTTTCTTCTTCTACACTTCTTCTCTCCTCTTCCTTCCTTCCTCTCTCCTTTTCACCTTCCTTCATGCCTTCCTCCCTCCATTCTTCTCTTCTCCTCTCCTCTCTCTCTTCTTTTCTCTCTTCTCTTCTCTTCTTCCCTTATCCCTTTCTTCCTCCCTTCTCCCTCTCTTCTATTGTTTTCCTTCCTTCCTTCCTTCCTTCCTTCCTTCCTTCCTTCCTTCCTTCCTGTCTTTCCCTTCCCTTCCCCTGCCCTGCCCTGCCCTGCCCTACCCTACCCTACCCTACCCTACCCTATCCTATCCTATCTTCCTTCCTTCTCCCTCCCTTCTTCTCTCCTGTTCTCCTTCCTTCCCTCCCTCCCTTCTTTTCCTACCTATCCTTGCTGGCTAGGGAATTCTGGGAGCCACAGGCTTTGCTAGATGGTCTCACCTGGGCAACCACAGGTAGAAAAATCCCGAAATGCAGGATTCTCTACTGAAAATTAACCCAGATTGGAACCCTCCACCCGGAGCTTTCAAAGGGGGGGTGTTGGCATCTTGGGGAGATGGCAGATGGCAGCCTCTACATGGGGAAAGATCATTTCTCGGGATGGCGCGTAGGTGCGAAAGGCGCCTGGAACAGAACGTTAAAAGAGGTGGGAAAAATCTCGTGGGTCTCTTGGTTCAGAACAGGTGGCCATTTTTATTTTATTTTATTTTATTTTTTAAACTTGGTCTGCCTTCTCTTTGGATCCCCATGGGGAAAAACATGGGGGGAAATGCCTGCTGTCTATGCAGAGGCCCATCCATCCTGAGACTCTTTCCATATCTCCGGATGAAAAGATCTTCATAGAATCATAGGGATGGAAGGCACGGCAGGAAGTTAGCACCCACCCCTCTCCTAGGAAAATGAGATATTTTAGGAAATATTAAAAAGGGCAGAATATTTCCCCTAAAAGGGGAGGCGGAAACTCAGCCCCCCTCCCACCTTTATCAATGGGCCATTAAGGCCTGGGCCAATCTATTCTACCTAACAAAGAGCCACCTCCTTCAGGCCGACCCATAGTAGGAATTGCCCAAAGCTCTTTCATTACATCATCACCCAGCAAGAGTCAACCAAGCCTGGGACTCAAAAGACAACCTACAGAGTTACCCCTGCATGACCCCATGGGAGTCTGACAACCAATCAGAACACAAGTTCAAATTCAAAAGCCCAACAGAGGGCATAAAAAATCCAGACACTCTCAGCATCTCTGCCCTTTTTTTCTGCCCACGATCTCCAAGGGATGTGATCCTGTTCATCAATAAACCTTCTTTCCAAGCAACTTCCATGAATCCAGTGTCTTTTCCCCCACTTGGAACTGAACCCAGATGGACATTTCTTCCAACAGGACCTTGGAGATCATCTAGTTCGGGTGTCGGCAACCCGCGGCTCCAGAGCCGCATGTGTCTCTTTCACTCCTCTCCTGCGGCTCCCAGACGACCCGGTCACGCAATTGAGAGAGAGAGAGAGAAGGGGGGAGAGACAGAGGGAGATGGAGAGGAAGAGGAAAAAGAGAAAAAAACAGAAATGAGAGGGAGGGGAAAGAGAGAGGGACATTTCCCATAGAAAATACCGGAAACCACAAAACCTGGGTAGCTGGGGGAGGGGGGGTGTCGTCATGTGACTGGGTGGGTGTGACATTGAGTTGGCCATGCCCACCCAGGTTTTGTGGCTCCCGGTGTTTTCTTTTCTGTGGGAAATGGGTCCAAATGGCATTTGAGTATTTAAGGTTGCAGATCCCTGATCTAGTTCAATCCTTTGCCCCATGCGGGCGGGAAAAAGGGTGTGGATCCATACTTTTTTCTCTCATCTTCAGATTTTAATTTATTTTTTATTGGGGAGGGAAAGACACAGAGCCTGACCCTTGGGCCTTTTTTTTTTCACCTTCCTTCATGTCTTCCTCCCTCTCTCCATTCTTCTCCTCTCCTCTCCTCTCTTTTTTACAAAGCATTCTGACTTGGCGACCTCTCTTACAGGTAGTTCTCGACTTACAATGGTTCATTTAGTGACCTTTCGAAGTTGACCACGGCACTGAAAAAAAGTGACGTAGGACCATTTTTACACACTTACGAACATTGCAGTCGCAAGATCAAAATTCAGACACTTGGCAACTGACTCATATTTATGACGGTGGCAGTGTCCTGGGGTCACACGATCCCCTTTTGCGACCTTCTGACAAGCAAAGTCAAGTGGGGGGGAAGCCAGATTCACTTAACAACCGTATTACTAATTTAACAATTGCAGTCATTCCCTTAACAACTTGGCAAGAACGATCGTAAAAGGGGGCAAAATTCACCGAACAACTGTCTCGCTTAGCAACAGAAAGTTTGGGCTCCTCTGTGGTCCTAAGACTACCTGTATTAGAGAGTTCTTAGCAGGAAGAAAGGGACACAGTGGCTCAGTGGCTAAGATGCTGAGCTTTTCGATCAGAAGGTCGGCAGTTCAGCGGTTCGAATCCCTAGTGCCGCGTAACGGGGTGAGCTCCCGTGACTTGTCCCAACTTCTGCCAACCTAGCAGTTCGAAAGCACTTTAAAAATGCAAGTAGAAAAAGAGGGACCACCTTTGGTGGGAAGGGAACAGCGTTCCGTGCGCCTTTGGCGTTTAGTCATGCCGGCCACATGACCACAGAGACGTCTTCGGAGAGCGCTGGCTCTTCGGCTTTGAAACGGAGATGAGCACTGCCCCCTAGAGTCAGGAACGACTAGCACATATGTGCGAGGGGAACCTTTACCTTTATCTTTACCTAGAAGAAAGAAACCCTAAATATTTCAGCTATTTTTAACTTAGAATCCTTGATAAAGACATTTCTTCTGTGCCCCAAATCTCGGACATTTATAGCTGCATAGAGATTTTTTTAAAAAAAAGAAGAAAAGCGGGTTTTTTTAAAAAAAAATAACCTTATTTGGTACAAACCAACTCCTAAAAAGCCATTTTTCTATATAAATGCATAGCCATTATCATGCTGAAGTTGCTGTGATGGACTGTTGAAAAGAGGCTGGGGCAAAAATGAGGAAGTGGGTGGAATAAAGGTGGGGGGGAAAACTCTGCCGGTGATTTAATGTGCATTTAATATAATACCGTTAATTCTGCTCCTTGCAGGGAACTGTGCTGTGTTGAGAATCACAAATGAAAAATTTAGCGTGGTAATGAGGTTAATATTGGACTAGAACAGGAGTGGGTGGAGAGAGAAACAGGCCTGGATTCTAATTTAACCCACAAACAGCTCTCGGACTGATTTGAGGCTGATCCGTTTATTTGCACCCGGCCTACCTCGCAGGGTGGTGGTTGCGGAGATGAAACCGAGATCTCTGGATAAGCTTCCTTGTGTTGGTAGAGAGAATTATGTCCAGGAAGAAGTTAAGGATCTGACTCTTTCTTTCTCAACCTTGGCGACCTTAAGATGGATGGACTTCAACTCCCAGAATTCCCCAACCAGCATTTCAACTCCCAGAATTCCCCAACCAATACATGGGGAATAGCTGGGACGGTCCCAAATGGCAATCACAGGACTCTAGGACATTGCAACCATAGTAAATACAACCTGTGGGTTGCCAGATACCCAAATTCTGATCACCTGACCCTGTGATTGTCGTTAAGTGTGAGGACGAGTCGTAAGTCACTTGTTCAGTTGCCTAGGTTGAGAAGCCCTGAGCTAAAGCATTCCGTCTCTGGATTTTTGAATGGGTAGAAATATTCTATTCAATATTTTGTTTGGGTTGTCAATTTTTATTACACCTGAATTCTTCTGATTTCCGTCACATTTTACCTATATAACATAGAAGTTCTTTGCTCGATTAGCTAGATTATTTATATATATATATATATATATATATATATATATATATATATATATATATATATATATATATTCTCTTTTTTATTTTTGCAACTAACTAAAGGCAGTGAGTGAAACTACCTTTCTTCTCCTATTCCTTCCCCCTCCCAAACAACAACAATCCTGTGAGGTAGTTTGTCTGACAAAGGTGGGACTAGAACTCCCAGTCTCCTGGTGATTGGCCCAAAGTCACCCAGCTGGCTTTCATACCTAAGGCGGGACTAGAACTCACCCTCTTCCTGTGATTGGCCCAAAGTCACCCAGCTGGCTTTCATGCTTAAGACGGGACTAGAAGTCACCCCTTTCCTGTGATTGGTCCAAAGTCACCCAGCTGGCTTTCATGCTTAAGGTGGGACTAGAACTCACTCTCTTCCTGTGATTGGTCCAAAGTCACCCAGCTGGCTTTCATGCTTAAGGCGGGATTAGAACTCACCCTCTTCCTGTGATTGGCCCAAAGTCACCCAGCTGGCTTTCATGCTTAAGGCAGGACTAGAACTCATTGTCTCCTGGTGATTGACCCAAAATCATCCAGCTGGCTTTCATACCTAAGGCGGGACTAGAACTCACCCTCTTCCTATGATTGGCCCAAAGTCACTCAGCTGGCTTTCATGCTTAAGGCGGGACTAGAACTCACCCTCTTCCTGTGATTGGCCCAAAGTCACCCAATTGGCTTTCATGCTTAAGACGGGACTAGAAGTCACCCCTTTCCTGTGATTGGTCCAAAGTCACCCAGCTGGCTTTCATGCTTAAGGTGGGACTAGAACTCACTCTCTTCCTGTGATTGGTCCAAAGTCACCCAGCTGGCTTTCATGCTTAAGGCGGGATTAGAACTCACCCTCTTCCTGTGATTGGCCCAAAGTCACCCAGCTGGCTTTCATGCTTAAGGCAGGACTAGAACTCATTGTCTCCTGGTGATTGACCCAAAATCATCCAGCTGGCTTTCATACCTAAGGCGGGATTAGAACTCACCCTCTTCCTATGATTGGCCCAAAGTCACTCAGCTGGCTTTCATGCTTAAGGCGGGACTAGAACTCATTGTCTCCTGGTGATTGACCCAAAATCATCCAGCTGGCTTTCATACCTAAGGCGGGATTAGAACTCACCCTCTTCCTGTGATTGGCCCAAAGTCACCCAGCTGGCTTTCATGCTTAAGGCTGGACTAGAACTCACCCTCTTCCAGTGATTGGTCCAAAGTCACCCAGCTGCCTTTCATGCTTAAGGCTGGACTAGAACTCACCCTTTTCCTGTGATTTGCCCAAAGTCACCCAGCTGGCTTTCATGCCTAAGGTGGGACTAGAACTCACCATCTCCTGGTGATTGGCCAAAAGTCATCCAGTTGACTTTCATGTCACAAGCAGGACTAAAACTCACTCTCTCCTGGTGATTAGCCCAAAGTCACCCAATTGGCCTTCATGCTTAAGGCGGGACTAGAACTCACTGCCTCCTGGGGATTGGTCCAAAATCAGCCAGTTGGCTTTCCCAACTAGTTATTATAATAATGATTAAGTGTTTGTCTTGTTTGCACTTGGCTAGGTGAAAATTGTATTTTATTGTTTAATGGCTAACAAATAAAAGCAATAAAGCATTTTTAAAAAAAAAAAAATATAAGATTAGGAGAATGAATAAAACAGCAGCCAGTTGAAACAGCTCTGAACCACAGCTGGCAGCAGCTGGATTCCTAGGGCCAGAGAGCTGAGATCCATCCAGTTTAATGGGAACAAAATAAGAGGTGAAGTTTTATAATTCAGAGGGGAAAAAAAGAAGTAGTTTTACAGTCCTCTAACTAACATAACTATGGAGGGAGGAGGGAAGAACTGACGAGGGCCTCGGTACAGTACAAAGTTAGGGGAAAAAATGTTAGGAAAAAGTCCTCTCCCATTTCAAATCTGTAAATGCAATCTGCTGCTTTAAAATGGAAAAAAATAACAAACCCCAAGCAATTAGAGGGAGAAAAAGAAGGAACATCTTGTAGCAAATTGGTTTATTTATATTCACAATAATTCTTTAGGGCACTTTTTTTTTTTAATCTGGCAGTTTGAAGATGTGCGGACTTCAACTCCCAGAATTCCCCAGCTTAGCCTATAACAGTGATTCCCCATCTCCCCAGAGGCCCTCTGGAGGCCAGATACAGCCCATTTCCCAACTTCTGGTAGGACCGGAAGGCCCAAAAATCAGCTGGCTGGCACACACATTTACATTATTGTGTATCCATCCGGGCCCGTGATGGCGAACCTATGGCACGGGTGCCACAGGTGGCACACGGAGCCATATTGGTGGGCACGTGAGTGTTGCCCTAGCTTAGCTCCAGCGCGCATGCACGCACCAGCCAACTGATTTTCAGGCCTTCCGGTCCCACCGGAAGTCGGGAAACTGGCTGTTTCCGGCCTCCAGGGGGGATGGGGAATGCCTTTTTTGCCCTCCTCAGGCTCCTAGAAAGCCTCTGGAGCCTGGGGAGGGGGAAAAACGGGCCTACTGGGCCCACTGGGCCATTGCGTGCCAAAAACAGGGGGAAGTGGGGGGGGTCACGTGTGCATGCGCAGGAGGGCGGAGTGCATTGAATTATGGATGTGGGCACACGCACCCGTGACCCCCCACGCTCCCCCCGATTTTGGCACGCGATGGCAAAAAGGTTAGCCATCACTGACATAGGCCCTATATAGACCAGAGTTTATCAACCTTAGCCATTTTTAAAGCGTGTGGACTTCAGTTCCCAGAATTCCCCCAGCCAGCATGCCTGGATGAAGAATTCTGGGAATTGAAGTCCACACATCTTCAAGTGGCCAAGGTTGAGAAAAATCACTTGAGGACAATGGGACAATGTTGATTAAAATGAACAAAAGGTCTGCTTCCAACACAGAGCTGGGTAAAGGACTCTTAAGGTCATCCAGCCTAACCCCTTTTCTCAGTGCCGGGATTCAGATTGAAACATCCCAGGCTGATGGTGGTTTAGCCTCAGTTTGAACACAGTCACTGAAAGGGAGGCACCAATGTGAGCTGTTTTTTTTTTAGTGGGTTATTTTCCCTCTGAGCAATTGGGAGTTTTCTGAATCAACTTTTCTATCATTTGAATCTGTTGTTCCACCTCCTGCATTCTCTGGAACAGCGGTCACCAACTGGTGGTCCGTGAACCCCTGGTGGTCCACGAAAAATTTTTGGTGATCCGCAGAAAAATTATTTGCATTTTTTATATTGCACTAAATCAGGAGTCCTCAAACTCCGGCCCCTGGGCTGGATACGTGCAATGAACGTTTGTGTTGCTGCAGAGAGTCTCCCCCTTCGGGGTCTTCTTGTGTGGGTCGGAGGGGGGCAGAAATTCCGACTTGGGGTCTGTTTTAGCCTCCTGGTGTGGGGCTTTGGGCGAAGTCTGGAGGGAAGCGCCGCTGGTGGCAAAGAGCCGGAGGGCCTCGTTTCAATGGGACTGCACATTGGCCTGGAACTGGCTGACCATCTCAGCCTGCTGAGCCTCCAGGCACCAGTACCTGGCCTTCTCGCACTCCCGCAGGTCTTCCCTCTGCTTGGAAAGCCTATGCTCCTAGTCCTCAGTGAGGTGCTTTGCTGGCTGGGGAATTCTGGGAGTTGAAGTCCGCCAGGCTTACGGTGGCCAAGGTTGGGGACCCCTGGACTAGAAGTCCCTTCCCACTCTTTCATTCTAGCCACTGCTTTAAGCCACGATCAGATCCTTTATTGGGCCGCTGCCCAAACCTGGGGAAGACGGATTCACTTAACAACCGTGTTACTAACGTTAAGAACGGCAGTGATTTCACTTATTAACCATAGCAAGGAAGGTCGTAACCTGGGGCAAAACTCACTCAACCAATGTCTCACCTGGCCAGAAAGGTTTTGGGCTCAGTTGTAGTAATTCGTTGAGGATTACCTCCTGTCTGTAAATTCTTTGTACCTGGGCAAAACTTAACAGACCTTTTTGGGATGATTTACAGCATGCCATCCAAACTTCCAGGAGCCCTGATTCCTGTGGAATGGACATTTGGCAAATCGTATAAAAATTTTTTATAATGATGCTAATTGTTAAGTCACGCTCGATTTTGCAATCTTTTTTTCCCACGGCCGTCCGGCTTTTCCCTTTGACTTCTCCCCTCCCCTCTTCTCCCTTCACTTCCCTTTCTCTTCTCCCTTCCTTCCCCCTCTCCCTCTCTTTGTCTCCTCCTGTCTTTTCCCCTTCTTCTCCCTTCCCCTCTCTCATCTCCTTCCCTCTCTGTCTCTTCTATTTCCCTGCCTCCTCTCCTCTCCCTTTCCCTCTCTTCCGTCTCTTCCAGCTCCCCCTTCTTCTCCTCTCTCTTTTCTTCCTCCCTTCTTCCCTCCCTCTTTTTGTCTCCTCTCTCCTTCCTTCCCCACCTCTCTCCCTCTCTGTTTCCTCTCCTTCCCTCAGCTCTCCCCCCTTCCTTCTCCCTCCCTCTCTTCCCCTCTCTTCCAGTTCTCCCCTCTTCTCCTCTCCTCTCCTCTCCTCTCCTCTCCTTCCTTCCTTCCCTCTCTACCTCTGTCCTTTCCTCTTTCCTCTCTCCTCCTTCCCCTCCCTCTCTTCCCCTCACACCTCCTCCCCTCCCCTCTCTCCTCCCCTCCCTCCTGCTTTTTGTCCTTTCCTCTCCCCTCTCCTCCTTCCCCTCCCTCTCCTCTCCTTTTCTTGCCTC
Organism: Arizona elegans; assembly: GCA_022577455.1. Taxonomy (NCBI): domain Eukaryota; kingdom Metazoa; phylum Chordata; class Lepidosauria; order Squamata; family Colubridae; genus Arizona; species Arizona elegans. The sequence continues at coordinate 10,643,311 of JAKOOJ010000018.1, forward strand.
TCCTCCCCTCCCCTTCCTCCTCCCCTCCCTCCTGCTTGTTGTCCTTTCCTCTCCCCTCTCGCCTCCTTCCCCTCCCTTTCTTCCCCTCACACCTCCTCTCTTTTTCTCTCCTCTCCTCTCATACTTCCCCTCTCTCCTTCCTCCCTCCCTCCCTCTCTTTGCTCTTTCCTCTCCCCTTTTCCCCTCCCTCTCTTCCCCTCACACCTCCTCTCCTTTCCTCTCCTCTTATACCCTTCCCTCTCTCCTTCCTCCTTCCCCTCCCTCTCTTCCCCTCACACCTCCTCTCTTTTTCTCTCCTCTCCTCTCATACCCTCCCCTCTCTCCTTCTTCCTTCCCTCCCTCTTTGTCCTTTCCTCTCCCCTCTCTCCTCTCCTCCTTCCCCTCTCTCTCTTCTCCTCACGCCTCCTCTCCTTTCCTTTCCTCTCCTCTTGTACCCTTCCCTCTCTCCTTCCTCCTTCCCCTCCCTCTCTTCCCCTCACACCTCCTCTCCTTTTCTCTTATCTCCTCCCCTCTCCTCTCTCCTTCCTCCTTCCCTTCCTCCTGCTTTTTGTCCTTTCCTCTCCCCTGTCTCCTCTCCTCCTTCCCCTCCCTCTCTTCCCCTCACACCTCCTCTCCTCTTGTACCCTTCCCTCTCTCCTTCCTCCTTCCCCTCCCTCTCTTCCCCTCACGCCTCCTCTCCTCTCCTTTTCTCTTATCTCGTCTCGTCTCCTCCCCTCTCTCCTTCCTCCTTCCCTCCCTCCCTCTCTGTTTTTTTCCTCTCCCCACTCCTCCTTCCACTCCCTCTCTTCCCCTCACACCTCCTCCCCTCCCCTCTCTCCTTCCTTCTTCCCACCCTCCCTCCCTCTTTTCTCCTCCTCTCTCCTCCCCTCCCTTCTTTCCCAGCATTCAGAACTCTCTCCAGGGAACAGCTGGCACTTCGTCTCACTTGCTCCACTGGTCCAAAATATGATAATTTGAAGCTAGCTGGTCATTTGTGCCTCCAGTGAGAACTCCGTGTGCGATTTGTTTCCATCTGTTTGTGTGTCCTTGGCTATCTGCTGCAATATTTTCAGGCGCCTTCTCCAACCCCCAGAGCCCAAAACCAATAGGCCCCCCCACAGCAGTTAACCAAACAGCCGGTCTCCCATTTTGCAACTCCAGATTCTGCCCTCCTGACAGCCTCTTAAAACTAGCCAGGGCTTCATGGCATAACACATTTTTTGTTTAATGGACACAGCGGACTATATAATCCAAGAATCCATAAAGCATCAATTTCACTCCTTTGGCTAAGGATCCAAACATTGTTCTGGTTGTCCATCACAGGGACTAGAAACCAGAATAATTCAAAACGTAGGAGAGCTTTGATCCAGCTGCCAACAGAAAGAACTTTATCTTCCCCCCAAAACATCCTAAGCAGTTAGTTCTTGACTTACGACCACAAGTGAGCCCAACATTTCTGTTGCTAAGCGAGACATTTATTCGGTGACTTTTTTTGCCCCATTTTTTACGACTTTTCTTGCCACAGTTGTTAAGTGAACCACCGCAGTTTTTAACGACACAATTCTTACATGAAACTGGCTCCCCCCCTGCCTCCCCACCTTGACTTTGCTTGTCAGAAGGTCGCAAAAGGGGATCACATGACCCCGGGACGTTGCGACCGTCATGAATGTGAGCCAGTTGCTAAGGATCTGAATTTTAGTCACATGACCACTGGGGTGCTGTATTGGTTGTAACTGTGAAAAATGGTCATAAAGTCACTTTTTTTCCAGTACAGTTATAAGTTTGAATGGTCACTAAATAAATTGTTGTAAGTCGAGGACTACCTGGGCTCGTTAGTAGGAAGGGAGTTTTTAAAATAGTTTAAATTATTTACTAGAAGAGGGAGTCAAGCTATTCTCCAAAGCACCTGAGGGCAGGACAAGAAGCAACCGATGGAAACTAATCAAGAGGAGAAGCAACTTAGAACTAAGGAGAAATTTCCTGACAGTGAGAACAAATAATCAGTGGAACATCTTGCCATCAGAAGTTGTGAATGCTCCAACACTGGAAGTTTTTAAGAAGTGACAGCAGAACTGTTTGTCTGAAATGGTGTAGGGTTTTCTGACTGAGCAGGGGGTTGGAGTAGAAGACCTCCAAGGTCCCTTCCAACTCTGCTATTCTATTCTATTCTATTCTATTCTATTCTATTCTATTCTATTCTATTCTATTCTATTCTACTCTACTCTACTCTACTCTACTCTACTCCACTCCACTCCACTCCACTCCACTCCACTCCACTCCACTCCACTCCACTCCATTCCATTCCATTCCATTCCTTTCCATATTTTCTATTCTATTCTTTATTCCAATATTCTATTCTACTCTACTCTACTCTATTCCATTCTATTCCATTCCATGTTTTTTTCTATTCTTTTCTATGCTATGCTATGCTATGCTATTCCATTCCATCTATTCCATTCCATTCCATTCCATTCCATATTCCATTCCATGTTTTTTCTATTCTATTCTATTCTATTCTATTCTATTCTATTCTATTCTATTCTATTCTATTCTATTCTATTCCATATTTTCTATTCTGTTCTGTTCTGTTCCATTCCATGTTTTCTATTCTATTCTATTTTCTATTCTATACGAATGGTTCCAGCCCTGAGCATAAAAATCGTGGTTTCCAGGAGAGAGGCAGGGGGTGAGGGATGTTGAAGGCTTAACGAAGCGAAAAACGTCTGATTTTCTGCACGTATCTTTTGTGCGTGTGTGTGTGTTTGCGTGCAGGGGGGGTCTGGGGCTGAGCCTGAGAGAAAAGGGGGATCGGGGCCATCCTTACAGGTTTCCCAAATGCTGTAATAATAATAATAATAATAATAATAATAATAATAATAATAATAATAATAATAATAATAATAATAATAAAAAAAATAATAATAATAATAATAATAATAATAATAATAATAATAATAATAATAATAATAATAATAATAATAATAATAATAAGGCTCTTTCGGGAAGATGCGATCTCGGATTCCTCTTGCAGACCCAAAGAGGCGGTGCGACTCGCGCGGGGCTATTTATATAGGCGGCGCGTGTGAGCGATCCCGAGTTTCATACGGGAGATAAGGGATCCCTGGAGGAGGGAGGGAGGGAGGGAGGATGGGCACGGGGTGGGGTGGGGGGGTGGGAAGGAGGCAGGAGGAGAGGAGGGGAATTGGCGGGGAAGGAGGAAGGGGGGAGCGGGAGGAGGGCTGGAGGAGAGTCCCTTCCTCTTTGCAAAAACCACCCATTTCTCTTGGGCTCTTAAATCTGATATCTCCTCCATCCCTCCTCCGTCTCTCTCTCTCTCCAGAAGAGAATTCAAGGCTTCGGAGGTGCTTTATTCTCCCCCTCGGAGGCAGGCAGAGAGGTTGGGGGCGGGGGGGGGGAAGAGAAAGATAAAGAAAGGAAAAAGAGAAAGAGAAAAAGAGAAGGAAGGAAGGAAAATAGAAAAGAAAGAAAAAAGGAAGGAGGGTAGGAAGAAAGAAAAGGAAAAGGAAAAGGAAAAGGAAAAAGAAAGAAGAGAGAGAAAGGGAGGGAGGAAAGAAAGAAAGAAAGAAAGAGAAAGAAAGAAAGAAAGAAAGAAAAAAGAAAGAAAGAAAGAAAGAAAGAAGTAAGAAAAGAAAGAAGAGAGAGAAAGGGAGGGAGGAAAGAAAGAAAGAGAAAGAAAAGAAAAAGAAAGAATGAAAGAAGTAAGAAAAGAAAGAAGAGAGAAAGGGAGGGAGGAAAGAGAGAAAGAAAAGAAAAAAGAAAGAAAGAAAGAAGTAAGAAAAGAAAGAAGAGAGAGAAAGGGAGGGAGGAAAAAAGAAAAAGAGAAAAAAGAAAGAAAAGTAAGAAAAGAAAAAAGAGAAAGGGAGGGAGGAAAGAAAGAAAAGAAAAAGAAAGAAAGAAGAAAGAAAAGAAAAGTAAGGAAAGAAAGAAAAGAGAGAAAGGGAAGGAGGAAAGAAAGAAAGAGAAAAAAAGAAAAAGGAAGAAAAAAGAAAAGAAAGAAAAGAAAGAAGAGAGAAAGGGAGGGAGGAAAGAAAGAGAAAGGAAAGAAAAGAAAAAGAAAGAGAAAAAAGAAAAAGAAAGAAAGAAAAGAAAGAAAAGGAAAGGGAGAGAGGAGAAAGAAAGAGAGAGACAGACAAAAAGAAAGAAAGAAAGAAAGAAAGAAAGAAAGAAAGAAAGAAAAAGAAAAGATTTTCAACAGCCTTACGAGTCTGAGGTCCAATCAGGCAGGATGCCTGTTGGTGTGTATGTGTGTGTTTATCTGTGTGTATCTATTTGTGGGTGTGTATAAAAGGAGCAGGATACCTATTGGTGTGTGTATCTATGAGTGTTATGTGTGTGTGTATGTAAAAGAGAGAGAGAGAGAGAAGCATTAGGATTCAATCAGAATAGAGATGGAAGAGACCTTGGAACTGTGGTGAAATTCAATTTTTTTACTACCGGTTCTGTGGGTGTGGCTTGGTGGGTGTGACAGGGGCAGGATACTGCAAAATCTTCATTCCCACCCCACTCCTGGGGCCAGCCAGAGGTGGTATTTGCTGATTCTCTGAAATACTCAAAATTTCCACTACCGGTTCTCCAGAACCTGTCAGTACCTGCTGGATTTCACCCCTGCCTTGGAGGTCCCTGCTCAAGCAGGAGACCCTATACCATTTCAGACAAATAGTTGTCCAATCTCTTCTTGAAAATCTCCAGAGATGGAGCACCCACAATTTCTGGAGGCAGGTTGTTCCACTGGTTAATTGTCTTCGCTGTCAGAAAATTTCTCCTTGGTTCCAGATTGCTTCTCTCCTTGATGGGTTTCCATCCAGCCATTGTTTCTGGTCTTGCCTTCTGATGCTTTAGAGTAGGGGTCTCCAACCTTGGCAACTTTAAGACTTGTGGACTCCAACTCCCAGAGTTCCTCAGCCAGCTTTGCTGGCTGAGGAACTCTGGGAGCTGAAGTCCACAAGTCTTAAAGTTGCCAAGGTTGGAGACCCCTGCTTTTGAGAATAGGTAGATCCCCCCTCTTCTTTGTGGCAGCCCCTCAAATACTGGCATATCATGTCACCCCCTGGCCTTTCTTTTCTCTAGACTGGCCAAATCCAATTCCTGCCATTCCTTTCAGGAATTTAATCAGCAGAGGAGGGGACGCAGCCCCTTGGATGGCAGCCCATCTTCCCTCCCTGCCTCTTATTCAAACTGGCTTCTGGTTTCCATCATCTCTAGCTGGAAACCGCAAGGATGCATTCCTGCGCTTTTCCAATTTGGCTCCGAAAAGATCGGGAAGGGAGGGGGGTGCACAATCCAGGAAGAGCGGCAGAGGAGGCCGATCCAGGCCCTGTCATTACCCCCACCCCACCCCACCCGCCATCCCGGCTGGATCAGCAACCCATGGAGGCACCTGAGTGTTCTTTTATTGCTACAGGGTTAGGGTTTAGGGTGAATGACTGGGATGGTTAAGTTAATAACATGGCTGTTAAGAGAAAGAGACAGAAAGGGAAAGAGGGACAGAAAGAGAGAGGAAAAGAGAGAGAAAGAGAACAGGAAGAGAGGGAAAGAGAAGGGGAAGATGGAGAAAAAGAAAGAAAGAGGGGGACAGGAAGAGAAAGGGAGAGAGAAAAAGAAAATGGAAGAGAGAGGGAGAGAAAGAGGAAGAGAGTGGGAGAGAGAAAGAGAAAGCAAGAGAGAGAACATGGGAAGAGAGGGAAAGAAAGAGAAGGGGAAGATGAAGAAAAAGAAAGGGGGAAGGGAGAAAAAGGGAGCGAGAAAAAGAAAATGGAAGAGAGGGAGAGAAAGAGGAAGAGAGGGAGAGAAAGAAAGAAAGAGAGAGAGAGAAAGGGAGAGAAAGTAAGAGGGAGAGGGAAAGAGAGGGAAAGAAAGAGAAGGGGAAGATGGAGAAAAAGAAAGAAAGGGAAGGGAGAAAAAGAGAGAGAGAGAAAATGGAAGAGTGGGAGAGAAGGAGGAAGAGAGAGGGAGAGAAAGAAAGAGAGAAAGAGGAAGAAAAAGTAAGAGGGAGAGGGAAAGAGAAGGGAAGATAGAGAAAAAGAAAGAAAGGGGGAAGGGAGAGAAAGGGAGAGAGAAAAAGGGAGAGAAAAAAATGGAAGAGAGTGGAAAAGAAAGAGGAAGAGAGGGAGAGAAAGCAAGAGAAAGCAAGAGAGAGAAAGAGGAAGAGAAAGTAAGAGGGAGAGGGAAAGAGAGGGAGAGAAAGACAGAGGACGAAGAGAGGGAAAGAGAAAGGGGAAAGATGGAGAAAAAGCAAGAGAGAAAGGGAGAGGGAGAGGAAGAGAAAGGGAGAGAGAGAAAAAGAAAAAGGAAAGAAAGAAAAAGTGGAAGAGGAAGAAAGAGAAAGAGGGAAACAGAGATGAAGGGAGGGAGAGAAAGAGAGAGAGAAAGAAGAGAAGAAATTTTCATGATTTGAATCGCTTATCTTCACACACAAAAACATGTACAGGTCATCCTCAACGTACGACCACAATCGAGCCCAACATTTCTGTTGCTAAGCGAGACAGTTGTTAAGTGAGTTCTGCCCCATTTTCCGATCTTCCTTGCCACAGTTGTTAAGTGAATCACTGAAGTTGTTAAGTGAATCACACTGTTGTTAAGTGAATCTGGCTTCCCCATTGCCTTTGCTTGTCAGAAGGTCGCAGAAGGGGATCCCGGGACATTGCATGAATCAGTTGCCAAGGGTCCGAATTTTGATCACGGGACAAAGGGGGTGCTGCAACGGTCGTAAGGGTGAAAAATGGTCATAAGTCACTTTTTTCGGTGATGCTGTAACTTTGAATGGTCGTAAGTCAGGGACTACCCGTATGCTAGATTGGGAGGTCTCTGTGACATATTTGCTGCTCAACAATCATCAAGAAAACAGCTCGGTTAGAGCTCCAATGAGCACCAATCCTTGGAGAATTCCCAGCATCTGTTGCAAGGATGCTGAAACCTCCTGAAATCTGGTTCCTGATTGTCTCAGTAACAGAATAACAGAGTTGGAAGGGACCTCCGAGGTCTTCTAGTCCACCCCCCTGCTCAAGCAGGAGACCCTATGCAATTTCGGACAAATGGTTGTCCAATCTCCTCTTTAAAACCTTCAGTGATGGAGCACCCACAACTTCTGGTGGCAAGCTGTTCCACTGATTAATTGTTCTAACTGTCAGGAAATTCATTGGTTCCAGGTTGCTTCTCTCCTTGATGAGTTTCCACCCATTGCTTCTTCTCCTGCCCTCAGGGGCTTTGGAGAATAGTTTGACTCCCTCTTCTTTGGGGCAGCCCCTCAAATATTGGGAGACTGCTATCATGTCACCCCTGATCCTTCTTTTCATCAAACTAGGCATACCCAGTTCCTGCAACCGTTCTTCATATTAAAATTTTCTTTTTTAATGTGTGCTAGCGTATTCACAGAAAAAAATGACAATAAAGGTTTATCTTACAATCTTATCTTATCTTATCTTCTTATCTTATCTTATCTTATCTTATCTTATCTTATCTTACCTTACCTTACCTTACCTTACCTTACCTTACCTTACCTTACCTTACCTTACCTTACCTTACTTTCACCTTCACCTTCACCTTCATCTTATCCCATCCTATCCCAACTCATCCCAACTTATCCTATCTTGCCCTGCCCTGCCGTACACTACCTTACTTTACCTTATCATCTTATCTTGTCTTAGATCTTGGGATTCAGCCGGTTCAGACCGGTTCGAGCAAATCGATAGTGGCAACCTGCAGGGGCCACCCACCCGCCTGGGCACAGTCCCATCTTATATCGCTATGTTTTTGATGTCGCACGCATGCACGGATGTCGCACGCGAACAAATTGCTGTGTTTTGTGACGCCGCACGCATGCGTGGACGGTGTGCGAGAGCGAATTGCCGTGTTTTGTGATGCCACACGCACGCATGGATGACACGCGTGTGCATTTCCGCTGCTGGGCGAACCGGTAGCTACAGTATATAAAGCCCACCTCTGATCTTATCTTATATCTTATCCTATCTCCGTGATGGCGAACCTATGGCACATGTGCCATAGGTGGCACACGGAGCCATGTCTGTGGGCACACGAGCGTTGCCCTAGCTCAACTCCAGCTCACAAGCGTACACCAGCCAGCTGATTTTCGGGCCTTCCGGGCCCACCGGAAGTCAGGAAATGAGTCATTTCCGGCCTCCAGGGGGTGGGGGAGGCTGTTTTTGCCCTCCCCAGGCTCCTAGAAAGCCTCTGGAGCCTGGGGAGGGCGAAAAAATGGGCCTACTGGACCCACCGGTAACTTTTTTGTCGTTGCGTGCCAAAAGCAGAGGGAGCCCAGGGGGAGTCACGTGCACATGTGTGGGAGGGCATTGAATTATGGGTGTGGGCATGCACACACGCTCCCCCGCACTCCCCCCACTTTTGACACGCGACGGCAAAAAGGTTAGCCATCACTGTCTTATCTCATCCCATTGCATCCTATCCCATGTCAACTTGCAAAGCTTTCAAGTTGCCATGAGCAGGAGGGAGGGAGAACTGAAGTGAATTTCATACATTCTTTCTGACCGCAATCAGAAGGCGGGTGTTAGGTTTCACAGCCAGCCAAAGTGGTTAATTGGAGAATGTGATTTATGACATGGCCAGGGGGGGAGGGGAGAGACAGGGTCATAGTGGTACGTAAATCTATGTGGGATCAGTCCTGACTTCATCCGAGTATTGCCGGAATGTTGCTCCTAATGAACCACTATATTTCCTTTGAAGTTTTGATCATGGCTCATGAATTAATTAGGGCATCTTTCAGAAACTTGACATCCCATCCTATCTATTTTATCCTCCAGCCCCTCATCATCCTTGTTGCTCTGCTCTGCACTCTTTCCAGAGTCTCAACATCTTGTTTACATCATGGAAACCAAAACTGGATGCAGTATTCGAAGTGTAAAATAAATCTGGGGGCTACTGAGGATGAGACCCTTGGGGTGTGGGGAGGGCCACATTCTAGATCAGAGGTTTCAAACTCAAGGCCCGCAGGCTGGATCTGGCCCGCGGGGTGCTTAGATCTGGCCTACGGAACCACCCTGGAAACAGCAGAGGACCAGCCCGAAGGAGCTCCATTTTCGCTGGCAGAAGGTGGCAAGAGGCTGTTGCAGCCAAAAATGGAGCTTGGGAGCCCGTTTTCACTGGCAGAGCGCTTGGGACGACACAGGTGAGTGACATCGAACTGGCCACGCCCCCCCTGAGGTCAAACACAACCCTGATGTGGCCCTCAGTGAAATAGAGTTTGACACCCCTGTTCTAGATTGTCAAAAAGTGGGAGCACCCCACTTTCACTCGTGATGGGGGAAAAGTCCACTTGCCAGTTCTCTAAAAGCCAAGGTGTTCATGTGAGCGCATAGTTTTGCCGGCCTTGACAACGCCGCCAGCTCCCTGAGCCTTCGTGAGTTCTGGACCGCTGAAGGACCAATTAATGCTGTTTTTTGCTGGTCTGCTCCCCCCGGAGGAGCAGATCTTGTCTTGCATCAGGTCTGCCTCCGATCCCCCAGGTGCGTGGTTTCTTATTTCGGCATCTCCGCTGGGGGAGGGGGGAATGGGTAAATGTCTTGGGAGACTGAACGCTACTGTCCAGTTCTCCGGGGTGTTTGTAGGTAGGTGGGATTCTCCCTAGCAAGAATCATGTGATTTTGTTAGAGGTGGAGAAGCCTGCTAGAGGAGGTGGAGAAGAGGAGAGAAAAAAGAACAGAAGGGAGGGAGAGGAGAGGAGAGGAGAGGAGAAGAGAATATAGAATTTTTATTTATTTTATTTTATTTTATGCAATTTATATGCCGCCCTATCTGCGAGGACTCAGGGCAGCTCACAATGGTAAAATGCATAGTTCTTTATTAAAATGATACAAAATTAAAATCCAATTTAAAACAGTTTAAAATTCATTAAAAAACCGCCATCAGTCCAGGCTACGGAACAACCAGGTCTTCAACTCGCGGCGGAACGAGCGAAGGTATATTCAATTCGCGGCAGAACGAGCGAAGAATATAAAATATAATATAGAATACACACAGGGGGTGGGCTTCAAAAATTTTTGCAAGGGGTTCTTTGCCCGGTTGCTGAGTGGGCATGGCCATGGTGGGCGTTGCGTAGTCCGCCTCCTGCACCACAGTGGGTGGGTGGGTGTTTTTGCCCTCCCCGGGCTCTGGAGGCTTTTCTTGAGCCTCCGGGAGGGCGAAAACGGCCTCCCCAGGCTCCAGGGGCCTTCTGGAAGCCAGAAATGAGCCTGTTTCCGGCCTTCCTTAACTTCTGGTAGGCCCGTTTTTCACCCTCCCCAAGCCTCTGCGCGCATCCTGCACTTACCTGCATCCAAAACGGGTCGCATGGGGACTCCTGGGAGGGGCAGAGTGGGGTGGGCGGGGCCAGCCAGGAGTGGAATTTGGGGGTTCTCCGAACTGCACAGAATCTTAGCTAGAGGTTCTCCTGAACCCCTGCAAACCCCAAGCAGCCCACTCCTGAATACACACACAATACACAACACAACACAACACAATACAGAGAATAGAACAGAAGAGAATATTCTTTATTGGCCAAGTGTGTGGACCCAGAAGAAAATTGTCTCTGGTGCATAAGCTCTGTGGTGTACATACAAACAAAGTAATATAATTATAAGGTACCAATAGGAGAAGGTAGTAGGAAAGATGAGTAATAAAATTGTAAGGGAACTTGGAGGTCTTTTAGTTCAAACCCCTGCACAAACAGGAGACACCATTTCAGACAAATGGCTCTCCAATCTCTTCTTAAAAGCCTCCGATGATGAAGAATTCATAACTTCTGCAGGCAAGTGGTTCCACTGGTTAATTGTTTTCACTGTCAGGAAATTTCTTCTTTGTTCCAGGTTGCTTCTTCCTAGATTAGTTCACATCTGTTATTTCTTGTCCTACCCTCAAGTGCTTTGGAGAACAGCTTGACCCCTTCTTCTTTGGGGCAGCCCCTCAAATATTAGGGGCTATTGTGCTACTATTAGGGGCTAATGTTACTGCTATTGTGTTACTCCTAGTCCTTCTTTTCATTAAAGTAGACAGACCAGTGGTTCTGTGGGCATGGCTTGGTGGGCGTGGCATGGTTTGGTGGGCGTGGCAGGAGAAGGATACTGTAAAATTTAATTAATTAATTAATTAATTAATTAATTTGTATACCGCCCTTCTCCCAGAAGGGACTCAGGACGGTGAACAGCCAAAATTAAAATACATACAATACAAAAGTTAAGATAATTAAAAAGAATTAAATCATTGGCTTCCCAATTTAAAACCCCCAAGTCTATAAAATTTAAAATCCCAATTAAGAACCATTTAGGCTAGGCCTAAATCTCCATTCCCTCCCTACTCCAGGGGAAGGATACTGCAAAATCCCCATTTCCTGCCGATCAGCTGGGACTCGGGAGGCAGAGAATAGATGGAGGCGGGGCCAGTCAGAGGTGGTATTTGCCGGTTCGCCAAACTACTCAAAATTTTCACTACCGGTTCGTCAGAACTGGTCAGAACGTGCAGAAACCCACCTCTGAGACAGACCCACTGTTCTCAGATGTCTTAGTCTTCAGATACTAATAATACAGTAATACAGCCCGTTCTACATGGATAAATATCTTTAGACATGAGACAGTGCTGTGGGAATTAGGTATTCAGCAAAATTATGGCACAAGGGAAAAAACTCATCTTCGTGTCTAGTTGTTTTGGCACGCAATGCCCTATAGCGGCGTCCTGAGGGGAGGAGCTGAAACAGTTTACGTCGAGGATGTGACGGGAATGTGAGATATTTTCTCGGTACTCTTTGTAACTTGTGTGTTAGGGTGCTTCCTTCGAAATTGTGACTTGTACAGTCGTGGCTGGAATTGTGGAAACCTTTTGGGAAAAGTGTATTTTCTAAAACTAGCTAATAACACCACTTTTTTTTTTTTTTGGAGGAGTACCATAAAATTATATATCAATGGAAAGATAATTTAATCAAGAATGTAATGCAATAACTTTTATGAAGGGTTTGTTATTAGAAAAACAGTTACAGTAAAAAGAAGAAAAGTGAAACACGTAGAAAAAAATGAGATATACAAAAATTATCACCATAGAGAAAACGAGATATACAAAAATGATCCCCATGTCAGTTAATTAGTTGGGTAGCCTTTAGCATGAATGACGGCCTTACAACGTCTTCCCATGGAGTGAACCAAGTCTTTGAGTTCTGCAGCTGTTATAATGGGAAATCAAGATTGAATGATGGCTTCTATTAACTGGGTTTGATTGCTGGGTCGCTTCTGACTAACAAGTTTCTTTAGTTGGCTCCATAGATTAAGAAAGTCTGGGCTATTCCAGCAGTGGAATAGGATTATCTTGAAACTCCAAAAAAATAAATAAATGGTGTTATTAGCTATCAAACCTCAAAAATACACTTTTCCCAAATGGTTTCCACAATTTTGGCCACTACTGTAAATGGTTGGACATGAAATGGTCCAGGCTGAATTTATGTACAGATAGTCCTCGATTTATAACCATTCATTCAATGACCGAAGTCACAACAGCACTGACAAAAGTGCCTTACAAGCATTCTTCATGCTTATGACCATGACAGCACCCTCAAAATTTGAGTGCTTGGCAATGGGCATATATTTACGACGGGAAATCCATGCGATCGCCATTTGAGGCCTTCTCAGCCGGCTGCCGACAAGGAAAGTCAATGGGAAAAGCTGGATGCGCTTAACGGTTGCATGGCTCACTTAACGACAGAAAGGATTTGATTCACGCCAGTGGCAAATGAGGGCGTGAAATCACGTGACCACGGGGCGTGCTTCAACAGCCGTAAGTGTGAAAAACATTCACTTTGACTTACGTTTCAATGCTGTTGTAACGTCACTAAATGAACTGTCCAAATCCTTGATTTGCCACAGTTCGTTTACTGAGTTTGAAATTGCAACGGCACTGAAAAAAGTGACTTATGACTGTTTTTCACACTTACGACCATTGCAGCCTTCCCAAGGTCACACAATCAAAATTTGGATGCTTGACAACTGACTCACATTTATGACGGTTGCGATATTCCCCAGGGGTCACGTGATCCCCTTTTGTGACCTTCTGACAAGCAAAGTCAAGTTTCGCTTAACGACCATGTTACTCACTTAACAACTGTGGTGATTTGTTTAACGACTGTGGCAAGAAATGTCATAAAATGGGACAAAGCTCACTTAACCACTGTCTCCCTTAGCAGCAGGGTGTTTGGGGCTCGATTGTGAGGTTGTAAGTCGAGGACGAGCTGCGGTTGCAGCTGGGGTTTGGATCATGTACGAAAACCTTTGTTGCGTGCCAGTTGGCCTAATTAAAGCAATTTAATAGGCAGGTAGAAGGAAGGATATTTTTTCCCCTCAGCGATCGGCGTCCATCTTGGTCTCTTAAGTTGGGTTTTGCACCTGGGCCAGCCCGGAGGACATGTTTGCCTGAAGGCCCTTGGCTATTTTTCACCTTCCCATTTGCTACCGCCAACCTGACACTTCTAATACAGGTAGTCCTCAACTTACGACCACAATTGTGGCCAAAATTTCTGTTGTTAAGTGAGACATTTGTGAAGTGAGTTTTGCTGCGTTTTATGACCTTTCTCACCACAGTTCCCCTTTCTCTTATTTCTATCACTTATTCTAACTTTTAATCATGTCACTTTTTACTGAAAAACATTTTCTTTCTATTCTATTCTATTTTCTATTATTCTATTCTATTCTCTATTATTCTATTCTATTCTATTTTCTATTATTCTATTCTATTCTATTCTATTCTATTTTCTATTCTATTCTATTTTCTATTCTGTTCTATTCTATTCTATTTTCTATTATTCTATTCTATTTTCTATTATTCTATTCTATTTTCTATTATTCTATTTTATTCTATTTTCTATTCTATTCTATTTTCTATTATTCTCTTCTCTTCTCCTCTTCTCTTCTCTTTTCTATTATTCTATTCTATTCTATTTTCTATTATTCTCTTCTCCTCTCTTCTCTTCTATTTTCTATTATTCTATTCTATTTTCTATTATTCTATTCTATTCTATTCTATTCTATTCTATTCTATTCTATTCTATTCTATTCTAGTTGGATGGGACCTCAGAGGTCTTCTAGTCCAACCCCCCGCTCAAACAAGAGACCCTGTGCCATTTCAGACAAGCGGCTGTCTAACGTCTCTTCTCTAAAAGCCTCCACTGATGGGGTATCCACAACTTCTGAAGGCTTGGAAAACTTTTATTTTGATTTTTTTTATTCCTGATTTCTGCAAGCCTTGATTCGCACCGGCTGCAAGCCGAGGCCTAAGTCCAAAGAGCTGTTTAGAAATCAGAAAACAAAAACAAAGAAAAAAAAATCCTCAATATCATGGTAGTTTTTTCCCCCCCGGAGGGTTTCTGTCTCTGCATTCGACAGAATCCAGATTATGGCCGGGCGTTTTTTGGCAGCACATTCCCCGTCTGGTGAATGGCTCAATTTTGGGACATTGTGTGCTGCTGCCAGTGGCTTTGGGCCCTGGGTCCAACAAGCAGATCCAGCGCATTAAATAAACATGCTGGAATGCTTAGCCATCTTCTCTCTCTCTCTCTCTCTCTCCTTCTTCTTCTTCACTGTTTTGTGGCGGGGCTGGGTTTTTTTTTCCCTTTTAATTTGCAAATCTGGCAGCGGAACAACTTTTAGGAAACTAAGGAAGCATTTAGATCACAGGAGCTGCTAGCAAAAGGCTTGGAGGCCTTTCTGGTTTTCTCTCTCTCTTTCTCTGCCCGTCTCTTTCTCTCTCTCCTTCTCTTTCTCCCTCTCCCTATCTCTCTTTCTCTCCCTCTCCCTCTTTTTCTCTCCCTCTTTCTCTCTCCCTAGCTATTTCTCTCTCCCACTCTTTCTCCCTCTCCCTATCTTTCCTTTTCTCTCTCTCCCTCCCTTTCTCTCTTCCTTTCTCTTTTTTTCTCTCTCTTTCTCTTTTCTTTCCCCCTCCTTTTTCTTTTGCTCCCTAACTCTTTCTCTCTCTTGCTCTCTCTTTCTTACCCTTTCTCTCTCTCCCTTTCTCTCCCTTTCCCTCGTTCTCTCTCCCTTTCCCTCTTTCTTTTCCCTTTCCCTCTTTCTTTCCCTCCCTAACTTTTTCTCTCTCTTACTCCCTTTTTCTCTCCCCCTTTTTCTTTCTCTCTCTCCCTCTCCTTTCTTTTTCTTTCCCTCCCTTTCTTTCCCTCTTCCTCTTTCTTTCACTTCCAAACTCTTTTTCTCTCTCCCTTTCTTTCCCTTTCTTTCTTTCTCTCCCTCTCTCTTTCAGTCTCTCCTCCTCTGTCTCTTTCTTTCCCTTTTTCCCTCTCTCTCTCTCTTCCTCTCCCTTTTTTTCTTTCCCTAACTCTTCTTCTCTTTCTCTTTCCTCCCACTCTCTCTCTCTCTCTCTCTCTCTGTTTCTCTCACTCTCCTCTTCTCCCTGCCCCTTAATCATTTCCTCAGAATTACTAATTTAAAAAACAAGTGGAGGCTGAGCCTTCCAAGTAATGGGTTTTCTCCTCCTTGGGGTATGTGGGGAGGGAAGGAATAATTGTTGACGGTTCAAAATCAGAGAAATTGGAAGACACGTTAGCTCTGAGCTTGATTGGTTACCCTGAAAAAGGTCTGTGAAACTTTTTGCTACTAGACTCATGTTTGACAGAGTAATTTGAGAGTAAATCAGTGTTTTTTCAGCTTGGGAACTTTAAAATGGTGGACTTCAATTCCCAGAATTCCTCAAGTCAGTGTGGAAGGGTCCCTGGAACCTCCTGCCACTGGGGTTCATATTCAGCAGAGAATTCTGAAACTAAAACAGCGTTTTGCAACTTGATAGTTTTAAGATATGTGGATTTCAATTCCCAGAATTCCTCAGTCAGTGTGGAAGGGGTCCCTGGAACCTCCTGCCACTGGGTTCATATTCAGCAGACAATGTTGGGGGTTCGGGGGGGGGGGGAAACCAGTCTTTCCAACTTGGCAATTTTTAGATGGCTGGACTTCAATTCCCAGAATTCCTCAGTCATTTTGAAAAGGTTCCTGGGACCACACCAGTGGATTGATATTCAACAGAGAATCCTGGAACTAAAACAGTGCTTTTGCAACTTGACAGCTTGAAGAAATGTGAATTCCCAGAATTTTCCAGCCAGCAGGGAAAGGTCTCTGGAACTTCCTGGCACTTGGTTTACATTCAATAGAGGTCTCGGAAACTAACCAGTGTTTCCCCAACTTGACAACTTTCAAATGGATGGACTTCATCTCCCAGAATTGTTGGCTGGGGAATTCTGGAAGTTGAAGTCCACCTTTTCTTTAAAGTAGCCAAGTTAGAAAGACATTGAACTAAACATTCAAGTTGGAGAAGGGCGATATACAAATTAATTAAATAAATAAATAAATTCAACATTGAAAGCTGTGGTACCACTTCTGAACTACTGCTCTAAAATAGGAAACACATTCCAGGAGCTTTAATTCAGACAAAAATAAAGTATCATTCAGAAAAACAGAATAATAGAGTTGGAAGGGACCTTGGAGGTCTTCTAGTCCAACCCCTAGACAAATGGTTGTCCGATCTCTTCTTAAAAACCTCCAGTGATGGAGCCCCCATAAAATCTGAAGGCAAGTTGTTCCACTGATTAATTGTTCTACCTGTCAGGAAATTTCTCCTTAGTTCTAGATTGCTTTTCTCCTCGATTAGTTTCCATCAGTTGCTGCTTGTCTTGCTTTCAGGTGCTTTGGAGAATAGGAGGACCCCCTCTTCTTTGTGGCAGCCCCTAAAATATTGGAAAACTACTCCTTGTTTTCATCAAACTAGACATACCCACTTCCTGCAACCGTTCTTCATATGTTTTAGCCTCCAGTCCCCTAATCATCTTTGTTGCTCTTCTCTGCACTCTTTCTAGAGTCTCCACATCTTTTTTTTTACATCGTGGCGACCAAAACTGGACGCAATATTCCAAGTGTGGCCTTACCAAAGCATTATAAACTGGTATTTAACACTTCACATGATTTTGATTCTGTTTCTGTTAATGCAGCCTAGGACTTCATTTTAATTCTGGATGTGCGTATGGGTATTTTCACGTGATGGGCAATTTGGAGTGGCATGGATACATCAGTTAATACATCTGCAATCATGGAAGACTTCAATTTTTTTTAAAAAAAATTGATTTATATGCCGCCCTTCTCCGGAGACTCAGGGAGGCTTACAATGCGCTAAGCAATTAATTTAGCATTGGTTGGAATTCAGGATTTATATTTTTTGGGGGGGAAAAAGTGGCTAGCAGATTAGCCAGGTAGTCCTCGACTTATGACCACAACTGAGGCCAAAATTTCCCTTGCTAAGCAAGATAGTTGTGAATTTTGCCCCATTTTACGACCGTTCTTAAGTGAATCACTGCGGATGTTAAATTAGTCACACGGTTGTTAAGTGAATCTGGCTTCCCCGTTGACTTTGCTTGTCAGAAGGTCGCAAAAGGGCATCACGTGATTCCGGGACACTGCAACCGTCATAAATATGAGTCAGTTGTCAAACATCTGAATGTTGATCACGTGACCAGAGGGATGTTGCAGTGGTCGTAAGTGTGAAAAACGGCCATACATCATTTTTTTTTCCAGTGCCGTTTTTAACTTCGAATAGTCAATAAACGAATGGTTGTAAGTCGAGGACAATCCGTAGTCTGGTCTTTCTGGAACTTGAGACAAAATTATACATGGGCACCCCATAAAATGGCTGCCTTTTCAGGAGTGAGGGGAAGATGGAAGGTGTAGCTTCGAATTCTGGCTTCTGAGGCCTGAAGTCAGGGCCACTGACTAGGGAAGGGACGGCTAACCTTTTTGCCATTGCGTGCCAAAAGTGAGGGGAGCGTGGGGGGTTGCATGCATACATGCCCACAACCATAATTCAATGCGCCCTGACCCCCCTGCGCATGTGCACACGACCCCCCCCCCTGCGTTCCCCCCGCTGTTGGCACGTGATGGCACCGTGTGCCTGGTAGGCCCGTTTTTTGCCCTCTCCAGGCTCCAGAGGCTTTCTAGGAGCCTGGAAAGGGCAAAAACGGCCTTCCCCACCCCTCCGGAGGTCAGAAACGGCCTGTTTCCCGACTTCCAGATGGCCCGGAAGGTCTGTTTTTCGCCCTCTCCAGGCTCCAGAGGCTTTCTAGGAGCCTGGGGAGGGCGAAAATGGCCTTCCCCACCCTCCCGGAGGCCCTCCGGAGGCCAGAAACAGCCTGTTTCCCGACTTCTGAGGGCCGAAAATCAGGTGGCCAGTGCGTGCATGTGTGCTGGAGCTGAGCTAGGGCAAAAATCACGTGCCCACAGATATGGCTCCGTGTGCCACCTGTGGCACTTGTGCCATAGGTTCGCCATCATGGGACTAGGGCCTTTTTCCTGTTTCTTTTAGCTGCCAATGCATGTGGGAAAGAACATTTGTTGTCCTGCCATTCTGCATTCTGCAAAAGATGAAATCTTAGCAGTTGGCACCAACTCTCAAAGTTTAAAATCTCTGAGAGAAAGGGAGAAGCCGGAACGAGGGAAAGAAATAAGACTTTTGAAGAAAAGTACACCCCGCTTTCTTATTCCGTGAGGAAAATTCGAGCCGTTTCCCTCTGGGAAATTAATTAAGGCCCAAGCCTTGAAAAAAATACAAGCTTCAATAGGTTTCATAACATAAGCTCAAATGCAGAGATAGCTAATCTGATCTACTTTTATGTCTCTAATGTAAGCCTAATAAATGATCCTTGGCTTAATTTCAGGGAATAAAAAAAAAAAAAAACCACTCCAGGCAGGGAGATAAGTTGGTCTCAGAAAATAAAAAAAACTTAAGACAAAAGTTGTTTGGCTGAGACTTTTAAAGCAGGCATTTTTTCAGCTATGAAAATGTTGATGGTGTTTTTTAATAACAGCTGATCCTCAAACTTACAGCAGTTCGTTTAGTGACCATTCAAAGTTAACCCCCTGCTTAGGCAGGAAACCCTACACCACTTCAGACAAATGGTTATCCAACTTCTTCTTAAAAATTTCCAGTATTGGAGCATTCACAGCTTCTGGTGGCAAGCAGTTCCACTGGTTAATTATTCTCACTGTCAGGAAATTTCTCCTTAGTTCTAAGTTGCTTCTCTCCTTGATGAGTTTCCACCCATTGCTTCTTGTCCTACCCTCAGGTGCTTTGGATGATAGCTTGACTCCCTCTTCTTTGTGGCAGCCCCTGAGATATTGGAAGACTGCTATCATGTCTCCCCTAGTCCTTCTTTTCATCAAACTAGACATACACAGTTCCTGCTATCATGTCACGACCATGTAACGGTCGTAAGTGTGAAAAAAATTATCAAAAGTCACTTGTTTCGGTGACAATATAACTTCACTGAACAAACTGTTATAAGTCGAGGACTACCTGCATTGGTTCCCCAGTTTGACACTGATGAAGACAAATGGCTATATAGAAATTTGTTCAATAAATGCCTCCCACAAAGGACCTGGTTGTTGCATTAGGAAAACCCATACAGAAACAATATATTAGCAATAATAATTATTCTGCAATCATCTAATCAGCTGGCCATCCAACAAGCATATGCAAATTCCCAGCTTCATTTCTTCGTCTTAATTGAGATATAAATTTTGCTTTCTTAATTCTCGGCTCGTCCCCGGAGTCGGTGCTGTATTCTTGGCCATATGCCAAAGATCTGATTGCAATTTGCTGCAAACCATTATGCCAAATCTCAGGTTCAGAATAACAGAGTTAGAAGGGACCCTGGGAGGTCTTCTAGTCCAGCCCCCTGCTCAAACAGGAGACTTTGTGCCATTTCAGACAAATGGCTATCCAGTCTCTTCCTAAAAAAAAAAAAAAGAACTCCAGTGATGGAGAGAACCCAGAACCTCTGGTGGCAAGTCATTCCACTGGTTATAGGTAGTCCTCGATTTACAACCATTCATTTAGTGACCATTCAAAATTATAACGGCACTGTAGTCCTCAATGTACGACCACAACTGAAGCCAAAATGTCCCGTGGCTAAGCAAGACATGTTTTAAAGTGAATTTTGCCCCTTTTCACGACTTTGCTTGCCACCGTTGTTAAGTGAATCATTGCAATTGTTAAGTTAGGCACACAGACGTGACGTGAATCTGGCTTCCCTTTTGCTGATCAGAAGGTCGCAATAGGGGATCACATGACCCCGGGATATTGCAACCGTCATAAATATGAGTCATTTGCCAAGCATCTGAGTTTTGATCGTGTGACCATGGGGATCCTGCGATGGTCATAAGTGTGAGGATTAGTTTTACAGGTAGTGTATACAGATAGAAAGTCACTTTTTAAAGTGCTGTTATAACTTTGAACGGTCACTAAATGAATGGTTGTAAGTCAAGGAGTACCTCGATGCAGCATTGATGCTCTACAGGCAGTCTTCAACGTACGACCACAATTGATCCCCAAATTGATGTTGTTAAATGGGAAATTTGTTAAGTGAGTTTTGCCCCATGTCATGACGTTTCTTGCCACTTTTGTTAAGTGAATCACTGCAGCGGTTAAATTAGTAACATGGTCGTTAAGTTTATTTGGCTCTCCCCGTTGACTTTGCTTCTCAGAAGGTCTCAAAAAGGCGATCGCGTGACTCCAGGACACTGAGACCGTCATAAATGTGAGTCAGCTGTCAAGCGTCTGAATAAAAAAAATCACCTGATTGTGGGGATGCTGCAATGGTCATAAGTGTGAAAAACGGTCATAAGTCACTCGTTTCAGTGATGTTGTAACTCCGAACGGTCACTAAATAGCAATAGCACTTAGACTTATATACCACTTCATAGTGCTTTAGAGCCCTCTCTAAGCAGTTTACACAGTCAGCCTCTCTTGCCCCCAACAATCGGGGTCCTCCTTTTACCGACCTCGGAAGGATGGAAGGCTGAGTCCACTTTGAGCCGGTCAGGATCAAACTGCTAGCAGTGGGCAGAATCAGCCTGACAATGCTGCATTCTTATCACAGTACCACCAGGACTCTTGAAAGAGGAAGTAAGGGAAAGGAAGGGAAGGGAAGGGAAGGGAAGGGAAGGGAAGGGAAGGGAAGGGAAGGGAAGGGAAGGGAAGGAAGGAAGGAAGGAAGGAAGGAAGGAAGGAAGGAAGGAAGGAAGGAAGGAAGGAAGGAAGGAAGGACACTTACTGTATATACCGCTTTACGGTGCTTTACAGCCTTTTCTAAGCAGTTTACAGAGTCAGCCCATTGCCTCCAACAATCTGGGTCCTCGTTTTACCGACCTCGGAAGGATGGAAGGCTGAGTCAACCTTGAGCCTGGTGAGATTCGATCTGCCAAACTGCTGGCAGCTGGTGATCAGCAGAAGGAGCCTGCAGTACTGCACTCTTAACCACTGCGCCACCGCGGCTCATAAATGAACCGTTGTAAGTCGAGGACTGCCTGTAGGACAGTTTTGGCAGGGAGCTCGCTCTCCCTCTGATATTCCTCGCATACAGAAGTGATATTCGTAGCAGAGATCCCACCCACCTGCCCCGTCTCTATAGCCGTCCTATTTAGGCACGGTTTTGAGGCTGGGCAAATGCGCGGAAGGCATGCGCACCAAAAAAGTGCATGCACGGAAGGTGCGCCCATGCGAACCGGTGGTAACAAAATGTGTAACCCACCGATGCTCGCACAGGAGATATTTTTAGTTTTCCTCTGTGCAAGGAAATTAGGATGAGATACCAAAATTGGAGATTAAATCGGTTTTGCCCCCCCCCCAGATAAGGCAGGGGTGAAATGCTCCCGGTTCAAACCGGATTGCCCGATCCGGTAGCGATGGGGGCGGGTGTTCGGAGAACCGGTAGCAAAAATCCCTGCCCCCACCCCATGTCCAGCTGAGCCGCACAATCATCAGAGGCTTTCTTTTTTACTTTTAAAAGCATTTTTTCTACAACCTCTTCCCCCGAAAAAATGCTTTTAAAAGCAAAAAAAAAAAAAAAAAAAACTTCTGCCGATCAGGCAACTCAGCTGGGATTGTCAGAGCCTTATAAAAGAAAAAAAGCCTCTGCCGATCAGGCAACTCAGCTGGGATCGTCAAAGGCTTTTAAAAGAAAAAAAGCCTCTGCCAATCAGGCAACTCAGCTGGGATCGTCAAAGCCTTTTAAAAGAAAAAAAGCCTCTGCCGATCAGGCAACTCAGCTGGGATCGTCAAAGCCTTTTAAAAGAAAAAAAAGCCTCTGCTGATCAGGCAACTCAGCTGGGATCGTCAAAGCCTTTTAAAAGAAAAAAAGCCTCTGCCAATCAGGCAACTCAGCTTGGATCGTCAGAGGCATTTAAAAGAAAAAAAGCCTCTGATGATCGTGTGGCTCAGCTGGGATCGTCAAAGGCTTTTAAAAGAAAAAAAGCCTCTGCTGATCAGGCAACTCAGCTGGGATCATCAGAGGCATTTAAAAGAAAAAAACCATTTTTTTCTTTTAAATGCCTCTGCTGATCCCAGCTGAGCTGCCTGATCGGCAGAGGCATTTAAAAGGAAAAAAGCCTCTGCCGATCAGGCAACTCAGCTGGGATCGTCAGAGCCTTTTGAAAGCATTTTTTTACAATCTCTTCGCCAAAGAGGTTGTAGAAAAAATGCTTTTAAAAGTAAAAAAAAAAAAAATTGGCCACACCCACCCAGTCACATTCCCCGCCCACCACCAAGCCACGCCCATAGAACCGGTAGTAACACATTTTAGATTTCACCACTGAGATAAGGGGATTCGTTTTCCCCTCTTGGGGTGCAATCAAACCAGCTTAATCCTCATAACGCAACTTTGCACACTTAATTGCACGGGTGGAAATGTGTGTTTTCACGTGCCAGAATTAAAACTGCCTGGGACTTTCTACCTTTTAAGAGCCTTCTCTTTCTCGCCGTAATTCAGGAAGAGGCACGCACAAAAAGAGAATGTAAGAGGGAAAAAAAAGAGATGAGAAATGTAATTATACAAGGTTTTGCCTGCAGTTACATTTTTTTTTCTTTCTTTCTTTCGCATAAACAAACACACATACACATCATACATACACCCTCTTCAAAGGGACCGAAACAAGGAATGCAGAATTTTGGAGACGTCAGCCAAGTGTCTGAAGTGGCTGAATTTTTTCAGCCGAAGGCCAAACTCCCTCTCCCACTCTCTGTGTCTTCTCCAAGGTTGCAAGGCAATGCAGATAAATAAAATAAATAAAAAGAAAAGGATCGCTTTTGTTCCACCTTTATTCATTTACATTCTCGCTTTTGTTCCTTAGGGCTTGTTTTGTTTTTTGTTTTTAACAAAAATCCAATTGACCCATTCTGAAGCTTCTAGTCCCTATGATAAGAAAGGGGAAACCAACATACATTTTGTCTTTGTTTATTGAACAAATTTGTATAGCCCTCCCAAGTCACATGCGGCGACTTTGTTTTTTATTAAATCAAATTATTCTATTTTTTCTGGATTGGCATTGATTTGTGCGTGTGTGTGTGTTGATTGATTCCCTTAACTGTTGTTTGCAGTTTTGGGAATTAAAGTAGTTTTTTTTTTTCTGACAAAGAAGATAGGGAAATAATTTATCCAGGATTTCACATTCAGCTTCTAACTTTTGGAGAAAATAGTCAGATTGCAGCTTCGGAAAGTCCTGAAAGGAAAGGATGATTTAGATCTGTTGATTTGAGATGAAGTGGCTGAATTCTGGGAATTGAAGTCCACACTCTTAAAATTGCCAAAATTTGAGAAATATTGAATTGGTTCCTTCTCAGTCAGTTTTCAGGCTGAAATGTCCTTCATCTTCTCTCTCTCTCTCTCTCTCTCTCTCTCTCTCTCTCTCTCCCCCTCCCTCTCCTTTCTCTCTCTTTTACTTTCTCCGCTCCTCTTTCTCTCTCTTTCTCTCTCTCGTCTCTTTCTTCCTCTTTCACTTTCTCTGCTCCTCTCTCTCTCTCTTTTTTTTTCTTTCACTTTCTCCGCTCCTTTCTCTCTCTCTGGTTTCTCTTTCTTTTTCTTTCACTTTCTCCGCTCCCCTTTCTCTCTCTCTCTTTTCTTTCTCTCTCTCTTTCACTTTCTCTGCTTTCTCTCTTTTCTCTCTTTCTTTCTTTCACTTTCTCCGCTTCTTTCTCTCTTCTCTCTTTCTTTCACTTTCTCTGCTCTTCTCTCTCTCTCTTTTCTTTCTGTCTTTCTCTCACTTTCACTTTCTCAGCTCCTTTCTCTCTCTCTCGTCTCTTTCTTTCTCTTTCTTTCTCTGCTTCTCTCTCTCTCTTTTCTTTCTCCATTCCTTTCTCTCTTTCTCATTTTTTTTCTTTCCCTTTCTCCGCTCCTTTCTCTTTTCTTTCTCTCTTTCACTTTCTCCGCTCCTCTTTCTCTCTCTTTTCTTTCTTTCTTTCACTTTCTCTGCTCCTTTCTCTCTCTTCTTTCTCTCTTTCACTTTCTCCACTCCTCTTTCTCTTTCTCTTTTCTTTCTCTTTCACTTTCTCCGTCTTTCTCTCCCTTTCCCTTTCCCTTTCTCCATCATTTTCTCTCTCTCTTTCTCTCTTTTTTCTCTCTTTCATTACTCCATCCATCCATCCATCCATCCATCCATATAATTAGTCCGTCCATCCAGATGAGAGAGAGATTTTCAACTATAAAATGTGGACTTCAACTAATAGAGATCTAACTGTACAGATAGTTCTCGACTTACAACCATTTGTTTAGTGGCCAAAGTTACAACGGCACTGAAAACAGTGACATGTCCATTTTTCACACTTCCGACCTTTGCAGCATCCCCATGGTCATTTGATCAAAATTCAGATGCTTGGCAACTGACTCGTATTTATGACCGTCGGTCGCAGTGTCGCGGGGTCATGTGATCCCCTTTTGCTACTTCTGACAGGCAAAGCCAATGGGGAGGCCAGATTCACTTAACAACCGTGTTACTTGGATGCTTTAAGAGGGGTGGACTTCAACTCTCAGAATTCCTCAGCCGCATGGGGGAAAATGACACCAGAGTAGGAGGCACCCCCCTTTATTCCCACTCCCCTAAATGCAGTGTATATTGAATGTTGTGTATGTTGTACTTTTCTACATAACATACTGAAGAGAGCTAATTTTTATTCTGAGCTAATATTCAGCTTCCCAATGGAACGTGCATGCTGGCATCTCCTGGTGGTCTCCCATCCCCATCCAAAAAGTCTACTTGCTTCTCTGAGCTGCAATATGATGTACAAGACTAGGCCTGATTCACACAATTCAGCCCTGATCAGTTTAAGGAGAGCCTCCATATGTCTGAGCAGTGTTTCTCAACCATGGCAACTTGAAGACGGATGGACTTCAACTCCCAGAATTCCCCAGCCAGTGTGGAAAGGTCCCCGGAACCTCCCACCACTGGATTCATACTCAACAGAGCAGTCTGGGACTAAACCAGTGTTTTTTTTTCCAATTTGGCCACTTTAAGTTGGGCGGGCTTCAATTCTCAGAATTCTCTAGCCAGCCAAGCAGGGAATGCCTCTGGAACTTCCTGCCACTAGATTCATATTCAATAGAGAATTCTGAAATGAAATCAGAAAACCCTGACTGGGGAATTCTGGGAGTTGAAATCCATCCAGCTTCAAGTTGCCAAGGTTGTGAAAAGACTACAGGTAGTCCTCAAGTTACAACAGTTCGTTTAGTGACCAAAGTTACAACGGCACTGCAAAAGATTTACTGCATAAATCTTTGACTATTTTTCAAGATTTATGACCATTAACAGCATCCCCATGATCAAAATTCAGACACTTGGCAACTGACTCATATTTATGACAGTTGCAGTATCCCAGGGTCACACAATCCCTTTGACAAGCAAGGTCAATGGGGACGTCAGATTCACTTAACAACAAGGTTACTAACTTAACCGCCGCAGCGGTTCATTTAACAAACATTAAGTCAAATGAACAAATATTAACTTAAGACTGTTATAGCATCCCCACAGTCATGTGATCAAAACTCTTGGCGCTTGGCAACCGACTCACATTTACGACGGTTGCAGTGTCCCAAGGTCACGCGATCCCCTTTTGCGACCTTCTGACAAGCAAAAGCCCATGGGGGGAAATCAGATTCCCTGAACAACCCTGTGACTCACTTAACAGCTGCAGCGATCCACTTAACGACCATGGCAAGAAAATTCGTAAAACGGGTCAAAATTCATTTTAAGAACCGTCTCATTTCGCCAAAATTTGGGGACTCCATTGTGGCTGTAAATGGAGGACTACCAGTAGTTTAGGTTAGAGAGCGAAACCTAGTTAAGAAATTTCTTTTCTCTTTTCTTTCTTCTTCTCTTCCCTTCTCTTTTCCTCTCCTCTCCTTTTCTTTCTTCTTTAATTTAATTTTCTTTTTTTCTCTTCTCTTCTCTCCTCCCCTCCCCTTTTCTCTTTAATTTTATTTTCTTTCTTTTTCTTCTCTCTTCTCTTCTCCTCTCCTCTCCTCTCCTCCCCTTCTCTTCTCTTTTCTCTTTTCTCTTCCCCTCCCCTTTTCTTTTCTTTTCTCTTTAATTTTCTTTTCTTTCTTTTCTCTTCTCTTCTCTTCTCCTCCCCTCCCCTTTTCTTTATTTTTTTCTTTTCTTTTCTTTTTCTCTTCTCTTCTCCTCTCCTCCCCTTTTCTTTTCTCTTTAATTCTTTTCTTTCTTTTTCTTCTCTCTTCTCTTCTCTTCTCCTCCCCTTTTCTTTTCTCTTTAATTTAATTTTCTTTTTTCTCTTCTCCTCTCCTCCCCTTTTCTTTAATTTTTTTCTTTTCTTTTTCTCTTCTCCTCTCCTCTCCTCCCCTCTCCTTCTCTTTTCTCTTTTCTTTTTTTCTCCTCTCCTCTCCTCTTCCCTTCCCCTCCCCTTTTCTTTTCTTTTCTCTTTTCTCTTTTCTTTTTCTCTTCTTCTCTTCTCTTCTCTTCCCCTCCCCTTTTCTTTTCTTTTCTCTTTTCTTTTTCTCTTCTTCTCTTCTCTTCTCTTCCCCTCCCCTTTTCTTTTCTTTTCTCTTTAATTTTCTTTTCTTTCTTTTTCTTTTCTCCTCTCCCCTTTTCTTTAATTTTTTTTCTTTTCTTTTTCTCTTCTCCTCTCCTCCCCTCCCCTTCTCTTTTCTCTTTTCTTTTCTTTTTTTTCTCTTCTTCTCTTCTCTTCTCTTCTCTTCTCTTCTCTTCTCTTCTCTTCTCTTCTCTTCTCTTCTCTTCCCTTCCCTTCCCTTCCCTTCCCTTCCCTTCCCTTCCCTTCCCCTTTCCTTTCCTTTCCTTTCCTTTCCTTTCCTTTCCTTTCCTTTCCTTTCCTTTCCTTTCCTTTCCTTTCCTTTCCTTTTCTCTTTAATTTTCTTTTCTTTTCATTTCATTTCCCATCCCTGTAAATGCAATAAATCTTTACCTCCCCAAATAATTGGATGTTCCCTGCATGGCAAACTTGATAGCTGGGATCTTTTCCGCGCCTCCCTCAACCCCCACCCCTTCCCCCTTTCCCCCTCCTCCTCCTCCTCCCCGGCTGTTCCCCTCCCTCCCTCCCTCCCTCCCCTCCCCTCCCGCTCCCCTTCTCCGTGGGGCCCCCTCCAAGCTCCTCCCACTCGCTGCGCCTTCAAAAGTTGGATTAACCCGACCTATAGAAGACTGTTTGCTGGTTCTGGCGAGGCTGGACGGGGGGGGAAAAAACCCCGGGGTCTGCCTGCGACTGGATGGGTAAATTGGAGAATAAGTTACTTTTTTACTTTGTTTGTTTGTGATGGTTGCTGTGTTTTTTTGGGGGGGAAAAATAAATGCAAAAAAAGAGATACATTGTGGCTTAGATTTCTGCAAGAAGAGGGGAAAAAAGAGAGGAGGGGGCGAAGATCTTTTCTGGCTTGGGAGTGGGCGCTGAAAAAATCACGAGTGGGTTGAAATCTATCTATCTACCTATTTAATTTGCAAGTTATTATTATTATTATTATTTTTGTTCTGCTTTGAATCTTGCTTCTTTCTGCGCCTCCCCGAGCCGCTTCTTGTAACATCGTCCCGTTTCTCCTTTCCCAAATGTATTATTATTATTATTATTATTATTATTATTATTATTATTATTATTATTATTATTATTATTATTATTATTATTATTATTATTATTTTTTTTTTTAAAAAATGGGCTGCTCCCTCGAGCCAAATCGGATTGTAAAGGGGGGTCCCCCAGTTCTGGCATTCAATCCGGTTTCTCGTTTTCTTTGGAAAATTGTGGGGGGGGTGAATTCCCTCTAATTGGAAGCAGATGGGGACCCCCCCCAGGAGATCCAGAAAGGGTATTTCTTTCCCCCTCCTTTTTTCCCCCTTCTTTCTTTCTTGGGGGTGGGGGTTCAGGAGACCCCCCTCCCAGCCAGAAAATGGGGGATCCCTGCCCTGCACCCCCTTTTTTTTCCAGTTGGGTTGGGTTGGTGCCCTACCAAAATGCAAACTTTTGGGTTTTCCGTTGGGAAATTTTAAGATTATCCCCGTGCAACCGAGAACTCGTTGAAAAAAAATACTACTTTTTAAATGCTCTTTGTCCTTTCGCTTCTTTTGCCGACAAACTCACTTTTTTCCCCTTTTTTTGCGAGATGCAGAAATTTTTGCAATTCCCACCCCCCCTTCTCTCTCTCTCTCTCTCTCTCTCTCTCTCTCTTTCTCTCTTGCAGGCAGGAATCCTCGCCCTCTCTCTCCCCCGTTTGTGTTTTTTTTTCCAGTTTTTCCTCCATTCCTCTTCTCTCTCATCCATTTTTTCCCGTTTTCTTTTAAACCAATCCCTTGCTTTCAGCTGGAGAAAGGAGACGGTTAACATTTTTTGCATATGTGTGGGGAAGGGAAGAAGGGCAGAAAAAAAAACCCTGGCCCTCTTCTCTGGATTTGGCTTCCCTTTGCTAAGAAATCAAAATATGATTTTGCAGAAAATAAAATCCGAGGGGTTTTTTGGTCTCTAGGAATTCCTGCGGGCCGTTTTTTTTATTTTTATTTTAGTTGTTTGCATTTGCTTTTCTTCTTTTTCTTTTCCTTTCCTTTTCTTTCTTTACCTTTTTATTTTATATTCCTTTTTTTTTGTTGTTGTTGTTCTCTTTTCCTTCTTTTCGTTTTTATTTTTATTTTTTCTTCTCTTGGGTTTAAAGAGAAAAAGATGGGTTCTTCTTTGGAAAAATCCATGTGGTGTTGTTTTTGTTCTCTTTTGTCTCATTTTGTATCCCAAATTCCAGGAGGGAGGGGGAAACAAAAGAGGTTTTGCAACCAAGTGGAAAAAGGGGGTAAAAAAACACTTTTTGCATTGTAGGATTTTGTATTCGGTGCTCTGTGCGCGTTTGTGTGTCTTTTCTTTCTTGGAGTCTTTTTTGTTTTTTGTTTTTTTTACAAAATAACAACGGTTTGTTTCATTGGGCCTGGCGTGGATTCAGGGGTTTTGTTGCAAAACATATTAGCAACCACCAGAAAAATGAATTTGACCCTTTTGGATGTATTTGAAGCGGGCTGCATTACATTTCCAGCAAGGCTTAGAAGGGTGAAGTGGGGTATGCAAATGAAATTTTTGGAAAGTTTGCTTAAAATCTAGAGAGGCCATTGATTTATTTTTTTCTTCCCCTTCTCCTCCCTTCCTCTCTTCCAAACCAGCATCTCAAATTCTTCCTGTTGTTTATTCAGCGATTAATGAACAAAAGATGGTTGGTCACTCTATATAGGATTTAAATCAGAGGGCTCCAAACTTGGCAGCTTTAAGACTTGTGGACTTCAACTCCCAGAATTCTCCAGCCATCCTGGGGAATTCTGGGAGTTGAAGTCTACCCGGCTACAAGTTTTCCAAGGTTGAGAAACATTGGTTTAAAACATTAGAAGTGAATTATTTAAACCCAAAATGAAATCCGGCTTTCACCTGAATCTTGATGGGTCTGAGAGCAAATAGGAATCTGCTATTTGTCAAAGCCTTTTCAGCTTTTGAATGCAAAGCTTGTTCTGTGTCATGCTTCACAAAATCACAAATATTTCAGCGACCAAGAAAAGGGGAAGATACAGTTACCGAGAATTGAACTCGCCAACAGACATTTAAATGTTAGAAGGAAAAGTTTTCTGGAGGGGGGGGGGAAACGTTTCCAGAGTGTTGGGTTGAGAGTTCTTGGTTACCACCCAATCCAGAGCCAGGCACCCTTTGGCTCTGTGGGACTACAGTTTCCAACATCCCCAGCCACAAAAGCCACATTGGTTGGGGAGAGGGAGATTTTACCCAATGCTGGTATTCCTTGACTTACAATCGTTTGTTTAGTGACCATTCAAAATTACAAGAGCACTAAAAAAAGTGACTTATGACTGTTTGTCACACTTATGACCGTTGGAGCATCCCCGCATGATCAAAATTTGGACACATGGCAACTGATTCATATTTATGACGGTTGCAGTGTCCCGGGATCATTTAATCTCCTTTTGCAACCTTCTGAGAAGCAGAGTCAATGGGGATGCCAGATTCACTTAGCAACCGTGTTCCAACTGCAGTGGTTCACTTAACAACTATGGCAAGAAAGGTTGTAAAATGGGGCAAAACTCACTTAGCAACTGTCTTGCAAAATTTTTGAGCTCAGCTGTGGTTGTAAGTCAAGGACTACCTATAGATGTAGAGAAAGCTGGTGGATCCTGGTAGCGGCTAAGAGTTTGGCCCTTTTAGCGTTGCTATAAAGAAACTTTCTTGTGGTCTTGCAAAATGCAATAAACTGTGGTTGGCTTGCTTTCACTGGTCTTGGGTATGGGCTGAAGTGAATGGAAAGGATGCCTTTCATATTAGATTGTATTTGTGTGGGGGAGAGAAAGGGAGAGGAGGAGAGAGGGAAAAAGAGAAAGGAGAGAGGGAGAGGAGGAGAGAGGGAGAGAAAGAAAGAAGGAGACGGAGAGGAGAAAGGGAGAGGAGGAGAGAGTGGGGGAGAGGGAGAAAGAAGGAGTGGAAGAGGAGAGGGAAAGGAGGAGAGAGTGGGGGAAAGAGGGAGAAAGGGAGAGGAGAGAGTGGGGGGAGAGCGAGAAAAGGAGAGATGGGGAGAGAGTGAAGGAGAGAAAGAAAGAGAAGGAGAGAGGGAGAGGAGAGAGAAAGGAAAGAGGGAGAGGAGAGAGTGGGGGAG
Organism: Arizona elegans; assembly: GCA_022577455.1. Classification (NCBI taxonomy): domain Eukaryota; kingdom Metazoa; phylum Chordata; class Lepidosauria; order Squamata; family Colubridae; genus Arizona; species Arizona elegans. The sequence continues at coordinate 10,674,254 of JAKOOJ010000018.1, forward strand.
AGAAAGAGAAAGAAGGAGAGATGGAGAGAGAGGAGAAAGTGGGAGAGAGGGAGAGCGAGGAAGCAGGAGAGATGGGGAGAGAGAGTGAAGGAGAGAGAGGGAGAAAGAGAAGGAGAGAGGGAAACGAGAAAGGGGGAGAGAGAGGAGGAGAGTCAGTGAAAGAAGGAGAGACCGAAAGAACAAAGAGAGGGAGAGAGAGAGAGAAGGAGAGCAAGAAAGAAGGGAGAGATGGGGAGAGAGAGTGAAGGAGAGAGGGAGAAAGAGAAGGAGAGAGGGAGAGAGGGAAAGTGGGAAAGAAGGAGAAAGAAAGAAGAGAGGGAGAGGAGAAAGTGGGAGAGAAGGAGGGAGGGAGAGCGAGGAAGCAGGAGAGATGGGGAGAGAGAGTGAAGGGGAGAGAGAGTGAAGGAGAGAGAGGAAGAAAGAGAAGGAGAGAGGGAGACGAGAAAGGGGGAGAGAGAGGAGGAGAGTCAGTGAAAGAAGGAGAGACCGAGAGAACAAAGAGAGGGAGAGAGAGAGAGAAGGAGAGGAAGAAAGAAGGGAGAGATGGGGAGAGAGAGTGAAGGAGAGAGGGAGAAAGAGAAGGAGAGAGGGAAAGTGGGAAAGAAGGAGAAAGAAAGAAGAGAGGGAGAGGAGAAAGTGGGAGACAAGGAGAGAGGGAAAGCAAGGAAGCAGGAGAGATGGGGAGAGAGAGTGAAGGGGAGAGAGAGTGAAGGAGAGAGAGGAAGAAAGAGAAGGAGAGAGGGAGACGAGAAAGGGGGAGAGAGAGGAGGAGAGTCAGTGAAAGAAGGAGAGACAGAGAGGGAAAGAGAGGGAGAAGGAGAGAGAGAAATGCAGGGCCTGGGGATGCCTGCGATTGTCGCTGATCTTCAATTTCCTGCCCTTTTGTGGCTGGAAAGAGATAACAATCGGAGAGAGAGGCTGCCTCCTTAAACAGTCCCTAAAAAATGCACCCTCCGGGCTGCTTCTTGTGTTCTTCAGGTGTGGATTCTTGCCCAGGGCCAGGTGGCCTTACCTGCAGAGAAGTGGGCAAATTTTTGCCAGTCAGGTCCAGCGCCTCCATCCAAGGCCTGCAGTGACCCCGGGGAAGAATTGGTGTGGTGTGGCTCCTTTCACACAGGCGTGTGTGTGAAAGGGGGCTGTTTGCAGAGTTGTGATTTATGAGTTTTGTCGTGGGTCGCTTGGCCTTCAGCCCCGCTGGCTTTGTTCTGTGAAGAAGAGGTGGGAGACACCAAAGGCTGCGGGGGGGGGGGGGGGGGAGCCAGAAAGGCCCAGAGGACGGACAAAGGATTCGAAAGGGTGTCGCTTTATTTGTGTTATTCTTTTACAGCAATCTTTTCTCTCTTTTTTCTCTCTCAGTATTTGGATATGATTTTGTCCCTCCCGAGGGTTGAATGTTTGAGCAAAAGAGGGCTTCTCTACTCTTCGTCTTTTCTTCCATCCATCCATCACTCCCTTCTTTCCTTTTATTGATCCATTCCCATCAATCTCCTGTTTCTTCCCTGCCCATCAGTTTCTCGTCTTCCATTTCTTTGTCTATCCCTTCCTACCTTCCTTCCTTTCCTCTTTCTTTCTCCTTCCTTTCCCCCTTTTTACTTCATCCCGTTTTCCTTCCATTCTGATCTTTCTTCCTTCTTTCCTTCCTTCCTTCCTTCTTTCTTTCTTTCCTCTTTCTTGTCTTCCTTCCCTCTTTCTCTCCTCTTTCTTTCTCTCATTCCTCCCTTTTTACTTCCTCCTGTTATCTATCTATCTATCTATCTATCTATCTATCTATCTATCTTTTCTCTTTGTTTCCTCTTTCTTGCCTTCCTTCCCTCTTTCTCTCTTTCTTTCTCTCCTTCCTCCCTTTTTACTTCCTCCTGTTATCATTCTTTCTTTCTTTCCTCTTTCTTTCTTTTTCTTTCCCCTTTTACTTCCTCCTGTTTTCCTTCCTTTCTGATCTTCCTTCCTTCCTTCCCTCCCTCTTTCTCTCCTCTTTCTTTCTCTCCTTCTGCCCTTTTTTATTTCTTCCTGTTATCTCTCTTTCCTCCCTTTTTGCTTCCTCCCTTTTTCCTTCCCTCCATCCTGTCTTTCTTTCCCTCCATCCTTTCTTTTCATTTTCATTTTTTTTTTCATTTTATTTGATTTATATACCGCCATACTCCCGAAGGACTCAGGGCGGTGAACAGTCTTTCTTTCCTTTCTTCCCTCCCTCCCTCCTTTCCTTCCTTCCTTCTTCCTTCCTTCCTTCCTTCTTTCTTCCTTCCTTCTTTCTTCCCCGCACTCATTTCTTCCCTTCCTCTGCCCCTCCCTTTTTTTCCTTCCCTCCTTTCTCCTTCTTTCTTTTCTTCCTCAGATTAGGCCCCTGGCCTTCTGTGAAAAGCAGCATTCATCCTCAAAGACAGAATTTTCTGTCATTTTTCTTAACAGTTCGATATTTATAGCCCAGCCCTGCTCCGCTGCGTGTGGGGAAAAAGAGGAATAGGGAGGGCCCCCCCCGCAAAATTGGAAGCTTTACATAAGAATTAATTTAGATTGTTCAAAAAGTGTCAGTGTGAGGGGCACATTGCATTTCTTTGCTTTCCGAATACCTTCAATCTCTTCCTTTTTAAAACAGACAATTTCTCACTTGTTTGGGGGTTCCCCCCCTTTTTTTTTTGAAAGTAGACAGACACAAAATGGTCCCTTGAGAAAGAGAGGGAGAGAAAGAGAGAGGTGCGTGTACAATTTTCTCCATCTCATAGCAATAAATACTATACATTTTTCTCAAATTATGTACAGAACAAATTTCCAGACTAGCTGTGATGTGCAGGTTTTGGGGGCAAAAATTAGACGCAGGATTAAGAGTTGAGCTAGTTTCTTTTTCCAGGCTCCCAGACAAAGAATATCAAGCTGTGATACCTTTGGCATATAGATAATACTACTTAAAAACAAAACAAGACAAGACGTTTCTAGTCCTCATGATTCTGAGTTAAACAGAAATGCATACTGTTCTTTTTATGTCATCCTCCCTGTGGCTTTCTTAAATCTACTAGTAGAGTCTAAGGAATGTTCCTTTAATCCAGTGCTTCCCAAATTTTTTTCCTTTACAAGTAGTCCTTGACTTACAACCGTCCGTTTAGCGACCGTTTGAAATTAACAATGGCACTGATAGGATCGTTTTTCACACTTAAAACCATTGCAGCATCTCCTTGGTCATGTGGTCAAAATTTAACCTCTTGGCAACTGACTCGTACTTATGACGGTTGTGGGGTCACGCAATCTCCTTTTGCAACCTTCCGAGAAGCCAAGCCAAGGGGGAAAGACAGATTCACTTAACAACCGTGTTGACTTAACAGCTGCAATGATTCACTTAGCAGTTGTGGCAAGAAAGGTCGAAAAAAACAGAGCAAAATTCACTTAACAACCATCTTGCTTAGCAACAGCAACGTTGGCCTCCATGGTGGTCATAAGTCGAGGACTATCTGTATGACCGAAACCGCTTCTCATAACGTCTTATCAAACTCTCAGGACTGGCCTTAAGTGTCAGGGTGGCAATTAATCCCATTCTGCTTTTGGGAATTGGACCTTATTAGAGAATGGATCGTGATCTTTCCTTGAAATATACTTTAAGAAAATAAAACCGAGATATATTCTAATAAACACATTTTATTATAAAGAAGTAAAAACATCTTACTAGCTAATTAATTACATCTTGGCAGCGTTCCTGCCGGACCTCTCTTGGCCGGAGAACAAAGAAAGATAGAAGAAAATGAAAGAATGTGGACATGCGCAGTTAGCTTAGAGATAAGAGCTCTGATCAGCTACGGTAAGTCTTAGAGTTCAAAAATAAAAGCTCAGCTGGTAAATACAAAAAAACGCAGTGACATTAAGTCTCTTCATTCCGCACCCTCCTTAACTTTGAAAGGTCGCTGAATGAATGGTTGCAACTTGAGGACGGCCTGTAGCATAAAAATGAACGGCGTTGAATCACCTTAATGGCATTTCAACGAATGATCAATTTTCGGCATTAATGCAATAAGACGTAGGGAGATTTCTGAATATATATATATATATATATATATATATATATATATATATATATATATATATATATATATATGATGTAGGGAGATTTCTGAAAATATATATATATATATATATATATATTTGTTTTCTGAGGTTTTCGCGGGTGTTTGTATGTAGGTCTTTGGTTATTCGGGTTTTCTCCCGCGTAAAATTGGAGGTTTCTTGGCAGCGTTTCGACGAAGTCTCATTCGTCATCTTCAGGCTGCTGTTCTCGGCTTCGTGCTTCTAGGAGCAATGCTCACATTGCTCCTAGAAGCACGAATGAGAACACCAGCCTGAAGATGATGAATGAGACTTCGTCGAAACGCTGCCAAGAAACCTCCAATTTTACGCAGGAGAAAACCCAAATAACCAAAGACCTACATATGTGTGTGTGTGTGTGTGTGTGTGTGTGTGTGTGTGTATAATTTTATTTTATTTTAATTTTGCCTGCAAAGTGCACATTTTAAGAAGCTGCTTTGTGACATGCTCAACTCCCTGCCTGCATAACCACAGGAGTTGCCACATCGGATACCCCACCTTGCGGGCAAGAACAAAGTTTGACGCAGTGACTCCCGCGGGGAGGGGGGTGGCAGCGGCTTCGCATTTTTGAGGGTGGGCGCTTCTGCGCTCCATGTATGTCTCTGTACGTCCTCGTCTTACGACCTTACGAGCTCACAATGTCTGTTCTTAAGGGAGAAGTTAAGTGAGTTTTGCCCGATTTTACGACCTTTCTTGCCTCCGTTGTTAAGTGAATCACCCCAGTCCTTAAATTAATAACACTGTTGTTAAGTGAATCTTGTCTTTCCCCAGATTAGGGCAGTGCCAAATACATTTCTGTTGCTAAGCGAGACAATTCTTAAATGAGTTTTGGCTCCGTTTTACCACATTTCCTGCCTCCGTTGTTAAGTGAATCACTGCCGTTTGTAAGTCGTTAACCCAGTTGTTAAGTGAATCCATTAACTTTACTTATTAAAACTATAAGTAAATATAAGTAAACCTTGGGACACTGGGACTGTCATAAATATGTACCCGTTGCCAAGCATCTGAATTTGACCATGGGGATGCTGCAATAGTCATAAGTGTGAAAAATATGTCATTAGTCACTTTTTGCAGTGCCTCATAATTTTGAGTGGTCACTAAATGAACTGTTGGAAGTCGAGGACTAATTGTACTGGGTTAGGTGCAAGGAAGAGAGCATTATGGAATCGGTTTGCTTAATGCAAAATATAATAGTTTGATAAATCATGTCAGTTTTAACTCATTTTTATTTATTTATTTTATCTTTTTTGCAAAAAAAAATATTTTTAAACAAACAAAACATAAAACATCCTTCATCCATTACAATTTCAAGCAGTGTGTCGATCGGTTACAAATCCCTTGTGCTTCTTCCCCATAATCATATTTTACTAATTATCTAATTTCTCATATTATCAACCTGATATATATCTTTATATCATTATTCTCATTTGTCATTTATTTAACGATGGCATTATCACTCCCAAAAAAAATTATTTTCACATATTATATTCTAACAATTCATTTTATATTTCATATTTCATTTCCATGTTTTGTTATCTAGCCATTGGTAAAATAAATCCCATATCTTATAATATTGTTTACCTTCTTGTTCTCTAATTTCAAATGTCAATTTACTCACTACAACACATTCCATGATTTTCCTAATAACTTCATCTTGCTCGTTTTTATTAATTTATCTATCAGATTTATACCCTGTCTTTTTTTACTATGTATGGGTAACTGAAGGTAGCAAACATTTGTAATACTCCTACAGCATCCTGTGATTAAAATTTGGACATTGGGCAACTGAGTCATATTTATAATGGTTGCAAAGTTAATGGGGAAGCCAGATTCACTTAACAACCAGGTTACTAATTTAACAGCCATAGTGATTCACTTAACAGCTGGGCAAAAAGTGGGGCAAAATTCACTTAACAACCATCTTGCTTTGCAACACAAACTTTGGGGTCAATGGTGGACAAACCGGGGCAAAATTCACTTAACAACTGTCTTGCTTTGCAACATAAACTTTGGGGTCAATGGTGGACAAACCGGGGCAAAATTCACTTAACAACTGTCTTGCTTTGCAACACAAGTTTTGGGGTCAGTTGTGGACATAAGTCAAGGACTACCTGCAATTTCATACAGATTCACTTCTAGCCAACCCAGCTTTAATTTTTTTTAAAGCAATCCAAAATAAACTGTACTAAATTCATAGAGAATCGGAGAGCAGCAGATTAATAGGATCCTGTGCAGCGGGTTGGACTGGATGACCTCTTGAGTTTTTCTCCAAAATGGTTGATTTGGTGATCCCATGCCTTACCTAGGGAAGAAACCCGTGGCTGCTCTATATCATCACAATCAAAAGGAATAAAGTCCGTGCACGCCAAACTTGAAGGAATGTAAATAGTATAATTGACTACAGGATTGTTGCTACTTGCCTAAAGGCAGCATAATAGGAGAGAGAGCAGGTTTAAAATTGGCTTTAATTTGAGCAGCTGCAAATATAAAAGGCCCTACCCACCTTTTCAGGGATATGACAGTTCAGCCTAAATTGCTTTTAAGGTGGGTGGACTTCAACTCCCAGAATTCCCTAGTCAGCAAATCTGCCTGGGGAATTCTGGGAGTTGAATTCCTCCCATCTTAAAATACATTGGTGGAGGAATTTTGGGGGTTGAACTCCACCCATCTTAAGGCAAGCTGGCTGGGGAATTCTGGGAGTTTAAATCTGCACCTCTTGACTTGAAGCATGCTGATTGAGGAATTCTGGGAGTTGAAGTCCATCCTTAAATTAAAGCATGCTGGGAGTCCACCTATTATAAAATATCCTGATCAGGGAATTCTGGGAGTTGAAGTCCACCCATCTCAAAAGCAACCCAGGTTGAAAAACATTGGATTACCGGCTCCAAGTGAGGAGTGCAATCAATACCAGTGAAATTATTATTCCCTACTCCATACACACAGGAAGCTTGTGTGAAAAATCTGATTTTTGTGGGGTGGGAGGAATAATAAATAGGGAGGCCTCTGCCACGTAATACTTTTTTTTTTCCACTTCATCCACCAGGATGACCGTGGGAAAACATCTGTCCAAGTTTCTTTCTCTCTCTTTTTTTTTTTTTGTTGTTGTTGTTGTTGTTGTTTTGGGTGGTGTGAGTTTTTGAAGGCAGCCTTTGGAAAGTTGGCGGGATATTGTGGGGCATGTCCCTATTCAGTGGTGTGGCTGAAGGGCTGCCTCTTCTGCACAGCTACTCCTCTTTCTCTGAATGCCGGAAGCCGTGCTGTAGAACTTCCACATTCAGGAGCAGTTCAGCTCAGAGTATTGGGCACTTGAGGCAAGCACACAACAGAGACTCTGTTATTTGGGGCACCCTTAAACCAAATTTAGTGGAGTTTCTTCTGCCTTTTGGTTGCCAAGGAGGAGATGCAAAAGGCTTTTGAGTATATACATATATTTTTAAAAACTTTAAATGGGATCACAATGCTGATAAAAAATGCTGGCAGTTTTGAACTTCGGTTATTGGATGTAGCGATCCAAGTGGATGTTTATAGGCCCTGATGTGCTTTGAAGTTCTTTTCAATAATAATAATGTATTTATTTTTTTTTTAAAAAAAGAGTGTGCTTACTGGTTAAAAACTGGATGACGAGTTCTAGTCCCCCACTCAGGCAGAAAGCCAGCTAGGAGATTTTGAACCAATCGCCAGAAAATGGAGAATTCTAGTCCCTCCTTAGGCATGAAAACCAATTGTGTGACTTTGGGCCAATCACTAGGAGACAATGAATTCTAGTCCTACCTTTGGCATGAAAGCTGGCTGGGTGATTTTGGACCAATAACTAGGAGACTGTGAGTTCTAGTCCCACCTTTGGCATGAAAGCCGGCTGGGTGACTTTGAGCCAATAACTAGGAGACGGTGAGTTCTAGTCCCACCTTTGGCATGAAAGCCGGCTGGGTGACTTTGGACCAATAACTAGGAGACGGTGAGTTCTAGTCCCACCTTTGGCATGAAAGCCGGCTGGGTGACTTTGGACCAATAACTAGGAGACTGTGAGTTCTAGTCCCACCTTTGGCATGAAAGCCAGCTGGGTGACTTTGAGCCAATAACTAGGAGACGGTGAGTTCTAGTCCCACCTTTGGCATGAAAGCCGGCTGAATGACTTTGGACCAATAACTAGGAGACGGTGAGTTCTAGTCCCACCTTTGGCATGAAAGCCGGCTGGGTGACTTTGAGCCAATAACTAGGAGACGGTGAGTTCTAGTCCCACCTTTGGCATGAAAGCCGGCTGGGTGACTTTGAGCCAATAACTAGGAGATGGTGAGTTCTAGTCCCACCTTTGGCATGAAAGCCAGCTGGGTGACTTTGAGCCAATAACTAGGAGACGGTGAGTTCTAGTCCCACCTTTGGCATGAAAGCCAGCTGGGTGACTTTGAGCCAATAACTAGGAGATGGTGAGTTCTAGTCCCACCTTTGGCATGAAAGCCGGCTGGGTGACTTTGAGCCAATAACTAGGAGACGGTGAGTTCTAGTCCCACCTTTGGCATGAAAGCCGGCTGGGTGACTTTGAGCCAATAACTAGGAGATGGTGAGTTCTAGTCCCACCTTTGGCATGAAAGCCGGCTGGGTGACTTTGAGCCAATAACTAGGAGATGGTGAGTTCTAGTCCCACCTTTGGCATGAAAGCCGGCTGGGTGACTTTGAGCCAATAACTAGGAGATGGTGAGTTCTAGTCCCACCTTTGGCATGAAAGCCGGCTGGGTGACTTTGAGCCAATAACTAGGAGACGGTGAGTTCTAGTCCCACCTTTGGCATGAAAGCCGGCTGGGTGACTTTGAGCCAATAACTAGGAGATGGTGAGTTCTAGTCCCACCTTTGGCATGAAAGCCGGCTGGGTGACTTTGAGCCAATAACTAGGAGATGGTGAGTTCTAGTCCCACCTTTGGCATGAAAGCCGGCTGGGTGACTTTGAGCCAATAACTAGGAGACGGTGAGTTCTAGTCCCACCTTTGGCATGAAAGCCGGCTGGGTGACTTTGAGCCAATAACTAGGAGATGGTGAGTTCTAGTCCCACCTTTGGCATGAAAGCCGGCTGGGTGACTTTGAGCCAATAACTAGGAGATGGTGAGTTCTAGTCCCACCTTTGGCATGAAAGCCGGCTGGGTGACTTTGAGCCAATAACTAGGAGACCGTGAGTTCTAGTCCCACCTTTGGCATGAAAGCCAGCTGGGTGACTTTGAGCCAATAACTAGGAGACCGTGAGTTCTAGTCCCACCTTTGGCATGAAAGCCGGCTGAATGACTTTGGGCCAATAACTAGGAGACCGTGAGTTCTAGTCCCACCTTTGGCATGAAAGCCGGCTGGGTGACTTTGAGCCAATAACTAGGAGACGGTGAGTTCTAGTCCCACCTTTGGCATGAAAGCCGGCTGGGTGACTTTGAGCCAATAACTAGGAGATGGTGAGTTCTAGTCCCACCTTTGGCATGAAAGCCAGCTGGGTGACTTTGAGCCAATAACTAGGAGACGGTGAGTTCTAGTCCCACCTTTGGCATGAAAGCCGGCTGGGTGACTTTGAGCCAATAACTAGGAGACGGTGAGTTCTAGTCCCACCTTTGGCATGAAAGCCGGCTGAATGACTTTGGACCAATAACTAGGAGACTGTGAGTTCTAGTCCCACCTTTGGCATGAAAGCCAGCTGGGTGACTTTGGACCAATAACTAGGAGACTGTGAGTTCTAGTCCCACCTTTGGCATGAAAGCCGGCTGGGTGACTTTGAGCCAATAACTAGGAGACGGTGAGTTCTAGTCCCACCTTTGGCATGAAAGCCAGCTGGGTGACTTTGAGCCAATAACTAGGAGACGGTGAGTTCTAGTCCCACCTTTGGCATGAAAGCCAGATGAATGACTTTGGGCCAATAACTAGGAGACGGTGAGTTCTAGTCCCACCTTTGGCATGAAAGCCGGCTGAATGACTTTGAGCCAATAACTAGGAGACTGTGAGTTCTAGTCCCACCTTTGGCATGAAAGCCGGCTGAATGACTTTGGACCAATAACTAGGAGACTGTGAGTTCTAGTCCCACCTTTGGCATGAAAGCCAGCTGGGTGACTTTGAGCCAATAACTAGGAGACGGTGAGTTCTAGTCCCACCTTTGGCATGAAAGCCGGCTGGGTGACTTTGAGCCAATAACTAGGAGACGGTGAGTTCTAGTCCCACCTTTGGCATGAAAGCCGGCTGAATGACTTTGGACCAATAACTAGGAGACGGTGAGTTCTAGTCCCACCTTTGGCATGAAAGCCGGCTGAATGACTTTGGACCAATAACTAGGAGACGGTGAGTTCTAGTCCCACCTTTGGCATGAAAGCCGGCTGGGTGACTTTGAGCCAATAACTAGGAGACGGTGAGTTCTAGTCCCACCTTTGGCATGAAAGCCGGCTGAATGACTTTGGACCAATAACTAGGAGATTGTGAGTTCTAGTCCCACCTTTGGCATGAAAGCCGGCTGGGTGACTTTGAGCCAATAACTAGGAGACGGTGAGTTCTAGTCCCACCTTTGGCATGAAAGCCAGCTGGGTGACTTTGAGCCAATAACTAGGAGACGGTGAGTTCTAGTCCCACCTTTGGCATGAAAGCCGGCTGGGTGACTTTGAGCCAATAACTAGGAGACGGTGAGTTCTAGTCCCACCTTTGGCATGAAAGCCGGCTGAATGACTTTGGGCAAGTCACTAGGAGACGGTGAGTTCTAGTCCCACCTTTGGCATGAAAGCCAGCTGGGTGACTTTGAGCCAATAACTAGGAGACGGTGAGTTCTAGTCCCACCTTTGGCATGAAAGCCAGATGAATGACTTTGGGCCAATAACTAGGAGACTGTGAGTTCTAGTCCCACCTTTGGCATGAAAGCCGGCTGGGTGACTTTGGGCCAATAACTAGGAGACGGTGAGTTCTAGTCCCACCTTTGGCATGAAAGCCAGCTGGGTGACTTTGAGCCAATAACTAGGAGACGGTGAGTTCTAGTCCCACCTTTGGCATGAAAGCCAGATGAATGACTTTGGGCCAATAACTAGGAGACGGTGAGTTCTAGTCCCACCTTTGGCATGAAAGCCAGCTGGGTGACTTTGAGCCAATAACTAGGAGATTGTGAGTTCTAGTCCCACCTTTGGCATGAAAGCCGGCTGGGTGACTTTGGGCCAATAACTAGGAGATTGTGAGTTCTAGTCCCACCTTTGGCATGAAAGCCAGCTGGGTGACTTTGGGCCAATAACTAGGAGACCGTGAGTTCTAGTCCCACCTTTGGCATGAAAGCCAGCTGGGTGACTTTGGGCCAATAACTAGGAGACCGTGAGTTCTAGTCCCACCTTTGGCATGAAAGCCGGCTGAATGACTTTGGACCAATAACTAGGAGATTGTGAGTTCTAGTCCCACCTTTGGCATGAAAGCCGGCTGGGTGACTTTGAGCCAATAACTAGGAGATTGTGAGTTCTAGTCCCACCTTTAGCATGAAAGCCGGCTGAATGACTTTGGGCCAATAACTAGGAGACCGTGAGTTCTAGTCCCACCTTTAGCATGAAAGCCGGCTGAATGACTTTGGACCAATAACTAGGAGACTGTGAGTTCTAGTCCCACCTTTGGCATGAAAGCCGGCTGGGTGACTTTGAGCCAATAACTAGGAGATTGTGAGTTCTAGTCCCACCTTTGGCATGAAAGCCAGCTGGGTGACTTTGAGCCAATAACTAGGAGACGGTGAGTTCTAGTCCCACCTTTGGCATGAAAGCCGGCTGGGTGACTTTGAGCCAATAACTAGGAGACGGTGAGTTCTAGTCCCACCTTTGGCATGAAAGCCGGCTGAATGACTTTGGACCAATAACTAGGAGACAGTGAGTTCTAGTCCCACCTTTGGCATGAAAGCCGGCTGAATGACTTTGGACCAATAACTAGGAGACGGTGAGTTCTAGTCCCACCTTTGGCATGAAAGCCGGCTGGGTGACTTTGAGCCAATAACTAGGAGACGGTGAGTTCTAGTCCCACCTTTGGCATGAAAGCCAGCTGAATGACTTTGGACCAATAACTAGGAGATTGTGAGTTCTAGTCCCACCTTTGGCATGAAAGCCGGCTGGGTGACTTTGAGCCAATAACTAGGAGACGGTGAGTTCTAGTCCCACCTTTGGCATGAAAGCCGGCTGGGTGACTTTGAGCCAATAACTAGGAGACGGTGAGTTCTAGTCCCACCTTTGGCATGAAAGCCGGCTGGGTGACTTTGGGCCAATAACTAGGAGACGGTGAGTTCTAGTCCCACCTTTGGCATGAAAGCCAGATGAATGACTTTGGGCCAATAACTAGGAGACGGTGAGTTCTAGTCCCACCTTTGGCATGAAAGCCGGCTGGGTGACTTTGAGCCAATAACTAGGAGACGGTGAGTTCTAGTCCCACCTTTGGCATGAAAGCCAGATGAATGACTTTGGGCCAATAACTAGGAGACGGTGAGTTCTAGTCCCACCTTTGGCATGAAAGCCGGCTGAATGACTTTGGACCAATAACTAGGAGACGGTGAGTTCTAGTCCCACCTTTGGCATGAAAGCCAGCTGGGTGACTTTGAGCCAATAACTAGGAGACGGTGAGTTCTAGTCCCACCTTTGGCATGAAAGCCGGCTGAATGACTTTGGACCAATAACTAGGAGACGGTGAGTTCTAGTCCCACCTTTGGCATGAAAGCCAGCTGGGTGACTTTGAGCCAATAACTAGGAGACGGTGAGTTCTAGTCCCACCTTTGGCATGAAAGCCGGCTGAATGACTTTGGACCAATAACTAGGAGACGGTGAGTTCTAGTCCCACCTTTGGCATGAAAGCCAGCTGGGTGACTTTGAGCCAATAACTAGGAGACGGTGAGTTCTAGTCCCACCTTTGGCATGAAAGCCGGCTGGGTGACTTTGGACCAATAACTAGGAGACGGTGAGTTCTAGTCCCACCTTTGGCATGAAAGCCAGCTGGGTGACTTTGAGCCAATAACTAGGAGACGGTGAGTTCTAGTCCCACCTTTAGCATGAAAGCCGGCTGAATGACTTTGGACCAATAACTAGGAGACGGTGAGTTCTAGTCCCACCTTTGGCATGAAAGCCAGCTGGGTGACTTTGAGCCAATAACTAGGAGACGGTGAGTTCTAGTCCCACCTTTGGCATGAAAGCCGGCTGAATGACTTTGGACCAATAACTAGGAGACGGTGAGTTCTAGTCCCACCTTTGGCATGAAAGCCAGCTGGGTGACTTTGAGCCAATAACTAGGAGACGGTGAGTTCTAGTCCCACCTTTGGCATGAAAGCCGGCTGGGTGACTTTGAGCCAATAACTAGGAGACGGTGAGTTCTAGTCCCACCTTTGGCATGAAAGCCGGCTGAATGACTTTGGGCAAGTCACTAGGAGACGGTGAGTTCTAGTCCCACCTTTGGCATGAAAGCCAGCTGGGTGACTTTGAGCCAATAACTAGGAGACGGTGAGTTCTAGTCCCACCTTTGGCATGAAAGCCAGATGAATGACTTTGGGCCAATAACTAGGAGACTGTGAGTTCTAGTCCCACCTTTGGCATGAAAGCCGGCTGGGTGACTTTGGGCCAATAACTAGGAGACGGTGAGTTCTAGTCCCACCTTTGGCATGAAAGCCAGCTGGGTGACTTTGAGCCAATAACTAGGAGACGGTGAGTTCTAGTCCCACCTTTGGCATGAAAGCCAGATGAATGACTTTGGGCCAATAACTAGGAGACGGTGAGTTCTAGTCCCACCTTTGGCATGAAAGCCAGCTGGGTGACTTTGAGCCAATAACTAGGAGATTGTGAGTTCTAGTCCCACCTTTGGCATGAAAGCCAGCTGGGTGACTTTGGGCCAATAACTAGGAGACCGTGAGTTCTAGTCCCACCTTTGGCATGAAAGCCAGCTGGGTGACTTTGGGCCAATAACTAGGAGATTGTGAGTTCTAGTCCCACCTTTGGCATGAAAGCCGGCTGGGTGACTTTGAGCCAATAACTAGGAGACGGTGAGTTCTAGTCCCACCTTTGGCATGAAAGCCGGCTGAATGACTTTGGACCAATAACTAGGAGATTGTGAGTTCTAGTCCCACCTTTGGCATGAAAGCCGGCTGGGTGACTTTGAGCCAATAACTAGGAGATTGTGAGTTCTAGTCCCACCTTTAGCATGAAAGCCGGCTGAATGACTTTGGACCAATAACTAGGAGACTGTGAGTTCTAGTCCCACCTTTGGCATGAAAGCCAGCTGGGTGACTTTGAGCCAATAACTAGGAGACGGTGAGTTCTAGTCCCACCTTTGGCATGAAAGCCGGCTGGGTGACTTTGAGCCAATAACTAGGAGACGGTGAGTTCTAGTCCCACCTTTGGCATGAAAGCCGGCTGAATGACTTTGGACCAATAACTAGGAGACAGTGAGTTCTAGTCCCACCTTTGGCATGAAAGCCGGCTGAATGACTTTGGACCAATAACTAGGAGACGGTGAGTTCTAGTCCCACCTTTGGCATGAAAGCCGGCTGGGTGACTTTGAGCCAATAACTAGGAGACGGTGAGTTCTAGTCCCACCTTTGGCATGAAAGCCGGCTGAATGACTTTGGACCAATAACTAGGAGATTGTGAGTTCTAGTCCCACCTTTGGCATGAAAGCCGGCTGGGTGACTTTGAGCCAATAACTAGGAGACGGTGAGTTCTAGTCCCACCTTTGGCATGAAAGCCGGCTGAATGACTTTGGACCAATAACTAGGAGATTGTGAGTTCTAGTCCCACCTTTGGCATGAAAGCCGGCTGAATGACTTTGAGCCAATAACTAGGAGACGGTGAGTTCTAGTCCCACCTTTGGCATGAAAGCCGGCTGGGTGACTTTGAGCCAATAACTAGGAGACGGTGAGTTCTAGTCCCACCTTTGGCATGAAAGCCGGCTGAATGACTTTGGACCAATAACTAGGAGACGGTGAGTTCTAGTCCCACCTTTGGCATGAAAGCCAGCTGGGTGACTTTGAGCCAATAACTAGGAGACGGTGAGTTCTAGTCCCACCTTTGGCATGAAAGCCGGCTGGGTGACTTTGAGCCAATAACTAGGAGACGGTGAGTTCTAGTCCCACCTTTGGCATGAAAGCCGGCTGAATGACTTTGGACCAATAACTAGGAGACGGTGAGTTCTAGTCCCACCTTTGGCATGAAAGCCAGCTGGGTGACTTTGAGCCAATAACTAGGAGACGGTGAGTTCTAGTCCCACCTTTGGCATGAAAGCCAGCTGGGTGACTTTGAGCCAATAACTAGGAGACGGTGAGTTCTAGTCCCACCTTTGGCATGAAAGCCAGCTGGGTGACTTTGAGCCAATAACTAGGAGACTGTGAGTTCTAGTCCCACCTTTGGCATGAAAGCCAGCTGGGTGACTTTGAGCCAATAACTAGGAGATTGTGAGTTCTAGTCCCACCTTTGGCATGAAAGCCGGCTGGGTGACTTTGGGCCAATAACTAGGAGATTGTGAGTTCTAGTCCCACCTTTGGCATGAAAACCAGCTGGGTGACTTTGGGCCAATAACTAGGAGACCGTGAGTTCTAGTCCCACCTTTGGCATGAAAGCCAGCTGGGTGACTTTGGGCCAATAACTAGGAGACGGTGAGTTCTAGTCCCACCTTTAGCATGAAAGCCGGCTGAATGACTTTGGACCAATAACTAGGAGATTGTGAGTTCTAGTCCCACCTTTGGCATGAAAGCCGGCTGGGTGACTTTGGGCCAATAACTAGGAGACGGTGAGTTCTAGTCCCACCTTTGGCATGAAAGCTGGCTGAATGACTTTGGACCAATAACTAGGAGACGGTGAGTTCTAGTCCCACCTTTGGCATGAAAGCCGGCTGGGTGACTTTGGGCCAATAACTAGGAGACCGTGAGTTCTAGTCCCACCTTTAGCATGAAAGCCAGCTGGGTGACTTTGAGCCAATAACTAGGAGACGGTGAGTTCTAGTCCCACCTTTGGCATGAAAGCCAGATGAATGACTTTGGGCCAATAACTAGGAGATTGTGAGTTCTAGTCCCACCTTTGGCATGAAAGCCAGCTGGGTGACTTTGAGCCAATAACTAGGAGATTGTGAGTTCTAGTCCCACCTTTGGCATGAAAGCCAGCTGGGTGACTTTGGGCCAATAACTAGGAGACCGTGAGTTCTAGTCCCACCTTTAGCATGAAAGCCGGCTGAATGACTTTGGACCAATAACTAGGAGACGGTGAGTTCTAGTCCCACCTTTGGCATGAAAGCCAGCTGGGTGACTTTGAGCCAATAACTAGGAGACGGTGAGTTCTAGTCCCACCTTTAGCATGAAAGCCGGCTGAATGACTTTGGACCAATAACTAGGAGACGGTGAGTTCTAGTCCCACCTTTGGCATGAAAGCCAGCTGGGTGACTTTGAGCCAATAACTAGGAGACGGTGAGTTCTAGTCCCACCTTTAGCATGAAAGCCGGCTGAATGACTTTGGACCAATAACTAGGAGACGGTGAGTTCTAGTCCCACCTTTGGCATGAAAGCCAGCTGGGTGACTTTGAGCCAATAACTAGGAGACGGTGAGTTCTAGTCCCACCTTTGGCATGAAAGCCGGCTGAATGACTTTGGACCAATAACTAGGAGACGGTGAGTTCTAGTCCCACCTTTGGCATGAAAGCCGGCTGGGTGACTTTGGGCCAATAACTAGGAGACCGTGAGTTCTAGTCCCACCTTTAGCATGAAAGCCAGCTGAATGACTTTGGACCAATAACTAGGAGACGGTGAGTTCTAGTCCCACCTTTGGCATGAAAGCCAGCTGGGTGACTTTGAGCCAATAACTAGGAGACGGTGAGTTCTAGTCCCACCTTTGGCATGAAAGCCAGATGAATGACTTTGGGCCAATAACTAGGAGACCGTGAGTTCTAGTCCCACCTTTAGCATGAAAGCCGGCTGAATGACTTTGGACCAATAACTAGGAGACGGTGAGTTCTAGTCCCACCTTTGGCATGAAAGCCAGCTGGGTGACTTTGAGCCAATAACTAGGAGACGGTGAGTTCTAGTCCCACCTTTGGCATGAAAGCCAGATGAATGACTTTGGGCCAATAACTAGGAGACCGTGAGTTCTAGTCCCACCTTTAGCATGAAAGCCGGCTGAATGACTTTGGACCAATAACTAGGAGACGGTGAGTTCTAGTCCCACCTTTGGCATGAAAGCCAGCTGGGTGACTTTGAGCCAATAACTAGGAGACGGTGAGTTCTAGTCCCACCTTTGGCATGAAAGCCAGATGAATGACTTTGGGCCAATAACTAGGAGATTGTGAGTTCTAGTCCCACCTTTGGCATGAAAGCCGGCTGAATGACTTTGGACCAATAACTAGGAGACGGTGAGTTCTAGTCCCACCTTTAGCATGAAAGCCGGCTGAATGACTTTGGACCAATAACTAGGAGACGGTGAGTTCTAGTCCCACCTTTGGCATGAAAGCCAGCTGGGTGACTTTGAGCCAATAACTAGGAGACGGTGAGTTCTAGTCCCACCTTTGGCATGAAAGCCGGCTGAATGACTTTGGACCAATAACTAGGAGACGGTGAGTTCTAGTCCCACCTTTGGCATGAAAGCCAGCTGGGTGACTTTGGGCCAATAACTAGGAGACCGTGAGTTCTAGTCCCACCTTTAGCATGAAAGCCGGCTGAATGACTTTGGACCAATAACTAGGAGACGGTGAGTTCTAGTCCCACCTTTGGCATGAAAGCCAGCTGGGTGACTTTGAGCCAATAACTAGGAGATTGTGAGTTCTAGTCCCACCTTTGGCATGAAAGCCAGCTGGGTGACTTTGGGCCAATAACTAGGAGATTGTGAGTTCTAGTCCCACCTTTGGCATGAAAGCCAGCTGGGTGACTTTGAGCCAATAACTAGGAGACGGTGAGTTCTAGTCCCACCTTTGGCATGAAAGCCGGCTGGGTGACTTTGAGCCAATAACTAGGAGATTGTGAGTTCTAGTCCCACCTTTGGCATGAAAGCCAGCTGGGTGACTTTGGGCCAATAACTAGGAGATTGTGAGTTCTAGTCCCACCTTTGGCATGAAAGCCAGCTGGGTGACTTTGGGCCAATAACTAGGAGACGGTGAGTTCTAGTCCCACCTTTGGCATGAAAGCCAGCTGGGTGACTTTGAGCCAATAACTAGGAGACGGTGAGTTCTAGTCCCACCTTTGGCATGAAAGCCAGATGAATGACTTTGGGCCAATAACTAGGAGACCGTGAGTTCTAGTCCCACCTTTAGCATGAAAGCCGGCTGAATGACTTTGGACCAATAACTAGGAGACGGTGAGTTCTAGTCCCACCTTTGGCATGAAAGCCAGCTGGGTGACTTTGAGCCAATAACTAGGAGACGGTGAGTTCTAGTCCCACCTTTGGCATGAAAGCCAGATGAATGACTTTGGGCCAATAACTAGGAGACCGTGAGTTCTAGTCCCACCTTTAGCATGAAAGCCAGCTGGGTGACTTTGAGCCAATAACTAGGAGACGGTGAGTTCTAGTCCCACCTTTGGCATGAAAGCCGGCTGAATGACTTTGGACCAATAACTAGGAGATTGTGAGTTCTAGTCCCACCTTTGGCATGAAAGCCGGCTGGGTGACTTTGAGCCAATAACTAGGAGACGGTGAGTTCTAGTCCCACCTTTGGCATGAAAGCCAGCTGGGTGACTTTGAGCCAATAACTAGGAGATTGTGAGTTCTAGTCCCACCTTTGGCATGAAAGCCGGCTGGGTGACTTTGGACCAATAACTAGGAGACTGTGAGTTCTAGTCCCACCTTTGGCATGAAAGCCAGCTGGGTGACTTTGAGCCAATAACTAGGAGACGGTGAGTTCTAGTCCCACCTTTGGCATGAAAGCCGGCTGGGTGACTTTGAGCCAATAACTAGGAGACGGTGAGTTCTAGTCCCACCTTTGGCATGAAAGCCGGCTGAATGACTTTGGACCAATAACTAGGAGACGGTGAGTTCTAGTCCCACCTTTGGCATGAAAGCCAGCTGGGTGACTTTGAGCCAATAACTAGGAGACGGTGAGTTCTAGTCCCACCTTTGGCATGAAAGCCGGCTGGGTGACTTTGAGCCAATAACTAGGAGACGGTGAGTTCTAGTCCCACCTTTGGCATGAAAGCCGGCTGAATGACTTTGGGCAAGTCACTAGGAGACGGTGAGTTCTAGTCCCACCTTTGGCATGAAAGCCAGCTGGGTGACTTTGAGCCAATAACTAGGAGACGGTGAGTTCTAGTCCCACCTTTGGCATGAAAGCCGGCTGGGTGACTTTGAGCCAATAACTAGGAGACGGTGAGTTCTAGTCCCACCTTTGGCATGAAAGCCAGATGAATGACTTTGGGCCAATAACTAGGAGACTGTGAGTTCTAGTCCCACCTTTGGCATGAAAGCCAGCTGGGTGACTTTGAGCCAATAACTAGGAGATTGTGAGTTCTAGTCCCACCTTTGGCATGAAAGCCGGCTGGGTGACTTTGGGCCAATAACTAGGAGATTGTGAGTTCTAGTCCCACCTTTGGCATGAAAACCAGCTGGGTGACTTTGGGCCAATAACTAGGAGACCGTGAGTTCTAGTCCCACCTTTGGCATGAAAGCCAGCTGGGTGACTTTGGGCCAATAACTAGGAGACGGTGAGTTCTAGTCCCACCTTTAGCATGAAAGCCGGCTGAATGACTTTGGACCAATAACTAGGAGATTGTGAGTTCTAGTCCCACCTTTGGCATGAAAGCCGGCTGGGTGACTTTGGGCCAATAACTAGGAGACGGTGAGTTCTAGTCCCACCTTTGGCATGAAAGCTGGCTGAATGACTTTGGACCAATAACTAGGAGACGGTGAGTTCTAGTCCCACCTTTGGCATGAAAGCCGGCTGGGTGACTTTGGGCCAATAACTAGGAGACCGTGAGTTCTAGTCCCACCTTTAGCATGAAAGCCAGCTGGGTGACTTTGAGCCAATAACTAGGAGACGGTGAGTTCTAGTCCCACCTTTGGCATGAAAGCCAGATGAATGACTTTGGGCCAATAACTAGGAGATTGTGAGTTCTAGTCCCACCTTTGGCATGAAAGCCAGCTGGGTGACTTTGAGCCAATAACTAGGAGATTGTGAGTTCTAGTCCCACCTTTGGCATGAAAGCCAGCTGGGTGACTTTGGGCCAATAACTAGGAGACCGTGAGTTCTAGTCCCACCTTTAGCATGAAAGCCGGCTGAATGACTTTGGACCAATAACTAGGAGACGGTGAGTTCTAGTCCCACCTTTGGCATGAAAGCCAGCTGGGTGACTTTGAGCCAATAACTAGGAGACGGTGAGTTCTAGTCCCACCTTTAGCATGAAAGCCGGCTGAATGACTTTGGACCAATAACTAGGAGACGGTGAGTTCTAGTCCCACCTTTAGCATGAAAGCCGGCTGAATGACTTTGGACCAATAACTAGGAGACGGTGAGTTCTAGTCCCACCTTTGGCATGAAAGCCAGCTGGGTGACTTTGAGCCAATAACTAGGAGACGGTGAGTTCTAGTCCCACCTTTGGCATGAAAGCCGGCTGAATGACTTTGGACCAATAACTAGGAGACGGTGAGTTCTAGTCCCACCTTTGGCATGAAAGCCGGCTGGGTGACTTTGGGCCAATAACTAGGAGACTGTGAGTTCTAGTCCCACCTTTAGCATGAAAGCCAGCTGAATGACTTTGGACCAATAACTAGGAGACGGTGAGTTCTAGTCCCACCTTTGGCATGAAAGCCAGCTGGGTGACTTTGAGCCAATAACTAGGAGACGGTGAGTTCTAGTCCCACCTTTGGCATGAAAGCCAGATGAATGACTTTGGGCCAATAACTAGGAGACCGTGAGTTCTAGTCCCACCTTTAGCATGAAAGCCGGCTGAATGACTTTGGACCAATAACTAGGAGACGGTGAGTTCTAGTCCCACCTTTGGCATGAAAGCCAGCTGGGTGACTTTGAGCCAATAACTAGGAGACGGTGAGTTCTAGTCCCACCTTTGGCATGAAAGCCAGATGAATGACTTTGGGCCAATAACTAGGAGACCGTGAGTTCTAGTCCCACCTTTAGCATGAAAGCCGGCTGAATGACTTTGGACCAATAACTAGGAGACGGTGAGTTCTAGTCCCACCTTTGGCATGAAAGCCAGCTGGGTGACTTTGAGCCAATAACTAGGAGACGGTGAGTTCTAGTCCCACCTTTGGCATGAAAGCCAGATGAATGACTTTGGGCCAATAACTAGGAGATTGTGAGTTCTAGTCCCACCTTTGGCATGAAAGCCGGCTGAATGACTTTGGACCAATAACTAGGAGACGGTGAGTTCTAGTCCCACCTTTAGCATGAAAGCCGGCTGAATGACTTTGGACCAATAACTAGGAGACGGTGAGTTCTAGTCCCACCTTTGGCATGAAAGCCAGCTGGGTGACTTTGAGCCAATAACTAGGAGACGGTGAGTTCTAGTCCCACCTTTGGCATGAAAGCCGGCTGAATGACTTTGGACCAATAACTAGGAGACGGTGAGTTCTAGTCCCACCTTTGGCATGAAAGCCAGCTGGGTGACTTTGGGCCAATAACTAGGAGACCGTGAGTTCTAGTCCCACCTTTAGCATGAAAGCCGGCTGAATGACTTTGGACCAATAACTAGGAGACGGTGAGTTCTAGTCCCACCTTTGGCATGAAAGCCAGATGAATGACTTTGGGCCAATAACTAGGAGATTGTGAGTTCTAGTCCCACCTTTGGCATGAAAGCCAGCTGGGTGACTTTGAGCCAATAACTAGGAGACGGTGAGTTCTAGTCCCACCTTTGGCATGAAAGCCAGCTGGGTGACTTTGAGCCAATAACTAGGAGACGGTGAGTTCTAGTCCCACCTTTGGCATGAAAGCCAGATGAATGACTTTGAGCCAATAACTAGGAGATTGTGAGTTCTAGTCCCACCTTTGGCATGAAAGCCAGCTGGGTGACTTTGGGCCAATAACTAGGAGATTGTGAGTTCTAGTCCCACCTTTGGCATGAAAGCCAGCTGGGTGACTTTGGGCCAATAACTAGGAGACGGTGAGTTCTAGTCCCACCTTTGGCATGAAAGCCAGCTGGGTGACTTTGAGCCAATAACTAGGAGACGGTGAGTTCTAGTCCCACCTTTGGCATGAAAGCCAGATGAATGACTTTGGGCCAATAACTAGGAGACCGTGAGTTCTAGTCCCACCTTTGGCATGAAAGCCAGCTGGGTGACTTTGAGCCAATAACTAGGAGACGGTGAGTTCTAGTCCCACCTTTGGCATGAAAGCCAGATGAATGACTTTGGGCCAATAACTAGGAGACCGTGAGTTCTAGTCCCACCTTTAGCATGAAAGCCGGCTGAATGACTTTGGACCAATAACTAGGAGACGGTGAGTTCTAGTCCCACCTTTGGCATGAAAGCCAGCTGGGTGACTTTGAGCCAATAACTAGGAGACGGTGAGTTCTAGTCCCACCTTTGGCATGAAAGCCAGATGAATGACTTTGGGCCAATAACTAGGAGATTGTGAGTTCTAGTCCCACCTTTGGCATGAAAGCCGGCTGAATGACTTTGGACCAATAACTAGGAGACGGTGAGTTCTAGTCCCACCTTTAGCATGAAAGCCGGCTGAATGACTTTGGACCAATAACTAGGAGACGGTGAGTTCTAGTCCCACCTTTGGCATGAAAGCCAGCTGGGTGACTTTGAGCCAATAACTAGGAGACGGTGAGTTCTAGTCCCACCTTTGGCATGAAAGCCGGCTGAATGACTTTGGACCAATAACTAGGAGACGGTGAGTTCTAGTCCCACCTTTGGCATGAAAGCCGGCTGGGTGACTTTGGGCCAATAACTAGGAGACTGTGAGTTCTAGTCCCACCTTTGGCATGAAAGCCGGCTGAATGACTTTGGGCCAATAACTAGGAGACGGTGAGTTCTAGTCCCACCTTTGGCATGAAAGCCGGCTGGGTGACTTTGGACCAATAACTAGGAGACGGTGAGTTCTAGTCCCACCTTTGGCATGAAAGCCGGCTGAATGACTTTGGACCAATAACTAGGAGACGGTGAGTTCTAGTCCCACCTTTGGCATGAAAGCCAGATGAATGACTTTGGGCCAATAACTAGGAGATTGTGAGTTCTAGTCCCACCTTTGGCATGAAAGCCGGCTGAATGACTTTGGACCAATAACTAGGAGACGGTGAGTTCTAGTCCCACCTTTGGCATGAAAGCCAGCTGGGTGACTTTGAGCCAATAACTAGGAGACGGTGAGTTCTAGTCCCACCTTTGGCATGAAAGCCGGCTGGGTGACTTTGAGCCAATAACTAGGAGATTGTGAGTTCTAGTCCCACCTTTGGCATGAAAGCCAGCTGGGTGACTTTGGGCCAATAACTAGGAGATTGTGAGTTCTAGTCCCACCTTTGGCATGAAAGCCAGCTGGGTGACTTTGGGCCAATAACTAGGAGACTGTGAGTTCTAGTCCCACCTTTAGCATGAAAGCCGGCTGGGTGACTTTGGGGCAGTCCCTCTCTCTTAGCCCACCCCACCTCACAGGGTTGATTTTGTGGGGAAATTAGGAGGAGGAGAAATTAGGTTCACCGCCTTGAGTTACTGATAAAAATAATAAAAGTGGGAACAAAGATATTCCAATTTTTGTTCCCACAATATTCGAGGTGCTGCCACAAAGAAAAGGGGGTCAACTTATTCTCCAAAGCACCTGAAGGCAGGACAAGAAGCAACGGATGGAAACACATCAAGGAGGGAAGCAACCTGGAACTAAGGAGGAATTTCCTAACAGTGAGGACAATTAACCAGTGGAACAGCTTGCCACCAAAAGTTGTGGATGCTCCAACACCAAAGGTTTTTAAAAGGAGACTGTGGATAGCCACTTGTCTGAAATGGTATAGGGTCTCCTGCTTGAATGGGGTTGGACTAGAAGACCTCCAAGGTCCCTTCCAGTTCTGTTCTATTCTATAAAATGTAACAGATGAATAGATAAAAATAAAGACAAGCATTTGGCCAGAGGTTTTGCATTCTGTCTTCACATTTTGCGTACATGTGGGTGGTTAGCCTCCTGCTTGGTAGTGTAAATATAAAATTAATAACAATTATGGGCACAGTCCTGAAACAATCAGTGCATTATATCGTCAGCATTGATAAAGTCACCACCAGTCAATTGCAGAAGCCAGCTTTCCAGGTAGTCCTTGAGTTACAACAGTTCATTTAAATGTCTATGGAGATTGTCCGTCATCCAGGTCATGGTTGTTCCAAAGGTGCCTTTTCAAGAGGCAACTGGACTTTCTGGGTTTATCTTTGAAGATGTTTCGCTTCTCCTCCAAGAAGCTTCTTCAGCTCTGACTGGATGGTGGGGAATGCAATGACCAGCTGTCTGCAAGGAGTATCAATCCTTCCATCCTCCACCTTCCAGTCAGAACTGGAGAAGCTTCTTGGAGGAGAAGCGAAACATCTTCAAAGAAAAAAAACAGATAGTACAGTTGCCTCTTGAGAAAAAGCACTTTTGGGACAACAGTTCATTTAGTGACTTGTGAAAAAAGTGACTTGTGACCATTTCTCACACTTACGACCATTGCCGCATCCCTGTGATCACGTGATCAAAATTTGGCAACGGGTTCATATTTATGACGGTTGCAGTGTCCCGGGGTCACGTGATCCCCTTTTGTGACGAGCAAAAGTCAATGGGGAAGCCAAGATTCGCTTCACAACCTTACTTAACAGCTGCGGCGATTCCCTTAACAACTGTGGCGAGCAAGGTCGTAATATGGGGCAACGCTCCCTTAACAACCGTCTCGCTCATTGTATGAGTTTAAATTTAGGGGTACTGGAGTAAAATTGATACTTAATTGATTTGTTATTGAATATGTTTAACTAATTAGAGAAATTATTATAAATGGATCACTTTTAAAATAAGAGATAAGAATATAAATAATCGATGAAGTAATAGAATGGTAATAATGAATTATTTAAGTCAATATGAAGAAATGACAAAATGTAGTTTAAGAATTGAAAATAAGGAGTATATATATTTAATTGGTTTCTAGTAATATGTTGATTATTTGGAATAGTTGATAAAAGAATCATTGGTGATTAGAATAATAGAATTTAAGGAAATAATTGGGGATTGTATTCTGTTATGTGAATTTAAACTTAGGGGTTCAAATTTTAAGGAGGGAAAAGAAAAATTGAACTATAATAGGATGAGAAGTTAAGATAAAGGGTAATATTGGTTTCTTAAAATTAGAGAGAATAAATACTATGAGAAAAATTGAACATATAAAATTGTGTTAAAGATGAACAAAAATTTATACAAATTTAAGACCGGGCCAGTATTCTGTTGAGAAAAGATGTATTGTATGTTTGTTTGTGTGTTTAAAAAATAAAAGAGCCTGTAGTACAGTGGACTAAAGCACTGTGATTAACATCTGCTGCTTGCAATTACTGCGAGTTCAAATCTCACCAGGCTCAAGGTTGACTCAGCCTTCCATCCTTTCTAAGGTGGGTAAAATGAGGACCCAGTTTGTGGGGGCAATAAGCTGACTTTGTATAAATATACACAAGTATGAAAGCTATTGCTTAACGCATTGTAAGCCGCCCTGAGTCTCCGGAAAAAGGGCGGCATATAAATTAAAGCAAAAAAAAAAAAAAACTTTACTAAAAACAAAACAAAAAACAACCATCTCGCTGACCAACAACAGAAATTTCGGGCTCCGTTGCAGTCGTTAAGTCGAGGACTACCTGTAACGCCTTCAGCAGCAGGACCTTGGGAACGTGGGACCCACCCACCCACCCCCCAAAAAAGTGACCAAATCCAATCTGAACATCTGGCTGTGCGAGGAACCATAATAATCCTATTAATGGGAAACGATAATAGGAAAATGTGGTCGGTCTCCATCTGCATTTTTTTTTTTCCCCAACAGCTGGGATGCTGTTTGGAAAACAGTTTGAATTTTTCTTTTTTCTTCGTCCATTTTCCACCCTGCACAACAACTGCCCCACTTTCCTGCTTTATTGGACCCAGAATTGGCAGTCAGTTAAATAAACAACGGCAACAGCTGAAAATCAGCTGCCGGAGGGGATACAGTACTGTGTATGTGTATGTACAAGATGCCTTGAATCCCTGATCCCAGTATAAGCCTCCAGGTATTAGTGTGCTTGTGTGCTTCTTAGAGCTGGAAGGTATGTATTTTGGGGGTTTGGTGTTGTCTAGGCAGCTTCAATGTTCCTTGGCATGGAGAGGCTTTTTGATTGTTGTTGTTGTTGTTATTATTATTATTATTATTATTATTATTTATTGAATTCATATACCGCCCTTCTCCCCGAAGGGACTCAGGGCGGTGAACAGCCGAAAATTAAAATAACATACAATATAAAAGTTAAGATAACTAAAAATAAATTAAATTAATCGGCCTCCCGATTTAAAACCCCAACTATACAATTAAAAACTAACCCATAAAACCTATTCAGGCCAGGCCGGCTTGCTGAAATAAAAACGTCTTCAGGGCCTTACGGAAAGTGCGGAGATCCGGGATCAGTCATATTCCGGGAGACAGCTTGTTCCAGAGGGCGGGGGCTCCCACAGAGAAGGCTCTGCCCCTGGGGGCTGCCAGCCGACATTGCTTGACCGACGGCACCCTGAGGAGGCCCTCTCTGTGAGAGCGTATTGGCCGGTGGGAGGTTATCGGTAGCAGCAGGCGGTCTCGTAAATACCCTGGCCCTAAGCCATGGAGCGCTTTAAAGGTGAGAACCAACACCTTGAAGTGCACCCGGAAGACCACCGGGAACCAATGCAGCTCGCGCAGGAGAGGTGTTATATGGAAGCGCCATGTCGCTCCCGTAATCACCCGCGCGGCTGCATTCTGGACCAGTTGGAGCCTCCGGGTGCTCCTAAGGGGAGCCCCCATGTAGAGAGCGTTGCAGTAGTCCAGGCGAGAAGTGACGAGTGCCTGAGTGTCTGTGCATAAGGAATCCAGACTCAGAAAGGGGCGCAACTGGCGTATCAGGCGAACCGGATAAAAAGCGCCCCTGGCCACGGCCGTCATGTGCTCTTCTAAAGACAGCCGTGTGTCCAGGAGGACGCTCAAGTTGCGAGCCCCCAATAGCCAGCGATGGCACCAGCTGGCTATATCGGGATGTCGGCATCCACAGCCACTCGGTCTTGGAAGGGTTGAGTCAAAGCCTGTTCCTCCCCATCCAGACCCGCACGGCCTCCAGACACTGGGACATCACTTCAAGGGCATTGTTGGAGTGGTTTGGGGTGGAGATGTACAGCTGAGTGTCATCAGCGTACAGATGGCACCGCATCCCAAATCCACGGATGATAGGTTTGTGTAGGTTTTTGGCTGCAGCAAAGTGTTGGAGTGTGGGATGCTTTGGCATGCCAGGCCGTGGCCTTTTCTGGCCCATTCTGGGGTTCCTTGTCCTGCCTTCGCTGTTTGGGAGCCTTCCCTAAGGGCCTTTGGATGCTGCCTGAATCGCTGATGGCGTTTTCCAGGCTATATAGCAAGGTGGAGTTTATTTGGCCTTGGAGGGGAGGCCACCAGGAGATCTCAGAAGGGGAAGTTGAATTGGAAAAATTAAGAAAATATGATCTCAGAAAGAGGCCAGAATAGTCCACTTCTAGGATGCTGAGGAAACTAGATTTGTTTTATTTCTGGCAGATTTTATTTCAACTTCTTTTCATGGACTGGAATTTTGCCTGATCTAAATTCGGATGCTTAGCAGTTGGTTCGTGTTTAGGATGGTTGCACCGAACCCGGGGTGATGGGATCCCGTTTTGCGACCTTCTGACAAGCAGAGTCCGTAGGGAAGCCAGATTCACTGAACAAGCGTGATACTTGCTTAACAACGGCAGTAATTCGCTTAACGACTGCAGCGAGAAAGGTGGTAAAATGGGACAGAATTCCATTTAACAGCTGTCACGCTTAGCAACCGAAGCTTGGGGCTGAACTGTGGCCGTAAATCCAAGACTACCTGTATCTCGTAGAATTACAGCCTTGTGGTTTGGAGGGTATCCTCAGAGATCATCTAGTCTGTCCCTATTTGCCACGAGATGGATGGATGGATAAGATAGAGAGATGATAGAGAGATAAGTTAGAGTGATTAGATAGTTGGGGAGAGAGAGAGATGAGAGGTACAGAGATAAAATAGATTAAATAGACAGATAGATAGATTAAATGGATGGATGGATGGATGGATGGGAAGAAAGAGAGAGATACTGTAGGTAGGTAGGTAGATAGATAGATTGATAGATAGATGAGAGATGAGAAGTAGATAAATTAGATTAGATAGACAGACAGACAGACAGATAGATGAGAGGTAGATAAGTTAGATACACAGACAGACAGACAGATGAGAGATGAGAGGTAGATAAATTATATTAAATAGACATAGATAGATAGTAGATAGAGATAGATAAGATAGATAGATAGATAGATAGATAGATAGATAGATGGATGGATGAGAGATGAGAGGTAGTTAATTAGATTAAAAAGACAGACAGACAGACAGATGAGAGATGAGAGGTAGATAAATTAGATTAAATAGACATAGATAGATAGTAGATAGAGATAGATAGATAGATAGATAGATAGATAGATAGATAGATAGATAGATGAGAGATGAGAGGTAGTTAATTAGATTAAAAAGACAGACAGACAGACAGATAGAACCCTGAAATAAACACTTGGTCTTATTTTCGGGGAGGTCTTATTATTTTGGCGCATGTGGACGGGGCTCTTCTTGCCATTTTACCTGATTTCCAGCTCCATCACGTTTCTTGCTGTTATGTGCAGGGAAAGTTGTACCGTAAAAAAACACTTCTCCCAAGTTCCAGTCAATTAATTCCAACTTCTCGAAAGCTCACCCTTTCACTAGGTCTTATTTTCGGGGAGAGCTTGTTTTCTACGGTGGGGCTTATTTTAGCGCATGTGCTCAAAAGCCCAATTGGGCTTATTATCCGGGGAGGTCTTATTTTGGGGGAAACAGGGTAGATTAGATAGATAGAGAGATAGAGAGATAGAGAGATAGAGAGATAGATAGAGAGATAGAGAGATAGAGAGATAGATAATCATATGGCAATTGTCAACGATCTGAATTTTGATCACATAACCATGGGAACACTGCCATGGTTCCCAGTCATAAGTCCCTTTTTTCAGTTATAACTTCAGGCAGTCATTAAACAGATGGTCGTACATCGAGGACTACCTGGTCTCCCAATGCATCCCTTCCTCTTGCCATTCCGGCTTGGAATTCTGGGACTTGTAGTTCCCAGCCATCCAAGGCCTTTCTCCTTGTGAGGATTTTAATTTTTTAAAAGTTTAAAAAGAGCAAGCCATCTTTGGAAGGCCTGCCTGGACCACAAGGCCAGTGGTCCGAAACTTAAACGGAGAACCACAAACACAGCAACGTGGCTCACAACAATTTTTGTTTTGTTTTGTTTTTTGAAGTAAAATCAGCCATTTTCAAATATTCTCCCTCGGGTTCTCTCGTGCTCGTCGGTCAAAATTTGGGGCTTGTTTGATCCTCCGATCCCAGGGCTTTTATTTTCGGCTTTTGCAAACAATGACCTACTATCTTTTGCCAGTCAGATTTAGCCCGAAATGAGATTGGCTTTGTTGCGGGTTTCCTACGTCAGCGAACTGAGCTGGTGCAGCTTTTAAGGCCCAGTTTCGGGTATTCTGCATGGCGGGAGCTGCTTTGATATTTCCCAATTGTGGGTTGTGCGATCCTTTTGTGTTTTCAGGAGGCTTAAGCTGAAACAGCAAGAGTGGATTTTATTTAATTTTTTTTCTCTCCTCTGGTGGAAGGAAAAACGAACACAAAGAAGGATGTGAAGATGTGTGTGTGTGCAGGCCCTGTAAAGCCAGGGGTATCCAATTGTGTTAACTTTTAAGACTTGTGGACTTCAACTCCCAGAATGCCTGGCTGGGGAATTCTGGGAGTTGAAGTTCACAGATCTTAAAAAGTTAACAAGGCTTGGACACCTCTGTATAAAGGAGGGATCTCCAACGCTGGCAACTTTAAGACTTGTGGACTTCAACTCCCAGAGTTCCTCAGCCAGCTTTGCTTTGTGGACTTCAGCTCCCAGAATTCCTCAGCCAGTTTTGCTTGTGGACTTCAGCTCCCAGAATTCCCCAGCCAGCTTTGCTTTGTGGATTTCAGCTCCCAGAATTCCCCAGCCAGCTTCCAACCTTGGCAACTTTAAGACTTGTGGACTTCAACTCCCAGAATTCCTCAACCAGCTTTGCTTATGGACTTCAACTCCCAGAATTCCTCAGCCAACTTTGCTTGTGGACTTCAGCTCCCAGAGTTCCTCAACTGGCTTCCAACCTTGGCAACTTTAAGACTTGTGGACTTCAATTCCCAGAGTTCCTCAGCCGGCTTTGCTTTGCTGGCTGAGGAATTCTGGGAGTTGAAGTCCACAAGTCTTAAAGTTGCCAAGGTTGGAGACCCCTGGTGTAAAGGATGTTGTGAATTTTGCAGTGTGGTTGCACAATCAAATCTTGGTCTGGTGTCCTTCCCCGAAACAAAACAGGCGGGACGTAGTGAAGATGCCAGAATTGAAGTTCATTTGACCGCAGCAACAACAATCCAACTTAATTCCCCTTTAAACATAATTAACATTCCAAGCGTGTTATTAGAAGAATTCTCTCTGTACGGAATCAATTTTTCATCATTTCCACCTTTGTGTTGTGTGATAAACAACAGGGAGAGTTTGAGATGTTGTTTTCACACAACTTGTGGTCCTAAAGTTGCAGATTCTCTCAAGCTTGGTCACTTTTAAGAGGGGTGGACTTCAACTCCCAGCATCCCCCGGTCAGTGTGAGTAGCTTCCGACGCGCCTAGTCAATGGGTGAAGCTGGATTCGCTTAAGGACCGCATGATTCACTTAACAACTGCAAGTGATTCACTTAACTATGGCAAAAAGGTTATAAAAGTGGGCGTGACTCACTTAGTAACCATGTTGCTTAGCAACAGAAATTCTGGTCCCAGTTGTGGTCGTAAGTCAAGGACTACCTTTTACGGGTAGAAGCTTTCACCAAAATTGGTGAATCAGTGATAGAGTTTTAAACCTGAGTTAGGAAACTCCACAGTGCTGTTCCCACAATGGATTAGACTCATATTAAGGCTCCCTGCCCAGGTTGCACTTCTTGTTAAGGCCAGCGTGTTCTCACAACATCAGAGACCCAGTTCAATATGCATTTAGTTTGCAACGTGTGCATGGACATGTGTGTGAGTGTGTTTAATCCCTCGGGAAGCTTTGCTTTTCCTTGGGAGTCTGGAAAAGGGACAAGTTTCTAGTTCTCATTAAGGTGGGAAGCTCGGCCTGCTATAAAGGGGGTCCAGTAGAGATTCTCAACTCTAGCTTATGTTTAGCAAAGGAGAATGAGATGGAGATGAGAGAGGGAGAGTGGAAGGGAGGGAGGAGGGAGGGAAGGAGAAAGAAAAAGTAAGGAGAAGAGGGAAGAAGAAAGGAAGGAAGGAAAGGGAGGGAGAGAAGAAAGAAAAAGTAAGGAGAGGAGGGAAGAAGAAAGGAAGGAAGGAAGGTGAGGGAGAGAAGAAAGAAAAAGAAAGAAAGGAGAGGGAGGGAAGAAGGAAGGAAGGAGAGGGAGGGAAGAAGAAAAAGAAAGAAGGGAGAGGGAAGAAAGAAAGGAAAGAAGAAAGAAAGGAAGGAGGGAGGGAGGGCGGAAAGAAGAAAGAAAGAAGGGAGAGGGAGGGAGGGAGGAAAGAAAGAAAGAAAGAAAAAGAGGGAGGGAGGGAGGAAAGAAAGAAAGAAAGAAAAGAAAGAATGGAGAGGGAAGAAAGAAAGGAAGGAAAGGAAAGAAAGAAAGAAAGAAAAAGGAAGGAGAGAAGAAGGAAAAAGAAAGAAGGGAGGGAGGGAAGAAAGAAAGAAAAGAAGAATGGGGAGGAAAAAAAGAAAGAGGAAGGAAGGAAAGAAAGAGAAGAAAGAAAAAAAGAAAGAAAGAAAAAAAGAAAAAAAGAAAGGAAGAAAGAAAGAAAGATTGACCCGATTCGCACAGCATGTTAAACCTAGGTTAACAAAACACATCGGTTATGCCACGATTACTACGTGCCACATCCAAACAACCGAAATCTGTTCCTGGCTTCTACAGGATGAGGTGGTTCGTACCTCTTGCTGAGGGAAGAGCTGAGTTCTCCCCAGATTCTTGAATCTAAGCAAACTCGGAGGCTGTTTTTAGCCAACTTTAGGACGGCACTTGTGAATGGAGCCACCCATTCCGTGATTCATGCTGTTGGTTTAAGGACGAATTGTGCCCGGTTAGCAGAACCAAACAATGGGTCATTCTTCTCCTCTCGGTCTCTGCCTTACACAGACACAATCTCTCTCTCTCTCTCTCTCTCTCTCTCTCTCTCTCTCTTTCTTCTTCTTCTTCTTCTTTCACTCAAAAATAAAGTTTTCTCAGAAGGAAAGCTGGTTTCCTGGTTTCTCTTCAGACCTGCCTGTTTTATTCTCTGCATAAACAAACTTTTGACCTGCTCAGGAATGAAAGAAATTTGCAGACAAATTTCTGTTGACTGAACTTTCAAAGAGAACGGGAGCTTAGAAATAAACCCAGAAGGATTGGCAGCCAGACACTCTGTGTATGTGTGTGTGTTTATGTATGCGTGCGTGTATATGTGCATGTGTTTAATATCTTGGGAATCTCTGGTTTTCCAGGAGTCCTTTCTCAGAGTACTGGAAAAACACAAGTTTCTAGTCCTCGGTGAGGCAAAGAGCCAAGTCTGAAGTTGCAGCAGTTCAAGGGGGCTTTAGCAGAGATGCTTGGCACACGCTTCCAGTCCTTAATGAGACAGAGAGCAAAGGGTAACGTTGTAGTAGTCCAGGGGGCTTTAATGGAGGGTGTAAGTTTCTAGTCCTTAGTGAAGCAAACAGCAAAGTGTGACATAGTAACAGTCCTGGGGGCAAAAAGAAAAAAAAATTGAAGAAAAATAGAAAAGAAAGAAAAAGATATATTTAAAAAGTGGCTTCAGACATTCTTCGCGGCAGAAATACAAATATATATTAACAGCCCCCTAAAATTACATCACTAGAATTTCTATAATTTTAATTTCTATCTATAATTTCTATCTATAATTTTTGATGTAAAACATCAAAACCAGAGATCACAAAGTCATTTTTTTCCCATTTCAATGCAAGCGGATCATACAGATCAGTCCTCAATTTACAACCACCACAATTGAGCCCATAATGTATGTTGCTAAGTGAGAAATCTGTTCAGTGAGTTTTGTCCCATTTTTTTGTGACCTTTCTTGCCACATGTGTTAAGTGAATCACTGTGCTTGTTCAATGAGTCACACGGCTGTTAAGTGAATCCCATTGACTTTGCTTTGTCAGAAGGTCGTAAATTCGAGTCAGTTTCCAATGCATCTGAAGGTAAATCACGTGACCTGGGGATCCTGCAGCAACGGTCGTTAAGTGTGAAAAATGGTCCTAAGCCACTTTTTTCAGCGCCGTTGTCACTTCCGACGGTCACTAAACGGACTGTTGTAACTCGAGGACTAGCTGCAGTTAAATTTTTTTCCATTGTTCTTCAAAGCAGGGTCAGTGTTTGTGTGTATAAATTCCAGTCACCAATAAAATAGAGATAAGTTCATTTTCCTAATTTTTTTTAAAAAAACCACTGAATTCATCCATTTCAGCAAAGTCTTATCAAACGTCACCAACCATTTTTTCTCCAAAGTGGTGAGTGTCCATTTTTTCCATCTCGGTGCATATAATAATTTTGTCCCAGTAATCATATATTGAAAGAAACCTCCCTGTGTTTTGTTTCGCTATGCGGTGTATTTTTAAAACAACTCAAAAGCTATTTTAATCGATGAACTTTGGCTGGGATGGGTAGAGTGGGGGGCGGGGGGGGCTGGGCTTTCCAGTTTGCCCCCTTTTCTTCAAGAAATGCTATGATGTGCCAGGAATATATTTTTAGCTGCTTTTTGTTTGCTAGCAATGTTCAAGAGTGCACCAGAATGACCCGAAATTAAAAGGTTACCTACTAGGGTCGTGGAGAAGAGAAAAAGAAAAACAAGTTTTTTTCTCCCTCTTCTTCTTCCTATTTCTCCTCTCTTTATTTCTCCTTCCACCCTCCCTCCCTCCATCATCCTTCTTCCCATTTCTCTTCCCTCTATTTCTCCTTCCTCCTTCCCTTCCTTCCTTCCTCCCTCTCACCCATCCTCCCTCTCTCCTCCTCTCCTTCTTCCCATTTCTCTTCCCTCTATTTCTCCTTCCTCCTTCCCTCCCTTCCTTCCTCCCTCTCACCCATCCTCCCTCTCTCCTCCTCTCCTTCTTCCTATTTCTCTTCCCTCTATTTCTCCTCCCTTCCTTCCTCCCTCTCACCCATCCTCCCTCTCTCCTCCTCTCCTTCCCATTTCTCTTCTCTCTATTTCTCCTTCCTCCTTCCCTCCCTCCCTTCCTCCCTCTCACCCATCCTCCCTCTCTCCTCCTCTCCTTCTTCCTATTTCTCTTCCCTCTATTTCTCCTCCCTTCCTTCCTCCCTCTCACCCATCCTCCCACTCTCCTCCTCTTCTTCTTCCCATCTCTCCCCCCTCTATTTCTCCTTCCTTCCTTCCTCCCTCCCTCCTTCCCATTTCTCTTCCCTCCTTCCCATTTCTCCTCCCTCTCACCCATCCTCCCTCTCTCCTCCTCCCCTTCTTCCCATTTCTCTTCCCTCTATTTCTCCTCCCTCCCTCCTTCTTTCTTTCCTTCCTTCCCTCCCTCCCTTCCTTCCCCCTCTTACCCATCCTCCTTCTCTCCTTCTCTCCTTCTTATTTCTCTTCCCTCTATTTCTCCTTCCTCCTTCCCTCCCTTCCTTCCTCCCTCTTACCCATCCTCCCTCTCTCCTCCTCTCCTTCTTCCCATTTCTCTTCCCTCTATTTCTCCTCCCTTCCTTCCTCCCTCTCACCCATCCTCCCACTCTCCTCCTCTTCTTCTTCCCATCTCTCCCCCCTCTATTTCTCCTTCCTTCCTTCCTCCCTCCCTCCTTCCCATTTCTCTTCCCTCCTTCCCATTTCTCCTCCCTCTCACCCATCCTCCCTCTCTCCTCCTCCCCTTCTTCCCATTTCTCTTCCCTCTATTTCTCCTCCCTCCCTCCTTCTTTCTTTCCTTCCTTCCCTCCCTCCCTTCCTTCCCCCTCTTACCCATCCTCCTTCTCTCCTTCTCTCCTTCTTATTTCTCTTCCCTCTATTTCTCCTTCCTCCTTCCCTCCCTTCCTTCCTCCCTCTTACCCATCCTCCCTCTCTCCTCCTCTCCTTCTTCCCATTTCTCTTCCCTCTATTTCTCCTTCTTCCCTCCCTCCTTCCCACTCTCCTCTTTCCCTCCTTCCCATTTCTCTTCCCTCTATTTCTCCTCCCTCTCACCCATCCTCCCTCTCTCCTCCTCCCCTTCTTCCCATTTCTCTTCCCTCTATTTCTCCTTCCTCCCTCCCTCCTTCCCACTCTCCTCTTTCCCTCCTTCCCATTTCTCTTCCCTCTCACCCATCCTCCTTCTCTCCTTCTTCCCATTTCTTTTCCCTCTATTTCTCCTCCCTCCCTCCCTCCCTCCTTCCCACTCTCCTCTTCCCCTCCTTCACATTTCTCTTCCCTCTATTTCTATTTCTCTTTCCTTCCATTTTTCTACTCAGTGAATCATAGTGAGTGAGTTTGTTGTATATTTGTGTTTTAATGACTCACCTCTAGAAGCTGTGAGTGCTCCAACACTGGAGGTTTTTAACAAAAGATTGGACAGCTATTTGTCTGAAATGGTAGAGAGTTTCCTGCTTGAGCAGAGGGTTGGACTAGAAGACCTCCGAGGTCCCTTCCAATGCTGCTATTCTGTTAAAGAGTTTCATTTTCTAACAATTTGCACTGAATTGCTTCCTTTCTCCCCACCTTGTGCAGAATGGATCCTTTGTCCAGAGAGAATATATTTTAATAATGCACTAAAGTTTATGGAGCATTTTTTAATACTGCCACTATTTTTTTTCCTACTTATGAAGCTTCTTCTTCAAAGTATTAAAGAACAGAGAATGTGTCTTTTAAAAATCTCTCTGGATTCTAGATTGTAATGAGATGCAGCTTTTTAATAAAATGACACTAAAATATCCCAGCTGGTGATTGGAGTGGAAATGTGGTTTGGTCAGCATTGCAGAAAAGTCCAATTTTCTTAAATTTTAACCCTTAAGCAGTTCATTTTAATTCTTTAAATTAAAATTTAATTTTAATTAAAATCTTTAATTTTAATTTTCTTGTCATAGAAAATTGAGAGAATTTGGTTGAAATAGCTAGCCAGGTTTGGTCCACAATGGCAAACATTAAGAATACGGGTAGTCCTCGATTTATGACTACAATCGAGCCCCAGATTTCTTTTGCTAAGTGAAACATTTGTTAAGTGACTTTGTCTCATTTGATGGCCTTTCTTGACACGGTTGTTAAGTGAATCACTGCCATTGTTAGGTTAGCAACACGGTTGTTAAGTGAATCTGGATTCCCCATTGTCTTTGCTTGTCAGAAGGTCTCAAAAGGGGATCACATGACCCAGGGACACTGCAACCGTCATAAATGTGACTCAGTTGCCAATTGTCTGAATTTTGATCATGGGGGATGCTGCAGCGGTCGTAAGTGTGAAAAATGATCATAAGTCACTTTTTTCAGTGCCTTTGTAAATTTGGACAGTCACTAAGCAAAACTGTTATAAATCAAGGATTACCTGTACAGGTAGTCCTTTATTTACAACAGTTCATTTAGTGACCATTAATTAATTCAATTCCAATGGCACTGAAACTTCCGTCGAAGTGTGACTTATGAGTGTTTTTCACACTTATGTCCGTTGCGACATTCCCGTGGTCACGTGATTAAAAATCCTGACCCTTGGCAACTGACTCCGATATATGACGGTTGCAGTGTACCGTGATCCATCTTTGCGACCATCTGACAGGCAAACTCAACTGGGGAAACCAGATTCTCTTAAAAACCGTGTTAGTAACTTAATAACTTCAGTGATTCGCTTAACCGTGGCAAGAATAGTTGTAAAATGGGGCAAAATTCACTCAGAACGTTTGGGCTCCATTGTGGTCGTAAGTCGAGGACTACCTGTAGAGAAACCCAACACTGCTATTTACCCTAGCCAGAAAGAATTAAAAATGTCCATAAATAGCTTAGAATCAAATAAAGAAAGTTATTTTCTTTTTCCATTTCTCTGCTTGCCGCCCATTCTCACATAATCATTTGTGGTTCAGTTTTATTCCTGAGGCCCCGCAGGCTGAGATTTAATCTACTGCTCTCCATAAAATCATAGATTACATATGCAACTAAATCTGGACAGTAATTATATGTATTCGGGAAAGCACCTTTAATCAGCCTTTGCCCAGCCTGCTGTTGTCCAGATGTGGGTATAAATCTGAATCCATCATCAACGTCTTTCTTTGTTTTATCTACCAGACATCATTTAAACCTTTCAGATGACAGAGATGGGAGTTGGAGTCCTTTTGAATGGCAGCCAAAAAGAAACAGCTGCTTTTCACTAACTTATCAGGCAACCCTAGGATAGGATAGGATAGGATAGGATAGGGAATTGGAACAGAATGAGAAGAGAAATAAGAATAATGGAATGGAATGGAATGGAATAGAATAAAATAGAATAGGAAATTGGAATGGAATGAGAGGAGAGAAGAGAAGAGAAGAGAAACAAGAATAATGGAATAGAATGGAATAGAATAGGAAATTGGAACAGAATGAGAAGAGAAGAGAAACAATAATGGAATGGAATGGAATGGAATGGAATGGAATGGAATGGAATGGAATGGAATGGAATGGAATAGAATAGAATAGAATAGAATAGAATAGAATAGAATAGAATAGAATAGAATAGAATAGAATAGGGGTTCCAACGGTTGCAACGATTGTAAATGTGAAAAACTTGTTATAAGTCCCTTTTTTCATTTGCTGTTGTAACTACAAATGGTCACAAACAAACGGTTGTAAATCGAGGAATATCTGTACCTGTGCTTGTCATCTTCCAAGCGGCCACAAGGGGCAGCAGAGAGACGCAAAAGAACTCTTTCCTCCCCTCTGGCAGCCCAGGAGATTCGGACACTTGATTGTAACAGTTTTAAGATTGGTACAGCATGTTTGTTTGTTTTTTAGGACAGAACAAATCCAGAGGAAGAATTACTGGCGGACCGAGAAGTCCTATCTAATACAGAACATTTGGCCATTTTTTTCCCTAATCCATCCCATCCGGTTGTCCATTTATTTGGGGCAGGGGGAGGGCTTGCCACGAAGGGTTAAATAAAATGCAGGCGACTGCGATTCCAAGAATGTTTTCTTAAAATAAATTGGAGAAGGAAATTTAATCCACTTGGGGCCCCTTGGTTTGGTGTTTGCATGGAGAGGTTGGTAAATTTCCTCTGAATCAACGGGAGTTTTCCCTAGGTTTTCAAAAGGAAGGCTCCATCCGGTCTGAAGGAATTCATTCGTTCATTCATTCATTCATTCATTCCTATAACTGTGCAACCTGACCCAGGCGACTTACAATTCTAAAAATTCCAGAACAATTTGAAACATACGGTTTGACTTACAACAATTTGTTTAGAGACCATTCGAAGTTACAGCGGCGCTGAAAAAAGGGACTTATGACTGTTTTTTCACACTTACGACCGTTGCGGCATCCCCAGGGTCACGTGATCAAAATTCGGACGCTTGGCAACGGACTCGTCTTGAAGACGGTTGCAGTGTCCTGAGGTCACGTGATCCCCTTTTGCGACCTTCTGACGGGTGGGATTCAGCCGGTTCGGATCGATTCAGGCAAACCGGATGCTAATTTTACATCTGGTTCGCTGAAGCGGTAGTTGCAAAGGACTGGCTGGCCCTGCCCACCCCGCCCCTCCCAGGAGTCTCCAAGCGGCCCGTTTTGGATGGCAGGTAAGTGCAGGGCTCACACGGAGGCGCTGGGAGGGTGAAAAAGAGGCCTTCCGGAAGTCTGGAAACTCACTCGTTTCCATCCTCTGGAGACCTCTGGAGCCCGGGGGAGGCAGTTTTTCGCTTTCCTGGAGGCTCTAGGAAAGCCTTCGGAGCCTGGGGAGGGCGGAAACGACACCACTACCACCACCCCGCCATGGTGCAGGAGGCCGAGTAGGCCACACCCACCATGGCCACGCCCACCCAGCAACCGGACACAGAACTGGTTGCTAAAATTTTGGAATCCCACCCCGACCGCGTCACTAGCTTAACGACTGCAGTGATTCACTTAACCACCGTGACAAGAACGGTCATAAAGCAGAGCCCAAACACACTTAGCGAGTCTCTCTCACTTAGCAACAGGAAATTTTGGATTCATTGTGGTCGTAAGTCGAGGACTACTTGTGTTCCTGTGGCCTTGTGAGATGTGTCTGATTCGGGGTTGAGGACAAGATGGCCACTTTTAAGGGGGAAGGGGAAAATTTCTGGACCCACGCAGGGTTTTTTTTCCCCCTTTTTTTGCTTTGACAGTTGCTTGCGTTATGTAATGAAATGTGTAGGTATCAATTCCATAAGCGATCCGAGCCTTGAGCAAGGAGTTATTTATCCGATGGCTGCAGCCTTGATTTATTTCGCTCTGCATCTTTGCCAAATATGGAATTGGGAAGGAGATCTTGTGAGGCCGCAGGGAATCATGGGAAAGTCAACATGTCCTTCCAAAATTGGGGAGCCGGTGTATTGAAGGGAGGCTTTTTGAAATGTCCGTTTATTTATTTATTTATTTGTATCCTGCCTTTATTATGTTTACAAATAATAATTTAAAGTGCTGAGCATAGCTGATACTTCTTCCTCCTCCTTTTCCCCCCCACAACAACAACCCTGTGAGGTAGGTTGGGCTGAGAGAGAGGGATTGGCCCAGAATCACCCTGTTGGGTTTCATGCCTACGGTGGGACTAGAACTCACCATCTCCCAGTGATTGATGTAAAGTCACCCAGCTGGCTTGGGTGTCTATTGTGGACTAGAACTCATTGTCTCCTAATTATTGATCTGAAGTCACCCAGATTGCTTCCTGTCTAAGGTGGACTAGAACTCACCGTCTCCTGGTGATTGACCCAAAATCACACAGTCGATTTTAACGCCTAAGGTGGAATTAGAATTCATTGTCTACTGATGATTGGCTCATGTCTGTTTCTGCAACTTAAGAACTGCAGTGATTCACTTAACCACTGTGAGAAGAAAGGTCATAAACTCAGGCAAAGCTCACTTAACTGTCTCGCTTAGCAACAGGAATGTTGGGCTCAATTGTGGCCGTAAGTCGAGGACTATTTGAAGTTTATCTAGCGCTGTTTCTTCCTGTGTGTGTTATTGTACTGTATTTCATTTTTCCTTTGCTGATCAAAGTAGGAGCTTCAGAATCTCACTCATCACTAATCAACAGGTAGTCCTCGGCTTACAACAGTTCGTTTAGTGACCGCTCAAAGTTACAACGGCACTGAAAAAAGTAACTTGGGACCATTTTTCACACTTTCTAGCATCCCCATGTGATCAAACTTCAGACGCTTGGCAACTGGTTCATATTTATGACGGTCACAGTGTCCCCGGGAGGGGTGTGTGTCATGTGATCCCCTTTTGCGACCTTCGGACCAGCAAAGCCAATGGGGGAAGCCCGATTCACTTGACAACCGGGGGACCGACTTATCAACTTCAGCGATTCACTTCCCAACCGAGGCAAGAAAGGTCGTAAAACGGGGCAAAACTCACCCGACAAAGGTCTCACTTCACAAGGGAAATGTCGGGCTCCATGGCGGTCGTAAGTGGAGGACTATCTATGTCAGTGATGGCTAATCTTTTTGCCATCAGGTGCCAGGTTGGGTGGGTAAGGGAGGTTCGCACACACGCGTGCCCACACCCATCATTCTATGCGCCCCGTCCTGCACATGCACGCACAACCCCCTCCCCCCCGCTCCTGGCACGCAATGGCCCGGTAGGCCTGTTTTTCTTTCTCACCTGGCTCCAGATCCTCTCTATGCATCTGGGGAGGGCTAAAACAGCCTTCCCCACCTTCCTCAGGCCCTCCGGAGGCAGGAAACAGCCTGTTGCCTTATTTCTGGTGGGCACAGAAGGCCCAAAAATTAGCTGGCCGGCGCACACATGCGCGTCAGAGCTAAGCTGGCGTGCCCACTGCTATGGCTACATGTGCCACGTGTGGCATACGTGCCATAGGTTCGCCATCACGGACCTATGTGTTCATCCTCACCCCCAGCTACGTCTGCTTCTCCGAATCACGTTTCGTTGATAAGTTTTTTTTCCTGCAATTATCCACTTTTAATGTCTGGTGGCTGTCAAACTAACAGGTGCTTCGAGTTTCCTGAGCGATCCTGAAAGTGTAAAGCCTGGGGACTCTCTCTCTCTCTCTCTCTCTCTCTCTGTGTGTGTGTGTGTGTGTGTGTGTGTGTGTGTGTGAGCCCAGGGGTTCTTTTTTTCTCTTCCCTTTTTTGTTTCACATATATTTTGCAATCGCCGACAGGTCGACTCCTAGCAAACCTGTCTTCACTTTGGGGCAGGTTGAGATTTGCAGGCGTCTGGCGGTTCCTGGCCACGCGCCTGGCGGGATTTGAGACTCTTGCCGAGCGCTGGAAAAGGGGGTTCGAGGGCTCCACGTTGTGGGGAGCTTGGAGGGGTATCCCTATACCCCCCTTCCCTTCTAGTCCAGGCTGGGAAGGAAGGACTATTTTAGCCGCTGGGAAGGTAAGTAACATAACGTTGGAGCTAGCAAAAAAAAGAGAGAGAGAGAAAGATGGAATTAATGCTTCTTCCCGTTTTCTTTGCCTCTCCCAAAGGGTTTCTCTTGAAAAAAAAAAATCCCTGTGCATTTGCAAAGGACTTTTACTAGGTGTGGACTTCTTGTAGAGATGTGATTCATCGAATCAAGCCTGGACTTTTATGGGTTTTTTTGGAAAAGGTGGAGGAAGAGCTGGTGGCCCCGTCCATCGTTCCCTGAAGTCCAGCCGTCTTGGCTAAATCCCCAGCAAGTCTTCTCTACGGAGGCGCCAGAGTGCATCGCGTGGGGGCATGTTCAGCAACCCTAGCGTAGAATTGCAGCTTGCTCAGTGGGCCTACCTGCCTGCCTTCCCTCCCTCCTTCCTTCCTTCCTTACCCATTCCTTCCTTCCTTCCTTCCTCTCTTCCCCACTCCTTCCTTCCTTCTTTCCTTCCTCTCTTCCCATTCCCTCTTTCCTTCCTCTTTTCCCCACTCCTTTCTTCCTTTCTCTTTTTCCCACTCCTTCCTTCCTTCCTCTTCCCCACTCCTTCCTTCTTTCCCCATTCCTTCCTCTCTTCCTCACTCCTTCCTTCCTTCCTCTCTTCCCCATTCTTTCCTTCCTTCCTCTCTTCCCCACTCCTTTCTTCCTTCCTCTTTTTCCCACTCTTTCCTTCCTTCCTCTTCCCCACTCCTTCCTTCCTTCCTCTCTTCCCCATTCTTTCCTTCCTTCCTCTCTTCCCCACTCCTTCCTTCCTTCTTTCATTCCTCTCTTCCCCATTCCTTCCTCTCTTCCCCACTCCTTCCTTCTTTCCCCATTCCTTCCTCTCTTCCACATTCCTTCCTTCTTTCCCCATTCCTTCCTCTCTTCCCCATTCCTTCCTCTCTTCCCCACTCCTTCCTTCTTTCCCCATTCCTTCCTCTCTTCCCCATTCCTTCCTTCCTTCCTCTCTTCCACATTCCTTCCTTTCTTCCTCTCTTCCACATTCCTTCCTTTCTTCCTCTTTGCCCCACTCTTTCCTTCCTTCCCCATTCCTTCCTCTCTTCCTCAATCCTTCCTTCCTCTCCTCCACATTCCTTCCTCTCTGCTCCACGTCTTCCTTATTTATTCATTCGTTTGTTTGTTTGTTTATTTATTACATTTATTTGTTTTCATGCCTCCAGAAGGCCTAGAACTCATACCTGATACTTGATAGCATTCTTATTTTTAAATTATGCATAAGGTTAAACTTTGCTTGTTACCTCTGAACTCCACTAAAGTGATGTCTGTTGAATCAAGTGTTTATTGATATTTATTTATCAATAACCGCTACTGTCTTGAGGAAAAATGGAAAGATTTTAAATGCAGGTAGTCCTTGACTTACAGTAGTTCATGTAGGGATGTTTGAAAGTGACCATGTCACTGAAAAAAGTGACTTATGACCATTTCTCACCCTTGCGACCATTGCAGTGTCCCAGAGTCAGAGTCAGGGGTGAAATCCAGCAGGTTCTGACAGGTTCTGGAGAACCGGTAGCGGAAATTTTGAGTAGTTCAGAGAACCGGCAAATACCACCTCTGGCTGGCCCCAGAGTGGGGTGGGAATGGAGATTTTGCAGTATCCTTCCCCCAGGAGTGAGGTGGGAATGGAGATTTTGGACTATCCTTCCCCTGCCACGCCCACCAAGCCACGCCCAGAACCAGTAGTAAAAAAAATTTGGATTTCACCACTGGTCGGTCAGTCCCTTCCGACAAGCAAAGTCAATGGGGAAGCCAGACCCACTTAAGGACCGTGTTACTCACTTAACTGCTGCAGTGATTCGCCGAACAACTATAGCAAGAAAGGTCATAAAATGGGGTAAAAATACAGCTAGCAGTCACTAAACGAAAGGGTATAAGTCTTATGAGCCAAGCTGTAGTTTCCAGATGTGCATGATCAGACAATATAGACTGTGCATAGAGAAAGAGAGAGAGAGAGAGAGAGAGAGAGAGAGAGAGAGAGAGAGAGAAATGGGGAGGGGGAGAGAGAAAGAGAGAAATTGAGAGAGAGAGAGAGAGAGAAATGGGGAGGGGGAGAGAGAAAGAGAGAAATTGAGAGAGAGAGAGAGAGAGAGAGGTAAGAGGTTTGCTTCCTTGTTCACTCCTGCCAAATCCTCGGTGGAGGAGGGGCTGAATGGCATGCTCCCCACCCACCCCCAAGGCTGCCCCACTCCCCCCCCACCCCAGGGAGCCTGGTTTCCTACGCCGGGAGGCAATCACAGCTGTCGAGCGAATGTTCGGATAATAGTAGTTTATTATGGAATAATTATACAGCGGGTTATTGAATTAGCAGTACTGGAAACGGCTGGTAAATCCTGAAGGCAGGGGGAGGAGGGAGGGGGAGAGAGAGATAGAGAGATGGAGAGAGAGAGAAATACAGAGGAGGCAATTTAAGCCAATGATGCCCCCCCCCCAAAATAAATCTCTCGGACTCTCTCTTTCTCCCACCTCCCCCAAAGTCAGGGTCTTTATCTCTTCCTCCAGATCGAGAAAGAGAGGCGGACAAGCCCCCCAAGCCAATCCTGATGATTAATAAATCATTTCGCAGAAGGGGCAGCAAGTGAAGGAGAGGATAATTAAGGGGAGAGGGACAACGTCAAATCCGACCCCCCCCCCTCCTCCAATTTGTTTGGAGCTGTACAACAGTGATAAGGAGTCGATTTTGCTGGAGCTGGAGGGTTCAAGGTATGGAGAAGAGAGAAGGACCTGGGGGAATTGGGCGGAAATTGATTCGGGCGCGAATCTCTCTCCGTTTTTCATTCCCCCCCCCCCCGCCACCCCCAACAAAAGAAAAATCTCTGTGGGCTAATACATCGTATTTCAGTTTCTTTTCAATCTGGTGAGACAATAAGATCTGCGAGTCGATTAATCAATGCAAGCCTGGGAGTTGATTAACGGGCGGGGAAGCCAGCTGC
Source organism: Arizona elegans (assembly GCA_022577455.1). Classification (NCBI taxonomy): domain Eukaryota; kingdom Metazoa; phylum Chordata; class Lepidosauria; order Squamata; family Colubridae; genus Arizona; species Arizona elegans. The sequence continues at coordinate 10,718,936 of JAKOOJ010000018.1, forward strand.
AAACAGGGAAAGGCGAATGCCGAGTTCGAGCAGGCGCTTCCTCGCCGAAGGGCGAGCTTGATTCGAACTCGGGGCTTGAAACTAACAGTGTTCTCCTGTTTCACTTTGGGGTGCTTTTGCACAGGGAGTCCTCACTGAGCCTGGTGGCGCAGTGGACTAAACTACTGTTAAAGTAGTATTTAGCTGCCAGCTGCCTGCAATTACTACGAGTTCAATTCTCACCAGGCTCAAGGTTGACTCAGCCTTCCATCCTTCCGAGGTAGGTAAAATGAGGACCCGGTTTGTGGGGGCAATAAGCTGACTTTGTATAAAATAGAACACCGCTTGGGGGGGGTCCCAAAAGCCCTGCTAAGCAGGTATATACAAAAGTATGAAGGCTGTTGCTTAAAAGCATTGTAAGCTGCCCTGAGTCTCCGGAGAAGGGCGGCATATAAATCAAACTAATAAATCAAACTAATAAATAAATTTAACAACCCTTTCATTTAGCGATCGTTTGAAGTTAGAGCATCACTGACTTATGACCATTTTTCAGACTTACGACCAGGGGTGAAATCCAGCAGGTTCTGACAGGTTCTGGAGAACCAGTAGCAGAAATTTTGAGTAGTTCGGAGAACCGGCAGATACCACCTCTGGCTGGCCCCAGAGTGGGGTGGGAATGGGGATTTTGCGGTATCCTTTCCCTGCCACACCCACAGACCCAGTAGTAAAAAAAATTGGATTTTACCACTGCTGATGACCGTTGTAGCATCCCCCCCCCCCATGGTCACGTGATCAAAATTTGGATGCTTGGCAACTGGCATGTATTTATGACGGTTGTAATGTCCCGGGATCACATGATCTTCTTTTGCAGCCTTCTGACAAGCCAAGTCAATGGGCAAGTCAGATTCACTTCACGACCTTGTTACTCACTTAAAAACTGTGGTGATTCCCTTAACAACCATGGCAAGAAAGGTCGTAAAATGAGGCAAAGCTCACTTAAGTGTCTGCCATGGGTGCTGCAATGCGTAAGTGTGAAAAACGGTCATAAGTGTGAAAAGGGAGACTTTGGAAGAACGGAATTGGGAAAAAATAGTAGCGATGACAATACCGACAATGGTAGAAATGATGTCTGTTTCTGTAAATAAACGATCTCCCAAAGATGTTATTGAAGAAATGTCAGAGGCAGAACAAATTTTATCTGACAAAAGGTAGAGACAGTATTGAAAGTGGATTTATAGCTGACAGGCTAAGCTAATGACTTAGCAAAGGATGTTTCACAGTCTCTACAGAAGAAATTGGCTGAAGTGTTAACATTTAAAAAGGAAATACGAATGACAAAAAGCAAGATAATTTTTTTCCCCCTTACTGGATTTACAAAACAAGGCCGGTTTCGAGCCTCGTTGAAGTCTATGCTGTGGGACAAAGAAGAAACGGAAAGACATCGGAGGACAATATTGGAGCGAGTTTAAGGGTTTTAGAAGGAAAAGACAGGAATACAAAGTGGATTTATCTGATCAAAGTTAAAATATGTTGTAAATTCTGGCTGCCTTTTATGGGCTTTTTGGATTTTTTTTAATAGATAGATTCTATCTGTCTGTCTGTCTATCTATCTACCTACCTACCTACCTACCATCTAGATCTGTGATGGGGAATCTATAACATGCGTGCCACAGGTGGCACATGGAGCCATATCTGTGGGCACGCGAGCCGTTGCCCTAGCTCAGCTCCAATGCACAGGCGCGCACTGGCCAGCTGATTTTCGGCTGGCTCCGCCCACACCGTCCCTCCCCTCCCAGGAGTCTCCACGCGGCCCGTTTTGGATGCCAGGTAAATACAGGGCTCGCGCAGAGTCTCTGGGAGGATGTTTTCGGCCACCAGAGGGCCTCCGGGGGTGTGGGGGAGGCCATTTTCGCCCTCCCCAGGCTCCAAAAAAGCCTCTGGAGCCTGGGGAGGGCGAAAAAAAACGGGCCTACCAGGCCCACTGGTAACCTTTTTGCCGTCGTGTGCCAAAAGCAGGGGGAGCGTGGAGGGTATTGCGCATGCATGCATGGGGGGGGCATTGAATTATGGGTGTGGGCATGCACTTGGGTGACCCCACCCACCCCCGCTGACCCCCGCTTTTGGCACGCGATGGCAAAAAGGTTAGCCATCACTGATCTGGATGATACATAATATGGGAAGAAGAGAGAAATGTTTGTAACTTTAAAGAGGGTGAAGAGTGACTAAATTTGTTTATACAGGTAATCCTCAACTTATGACCACAATTGAGCCCCAAACTTCTGTTGTTAAAGTGAGGCGCTTGTTTGCCCCATTTTACGACATTTCTTGCCATAGTTGTTAAGTGAATCATTGCAGTTGATAAATTAGTACCACGGTTGTTAAGTGAATCCATTTCCCCCATTGACTTTGCTTGTCAGAAGGTCTCACAAGATGATCTCATGACCTTGGGACACAGAAAAGGTCATAACTATGAACCAGTTGCCAAGTGTCTGAATTCTGATCACGTGACTACAAAGTGTGAAAAATGGTCATTGGCCTCTTTTTTCTGTGCCGTTGTAACTTTGGACGGTCACTAAATGAACGGTTGTAAGATGAGGACTACCTGTACTTATGATGAACATTGGAAAGGACTTTATATATTTATTTTCTCTTTATAATATTCTTACATTTTATTTCTTTCCTAGTTTTTGTTTTTTGTTGTTTCTTTTATTTATTTATTTTATTTTATTTTATTTGTATACCGCCCTTCTCCAACAGGACTCAGGGAGGTGAACAGCCACGGTAAAACATAACATATAAAATTTAAAAGCAATTTAAAAACATTAAATAATTTGGCTATCCAATTAAAACAACCCGGGTTAAAACCAATTACAAATTAAAAATTGAAGGGATGGGATTTTCTCTTGGAACTTTTTATTTTTTATCTTCTCTTCCTTTAAGTTTAGTTTGTGTTAGAGTTTGGTGTTATAATCAAAATTCTTAGTAAAAAAAGTTATATATATATATATTTTCTCATGCCTGCTGGGAAATTCTGGGAGTTGAAGTCCACACATCTTAAACTTCTCCAGGTTGAGAAATACTGTTCTCGATGGTGGGTTGCTCCTGGTTCGCACCAGTTCGCAAGAACCGGTAGTAAAAATTTGTAGTAGTTCCGAGAACCAGTAATAACATTGGCTGGCCACGCCCCCGAACCGGTCCCCGGCCCGGTCGCCGCTTGCTTATCCCACCCACTTCATCAGAGGCTTTTCTTTTTTTTTTTTTTACTTTTAAAAGCATTTTTTCTACAACCTCTTCAGCCGAAAAAATGCTTTTAAAAGTTAAAAAAAAAGCCTCTGATGATCCCGCAGCTCAGCTGGGATCGCCAGAGGCTTTTCAAAGCACTGTTTTCTGCAACCTCTTAAGGTTGTAGAAAAACTGTTTTTAAAAGTTAAAAAAAAAAAAAGTTGGCCACGTCCACCCAGTCATGTTACCCCTACCAAACCACGCCCACAAAATAAGCCACGCCCACAGAACTGGTATTAAAAAAAATTTAGAACCCACCCCTGATTGTTCTGCTTTGTGTGTGTGTGTCTGTGTGTATAATAAGTCATTTGTTTCATCTAATCCTCCGGATAACAATTGCATTTTTAATTGGACTCAGCTTCGCCTTGCCTTATTTCATTTGGGATTTATTATCCTGATTGCGCTTGGCGAAAATCGCTACTGGCCCTAAGAAGCCAAGCAAAACTTTAAATAAAATGGGTCAGACGCCGATAGAAGAGATTATTTGTAGCTCTGGGTTGAACTGTGAGACCTTTGGTGCTCTCTGAGCTTCGTTGTTGTCTTGTAGACGTTTCACTACCCAGCTAGGTAATATCATCAGTGCTTGGAAGGGAATGGGGTTGGCTGTCTGTTTATATGGCAGCTTGTCCTGTCGTGTTGGTAGGGGTCTTCTTGATGGTTTCTTAATAGGGTTGTTAGACCATTAGTACGAAAAGTCCGTCTATCCTAAAATGAACTAACAGAGACATTCCGGGAGTTGAAACCCACTCACCATTAAAGCAGGCAGGCAAAGGGAATTCTGGGAGCTAAAGTCCCATCCATGCATATTAAAAGTTGCTGAGATCAAGAACAATTGACCTAGGCCGGAAGCCTGCCACTTTCACTCTGAAGAAGACACATCTATTAATCTGAGACCTTTTGCCAGGATGGCATGAGCCCAGCCGCAAAACTTCCTCTAAGGACTGGCTAAGGTTCTAGTCCTCATGCTTCTGAGTAAATTATATAGGAAACCGTCCAGTGCCGAGACCCAGCCCTGTCTTCTCCTCCGCAAATTTTTCTGGCTGACATTTTTAAGCAACCATTTGATTTTCAGGCCCTTAGTTAAAGTTATTTAGTGAAAATGATAAGGTTTAACCCAGGTGTCTGCAACCCGCGGCTCCGGAGCCGCATGCGGCTCTTTCGTCTCACTGTTGTGACTCCCTATTGGCTGAACCTACCACTGTCTGGACCATAGCCTGGCCTATGGGAGATGAGAGACAGACAGACAGACAGACAGACAGACAGACAGAGATACCTATTTCACACAGAAAACACTGGGAGCCACAAAACCTGGGTGGGTGTGGCTGGGGGGGTGTCATGTGACTGGTGGGAGTGAGTGACATCGAGTTGGCCACACCCACCCAGGTTTTGTGGCTCCCGGTGTTTTTTTTTTCTGTGGGAAACGGATCCAAACGGCTCTTTAAGGTTGCAGACCACTGGTTTAACCCAAAAGACAGATTTTGTGGACCAAGACTCATATACTTTCTGGGCCTATTTCAAAGCATCCTGCAAAAAATTAGCTTTAACAAAACTGCTGTTTGTTGGAGGGTGGGTTTTTTGTTTTTGTTTTTGCTATCTGACAAAAGGGGAAAATTGAGGAATGACAAGAGATAATAATTTGGATTAAAGTGGAAGCCAGGCACAGAAGGAGCCACAACGATTCCTAAATAACCCCCAACAATTTATTAGATCGGCCTCTTTCCTGACTTCGCCTGGTAAACTATAATTTAGCCCTTCGGTGACAACAAAGCAAAACTCAAGAGGCTAAAATTGCTATTTTAATCAAGTTGAGCCAAATCTTGGCAAGCTTTACTCCCTGATTTTTGGAGAAAACACAAGGAGGGAGGTGATGCGACAACCAGTTTAATGGAGCAAATCAGCTGTAGCGTTGGGGCGTGTGTGAATGGAGTTGCACTGGATCGTACGGGTTGTCCTCCGCTTACGACCATTGAAAAGACTGACTTAGGACCGTTCTTCACACTTACGACCGTTGCAGCATCCCCATGATTCACGTGATTGACATTTGGCAGCTTGGCAACTGGTTCATATTTATGACGGTTGCAGTGTCCCAGGGTCAGGGTATCCCCTTTTGCGACCGTTTGACAATGGGGAAGCCAGATTCACTTAACGACCGCATGATTCACTTAACAACTACGGTGATTTGCTTGACAACCGTGACGAAAAGGTCATAAAATGAGGCATAACTCACAGCTGCCTTGCTTAGCAACATAAATTTGGGGCTCTGTTGTGGTCATAAATCGAGGACTAACTATATAATGCATCAGATTAGTTTTCCATGATTTCTGTATTTGGGGAGGCTTGCTGCTTAGAGATGTGCTTTCCAAGTCTGGATAAATTACCCCAAATTGGATAAAAGTGTTTTTGGTTTTTGATTTTTCTTTTCACACAAACCACTTTTAAGTAACAACTTTCCGATAACCGGTAAAAAAAGGAATTTTTAATCATTGTTTCTCACACTGTGACTTTAACTCCCAGAATTCTCCAGGCTGCCTGGTTTTTGCTGAGAATTCTGGAAGTTGAAGGAAGTTCTCAAAAGTTCATGGATTTCAGTTCCCAGAATTCCCCAGGCTGCCTGAAGGAGGCCCTTAAAGTTGTGGCTTTCGGCTCCGCAAGAATTCTGGGAACTGAAATCCATGCATTTGGGAGGCCCTCGAAGTGGGTGGACTTCAGTTCCCAGAATTCCCCAGCCTGCCTGGCCTTTACTGAGAATTCTGGGAACCCGAAGGAGGCTCTCAAAACACAGTTCCCAGACTTCCTGCGGCTGCCTGGCCGTTGCTTAGAATTCTGGGAGTTGAAGTCCACACTTCTGAAAAACTTTTCAAGGCGAGAAAGTCTGATTAATGGTTGGGTCTTTTAAATGGTAGCCCGCTAGGATCCCTAAAGGCTGTTGTAATGTTATAAAATATTTTGCAAAACATGTGTTGGGGTAAAAAAAAAATGTTGAGCTGGGTTTGCGATGTGTCGGTTGTGTGACTCCCCAGGATGGATGAGTTGCAGAGTTGCATTGACGACCTTGTTGGAAGAAATATCCATCTGGTTCAGTTCCAAGCTGGGAGAAAGACAACCGGAAACATGGAGGTTGATTGGAAAGATGGTTTATTGATGAAGGAGAACCACCAAAACATATGTGATTCTGGTGTAGCCGGCCACATGGAGTTGAGAGTGAGGGGTTTTTATACCATCTCTTGGGGCTTTGAACTTGAGCTTCCTGTTTCTGTGCAAGAACATGTGTTCTATTGGCTGCTGTCAGACTCCCATGGGGCCATGTAGGGGGTCATGTTTGTCTGAGCTAAGTTTGGTTGAAGTTTGGAAGGTGATGCAAGGTCCTTAGGAGATTGTGCAATGTGGTGAGCTCTGCTGCTAGATGGTAGTGGGTTAATACTACCTTTGCTCAGACCTTGCTGCAGGGAGTAATGGATTACCAAATCTGCATTTCTAAAGCTGCCCCAGCTAAGTATCTGTGTGGTGGGGGCGGGTGGGGGGGAGGCAGGGAGCTGAGGCTCAGTTTCTGTCTCCTTTTAGGGCAGTGATGGCTAACCTTTTTGCCGTCGCATGCCAAAAGCGGGGGGAGCGGGGGGGATCGCGGGTGCGTGTGCCCACATCCATAATTCAATGCACCCCTTCCCTCCCGCGCATGTGCACATGCCCCCCCCACACTTCCTCCTGCTTTTGGCACGTGATGGCCCGGTAGGCCCGTTTTTTCCCCCTCCCCAGGCTGCAGAAGCTTTCTAGGAGCCTGGGGCGGGCAAAAACAGCCTTCCCCATTCCCCCCAGAGGCCGGAAACAGCCAGTTTCCCGACTTCCGGTGGGACTGGAAGGCCTGAAAGTCAGTTGGCCGGTGCGCATACGCGCGCTGGAGTTGAGCAAGGGCAACACTCGCGTGCCCACCAATATGGCTCCGTGTGCCACCTCTGGCACCCGTGCCATAGGTTCGCCATAACGGTTTTAGGGGAAATACTTTATCCTGCCTTTTTTAAAAAAAATATTCCTCAAAATATTTCATTCTTCCTAAATTGATACGGCAGGTTGGAGATCCGAGCAGACATTACGTATTTCCAAGGTCAAACTGGAGAGGTTGTCTGAAGGGAAGCCAGACTTAGCTCCTCGGCGTGTAGGTTCAAAGGTGACCACATCAAAAGTCCTTGTATTACTGTAATGGCGGAGCCATCTCTGCGGGCACGCAAGCCGTCACCCTAGGTCAGCTCCGCCGCGCATGTGCGTGCACCTCTTGCCAGTTGCTTTTCTGGTCTCTGCCGTGCATGCGGGAGACACTTATGCATGCGCGGGATCGGGGGATGTGGTGTGGGGGCCCCCCCACGCCCCATTTTTGGTCCCAGGAGGCTTCAGGGATGCCTGCTAGGCCCAAAACGGGGCACGGGGGGGTGTCACGCATGTATGTGCGGGGGTGGGGGAGTGTGGGGGGGGTTGCGCACGCATGCACAGGGGTCAGAGTGTGCGGGGGGGATTGCATTATGGGTGTGGGGGCGCGCAAGCGCTTTCGGCACCTGAGGAAAAAAAGGTTAGCCATCACTGTTGTATTCTGTTCCGTAAAGTTTCATCGTGTTCGAGGCACATCCGTTACTCGTCTTTTCTGAAAAAATGACTAGAGGGGAAGAGGAGGGGGCGGAGCCAAATAAATAAATAACTGACGGTGTTTTTAATGCTTTGAAACCTTCTCAAGTCCCTTCCGTTGTGAGCAAAACGTATAATTGTGGTGTGGTGTTTTTTTTTTCCGAAGGACCAAAGAACGGCTTCTGTTCCCCCTCAGCATGCGTGCGTGTTTTTTGCCAGTCGCGCTTGTTGATAAGAGAAAGAGGAATTAAAAAGGGAGAGGAAATACACCTTAAAAAGCGTCTTTCTAGTCGGAAAAATTCTCTGTTCAGCCAGATCTCGGGTCTGTGCAAGGCTGAAAGCCATTTTGAAGATAAATAAGGTTTTTTAGATGTTTCGTGTGAGGCTGAAGGCTCTGATCTGTTCTGAGTGGGGTTTTTCGACTGCTCGCTGAGTTATTTCTTTTTTTTTAAATAGTCCTGTTTGGAGTTGGAAATATTTTGACTCCATCATTTTTCGTTTTTTTTTTTTTTTGGTTGAGGCAATCAAAAGAAAAATAATAATAATAGAAGAACGAAGCAGAACTCAACGGGCTGCATGGAAAAACAGCCTCGTGTGAGAGCAGTAAAGCTGGCAAGCTTGCAAATCTTTGTGAGGAAAAAAGCAGGAGATAATTGAGAGGGAAAAAAGGAAGAAAATATACGGCTTGGAAAGGCGAGGCTTCACGATTACAGGTGGTCCTCGGCTTACGACCATAATAGGACCACAAATTTTTTGTTCTAAATGAGTTTTATGACATTTTTACAATTTTTCTTGCCACGTTTGTTAAGCGAATCGCTGCAATTGTTCAATTAGTAACACGGTTGCTAAGCGAATCTGGTTTCCTCGCGGCATCTCAGGAGGTCGCGAAAGGGGATCACATGACACCGGGACACTGCAACCGTCATAAATGTGAGGCAATTGTCAAGCATGCGAACGCAAATCATGTGACCGTGGAGATACCGCAATGGTCGTAAGGGTAAAAAACGGTCATAAGTCACTTTTTTCAGTGCTGTCGTAATTTTGAACGATCACTAAGTGAATTGTTGTAAATCGAGGACTACCTATAGCGACTGGAATCTCCAGTGGTATTTGCACTGTACCTTTGCTGATTACAGGTAGTCCTCAACTTACGACCACAATGGACCCCAAACTTTCTGTTGCTAAGCGAGGCAGACAATCACTGCAGTTGTTAAATAAGTTTGCCCCGTTGTACAATCTTTGTTTGTTGCCATCGTTGTCATGGAAATTGCAGCCGTTGTTAAGTTAGTAATGCGTTAAATGTTTTTAAGCTTTCCCATTGTCTTTACTTGTCAGAAGGTCACAAAAAGGGGATCACACGATCCCGTCATAAGTACATGCCAGTTTCCAAGCCATTGAATTTTGATCACGTGACCCTGGAGATGCTGCAATGGTCGTAAGTGTGAAAAATGGTCATAAGTCACTTTTTTTAGCGCTGTTGTAAGTTCAAACGGCCACTAAATGAGCTGTTGTAAGCCGAGGACTTACCTGCAGTGGCATGGGTAGTCCAGGAGGAAATAAAGGACCCGCTGTGGGGGGAGGGGAGAGGACCCCATGGTACAGCTCTGTCTCTGCCATCTTGCACCCCCTTTTTAAGGGAAAAGAGAAATCCACATCACACAACTTCCCTGATTTGCAGAGTTTCTGCTTCCCGTCGGAGAAACGTGCTTGGCTAGCTGTCACTTGTTCCTTGACGCTGAAGTTGTATTTTTATTTTTTTTTTAATCCTCCAGGCTAAGTTTTTCTCTCTCTGTCTCCCCCGCACGCCCGCGCCAGTCACGCCTCTCTCCGACTCATAGTTTTTTAAAAAATGCTGCAAGAATCGTTTCACCCACCCTCCCACCCAGACATTCGGAAACGGGCCAGTTTGAACACCGGCAAGTTCAGGCGGGCCCTGGAGCTTGGCTTTGTGTTTTCGTTCGGTCTTTTGGCACAGCCGCCTTGTGCCGGGTGCAAACAAGGGTGGACATCCTGGGGGTCTACAAAGACATTCCCCCTCCTTGTGGACAATTTTTTTTTTCTGATGTTCAGTGGTGTCTGATTCTTGGAGACTGCCTGGATAAGTCCCAAAGGTGTTTTTTTCTCATGGGGCAACTGGACTTCCTTGTTTTTCTTTGAAGACATTTTTCTTCTCATCCAAGAAGCTTCTTCAAGTTCTAACTAGAGCCGAACTTGGTCCTTTCTGTCCAAAATGTGGACTTGGCTGTCTTCAAAAGAGTGTCCCTTTGTCTTTTAAATGCAGTTGGACTGCTGAATCTACTGTGTTTCCCTGAAAATAAGACCCACTCTTGTTTTCTTTTGGGTCCCAAAATAAGCACCAGGTCTTATTTTCAGGGGATGACTTATCCGCTTACCTTAAGACCATGCAGCCAGGCCTCCCTTGCCCCAACACCTGTCAAGCCACTGCTTGTTGTGGCCCCGCCCTCTGAGCCTATCTCATCGGAGGAAGAAACTCCGAACATGAGGAAGAGGAGTCAGCCAGACCTCCCTCTCCAGGCCCCTCCCCTCTGGCACTGTCTCAGGTGCCGGCCGAGGGAGAGGAGATTAGCCAGGAGCCAGGTGTCTCGGATGAGAGCGAAGGAGAGGCGTCGTTCCTGGATGCACACCAACGAAGGCGTGATAAACGGTTGCAGCAGTTAAGGAGGCGTGCTAGGGATTAGAACTGAGTCACTGGACCACACCCCAGAGACTATATAAGAGAGGGCAGTGGCTGGTAAAACTCTGTGACGAACAAAAACGAACTTTGGCTAGTCACTTGAACAACGTCTGAAGCTGCCGAAAGGGATATTGTTTTGCTGGACTATTTGCAATGCGTATGTAATTTTATGTTATCTGTTGCAGTAAAAGCTCTTGGCAGACAGTGATTATATTGCTGCCAAGTTTGAGATAACGACCTGTGTGCGTGCCAAGTACTGTCTTAACCCTCGGCTGGCTGTGTTTGTGTGTGTGTGTGGACGGGGACAGATCACTGCTTGACTTCTGCGGCCGCTCTCGTGGCATGTGGTGCCGTTGCGTGCTCGTGTGTCATGCAGTGTCCTGCTACAAATGGCAGCACGACATGCCATGTGGGATCTTGTGAGCAGCGGCACTGGCACAACGTGCCATGTAGCATCTAGTCACAAGCAGCCGGAAGGGCTGCAGAAAAATTTGGGCAGCAGTGTGACAGGTGTCGGGGCATGGGAGACCTGGATGTGGCGATCCTAAAGTAAACTGGTGCAGGGTGCATGGGGCAGCTCCACCCTCGCCCTAGTTTGACTTTTACTCATGCACCTCGCCCCATCTCATACAACCAGAGGGTGGGCGGGGCTTAACCATGGCTTATTTTGGGGGTAGGGCTTATATTAGGTGCAGGCGTGAAAATTGGGGTAGGGCTTTTTTTGGGGTAGGTTGTATTTTCAGGGAAACACGGTAGTCCTGATTGATTTGTTCTCCTATGTTGTGCCATGCATCTGTGAAGTGGTTGTTTTGTTTCCCCAATGCAGGGGTGAAATCCAACAGGTTCTGACAGGATCTGGAGAACCGGTAGCGGAAATTTTGAGCAGTTCAGAGAACCAGTAGTGGAAATTTTGAGTAGTTTGGAGAACCGACAAATACCACCTCTGACTGGCCCCAGAGTGGGGTGGGAATGGAGATTTTGCAAAAGCCTTCCCCCAGGAGTGGGGAGGGAATGGGGATTTTGCAGTATTCTTCCCTTGGAGTGGGGAGGGAATGGAGATTTTGCAGTATCCTTCCCCTGCCACGCCCACCAAACCAAACCATGCCCACAGAACCGGTAGTAAAAAAAATGGATTTCACCACTGTCCCAATGTACAGATCTGCATATAGCTCATTGCATATACCACGTTGCTCAGTTTGTATCTGGCTGTTTTATCCTTGGGGTGGACAAGCTTCTGCCTTTGTATTCTCAGGGTTTGAAGGGTGCACACATATTGTGTTGGCTGAAGGTCCTCCTGAGCTTTTCCGATATTCCTGCAACGTATGGAATGACAATGTTGCTTCGTTTTTTGTTCTCTTTGTTGTCTGTTATGGTGGAGCTCCTCTTGGGTCTTTTTGGTTGCCTTTTGAAAAAATCAACTTTGGGACAACTATGACCTGGATGACCGAGAATCTCCATAAACATAAGTCCCTACAATTTTCTTGGCAAGGTTTTTCAGGAGAGGTTTGCCATTGTCTGCTTCCAAGGGCTGAGAGAGAGTGACTGGCCCAAGATTGCCCAGCCAGCTTTGTGTCCAAGATGGGACTAGAACCTCCAATCTCCTGGTGATTGGTCTAAAGTGTGGCTTTCATACTTAAGATGGAACTAGAACTCCCAATCTCCTGGTGATTGGCTCAAAGTCACCCAGTGTGGCTTTCATACTTAAGATGGAACTAGAACTCCCAATCTCCTGGTGATTGGTCTAAAGTGTGGCTTTCATACTTAAGATGGAACTAGAACTCCGAATCTCCTGGTGATTGGTCTAAAGTCACCCAGTGTAGCTTTCATACTTAAGGTGGAACTAGAACTCCCAATATCCTGGTAATTGGCTCAAAGTCACCCAGTGTGGCTTTCATATTTAAGGTGGAACTAGAACTCCCAATCTCCTGGTGATTGGCCCAAAGTCGCCCAGGGCACCTTTCATACTTAAGGTGGAACTAGAACTCCCAGTCTCCTGGTGATTGGCCCAAAGTCGCCCAGGGCGGCTTTCATATTTAAGGTGGAACTAGAACTCCCAATCTCCTGGTGATTGGCCCAAAGTCGCCCAGGGCGGCTTTCATATTTAAGTGGAACTAGAACTCTCAATCTCCTGGTGATTGGCCCAAAGTCGCCCAGGGCGGCTTTCATACTTAAGGTGGAACTAGAACTCCCAATCTCCTAGTGATTGGTCTAAAGTCATCCAGTGTGGCTTTCATACTTAAAATGGAACTAGAACTCCCAATCTCCTGGTGATTGGCCCAAAGTCACCCACTTGGCTTTCATACTTAAGGTGGAGCTAGAACTCCCCATCGCCTGGTTTCTAGCCTGATGCCTTAACCACTACGGGTTATCCTTGACTTATAGCCACTCATTTAGTGACAGTTTGAAGTGCAGTTACAACTGCACTAAAAAGAATTATGTTATGACCGCTTTTTACACTTATGCCCTTTGTAGCATCCCTCTGGTCCAAAATTCTGCCGCTTGGCAACCGGCACACATTAAAAAAGAAACTTTTAATATCAAGATCCGTTGTAGGAATTAGGTGTCCCTAGTTCAGTGGTGGGCAAATGTGGCCCTTTTACAACCTGTGGACTTCAACTCCCAGAATTCCTGAGACAGCTTGGCTGTCTCAGGAATTTTGGGAGTTGAAGTCCACAGGTTGTAAAAGGGCCACAATTGCCCACCCTTGGCCTAGTTTAATGAAAAGAAGGACTAAGGGCAGTGGTGGCCTGCAACCAGTTGAACAACCGGTCCTGCGAGCGTGTGCTTCGCGGGCACACACGTGTTTCACGTGTGCACGCACCGCTTTCAAAATACAGCAGTTTGAAACTCAGCTGCTTACCTTCTAAGGCAGCTCCAGTAAGTAGAACAGCGGAGGTGCGGAAATCAGCTGTGCTGCGCGAATCAGCTGAGCTGGAAAGAAGGAACTATAGGACAGGATAGGGCGGGGCCGGGTGGGCGGGGCCAACTGATTGTTGGAACGACCAATTCGCCCGAACCTCTCCGAACTGGCAGCAGCAATCTTCCATTATTTGAGGGGCTGCCACAAAGAAGAGGGAGTCAAGCTATTCTCCAAAGCACCTGATGGCAGGATAAAAATCAATGGATGGAAATTAATCAAGGAGAGAAGCAACCTAGAAATAAGGAGAAATTTCCTAACAGTGAGAACAATTAACCAGTGGAACTACCTGCCTCTAGAAGTCTGTAGGTGCTCCAACACTGGATGTTTTTAAGAAGAGATTGGACAACCATTTGTCTGGAATTGTATAAGGTCTCCTGCTTGAGCAGGTGGCTGGACTAGAAGATCTCTTAGGTCCCTTCCAGTTCTATTCTGACTGATCGATTGGGATGACTCAGAAGAAGGAGGAGATCTCAGTTCCAGGCAGCCGAGAGGTTCTCTTTTTAATTATGTTTCTGGCTAGGAAAATTAGATGTTTTCTGGAGCGTAAAGAGGGATCTGATGGGAAGATAATTGTGCCTCAGGGTGAAGATTAGCCGGTAATCGAACAGGAGGGAGGACATCCGGCTGCAAAGCTCACTTGCAAATCTGAAAGTTTGCAGGAGGCAAATAAAGGCCGCAAAAGCATCGGTATTGCAGGTACTCCTCAGCTTACGACCACAATTGAGCCCAAAATTCATGGCGTTAAGCGAGAAATGTGTTCAGTGAGTCTTGCCTCGTTTTACGCCTTTTCTCATCTCGTTTATTCTACGTTTTCTTCCTTTTCTCCCCGCGCCTGTCTTTTCTTTTCTTTTTTTAAATACGAGAGAAAATAAAAACGAGGCACATTTTGCTCTTATGTAGGTGGTCCTCGTTTTAGAACCATTCATTTAGTGAGCATTCGAAGTTATGTCAACACTGGAAAAAGTGACTTGTGACATTTTTGACACTTTGTAAAGTAAAACTGTGGCAGCCTGATCAAAATGTGGACGTAGTTTTGTCCCGGGGGGGGGGGTCATACGATCCCCATTTCCGACCTTCCAACAAGCATTGTCAACAAGGAAGCCCAATTCGCTTAACAACTGCCTTACTAATTTAACCACTGCAGTGATCCATTTAACAACCACGGCAAGAAAGGCCGTAAAAAGGGGCAAAACCCCACTTAACCGCTGTCTCACTTAGCAGTGGAAATCTGGGGCTCAATGGTGATTGCAAGTCGACTTCGTGGACTTGGCTGGTCGGAAGGTCGCAAAAAGAGAGCACATGACCCCCAACGGTCATAAATACGAGTCAGTTGCCAAGCATCTGAATTGGGATCATGAGACCAAAGGGAGGCTGCAACTGTGTGAAAAATGATCAGAAGTCCCTTTTTACAGTGCCGTCGTAACTTTGAATTGTCCACTAAGTGAACTGTTGTAAGTCGGGGACTACTTGTATTATCGCTGCTATGCAGCCACAATTCCATGGGGGGCGTCTCTGAAGCTGAACGTTTTGCATTTCATTCCTGCTGTTGTGTCGGGGTTTGTATTTAATTTCTTGATTAGATTTCTAAGCCGCCCCAATCTGGCAGCTGGAGACCTCAATGTCTAAACTAAAATTGCAAAACTATCAAACTTGCTGTCGTTAATTTAAATGTCAATCTGTCTCCGAGTGACCGTTAGCACTGATGGAGCTGACTTCATTGATTTAATTCAAAGTCCTCAGGAATTGTTTGGGCTGGATATACCTAGCAGAACGACCGGCGGAAAGCCATGGCACAAAATAGCGAGGCTGCAATGGGGAAGCATTTTGGTGGCTTTTCATTTGGAGGAGTGGGGGCCACCCAGCGATTTTTCTGAGCCGTTACAGAAGGAGCGTAATGGCGGAAGCTGGTGCATTGAATAAAATCGGGCACCTTCGGATTTTTATTTTTAATTTTGTCCATCCTAAACAGTCTTTCTTGGTCTCAGCATGGTTATGACGGATGGCCTTCAGAGGAATTCTGGGAGTTGAAGTCCATGCATGTATGTTGGCTGGGGAATTCTGGGAGTTGAAGTGCAGTGGATCTGACTAGGTGGCTCAGGGGCTAAGACACTGAGCTTGTTGATCAGAATGGTCGGCAGCTTGGCGGTTCGAATCCCTAGTAGAGGTCTCCTGCGTGAGCAGGGGGTTGGACTAAATGACCTCCAAGGTCCCTTCCAACACTGTTACTGATATCTTGGCTAGGGAATTCTGGGAGTTGAAGTCCATGCATCCAGTTGGAATTTCTATAAATTGAAGTCCATGCATGGTGGCTGGGGAATTCTGGGTCTTGAAATCCATAAATGTTGGCTTGGGGAATTCTGGGAGTTGAAGTCCACCCATCTTCAAACTGCCAAGATTGAGAAACACTGCTCTACGTTGGCCCTATGTCCCAGTTTGGATGATAAATTGTACGATGGTCACCCTGATGAGATCTAGATTTGATGTCCGTCTAACCATGACACACTTGTGTCCTGGAAACTTTGTTTGTTTGTTTGTTTGTTTGTTTATTATTTATTGGTTCAATTTATATGCTGCCCTTTCTCCGGAGACTCAGGGCGGCTTACAATGCGTTAAGCAATAGCCTTCATACTTTTGTATATACCTGCTTAGTAGGGCTTTCGGGCCCCCCCAAGCGGTGTTCTTTTTTTTTTTTATACAAAGTCAGCTTATTGCCCCCACAATCCTGGTCCTTTGTTTGTTTAACTGTTGTCCCATTTGCTGCCTTCATCTCACACCCATCCGAATAGCGAGACACTTTGAAGTTGTCCTTAGCTGCACCAAAGCGATGGCTTTACTCAGGGGAAGAATGGTGTGATTATGTCTGAATCTCGCCATAATATAACGGGACCTTCTGGGATGTGGAACCTCTTAAAGCGGTGACTCATTTCTTCGTCGTCTCGCACTTAAAAGGCTGTGGCCCACTTTAAATGAGGTTGCCTGTAAGGATTGGTTCCCAGAGTCGTGAAGATTCTGGAAAACAGGCGCTTTGCAAGCTTTCCCGTGATCGGCAAACAGGCCAACATCCCAGAAGGCTGTTAAAAAGAAGATCAGGATCTAATAGGCGTGAGGATGTATTGATGTTACATGGAAATGCGTTCAGTTGCTGCAGTTCATGTGAGTCGATTCCTCGCGGCTCAATAAATCTCGCTAAAGAAAACTTTGGAAGAATCGGGACTTGAGGAAAAGATTCATGTTGGAGTTTAGGTAGCTGGTCCAAAGTTTGGAAGAGGGTTTATTTCTAGGTTTGGCCACGTCCCCAGTTGGGTTGGTCTCATAAAGGAAGAGTTTATTATTTTGTAGGAATTGGGTATGTCTAGTTTAATGCCGTGGCTCAGTGGCTAAGATGCTGAGCTTGTCCATCAGAAAGGTCGGCGGTTCGAATCCCTAGTGCCGCGTAACGGGGTGAGCTCCCGTGACTTGTCTCAGCTTCTGCCAACCTAGCAGTTCGAAAGCACGTAAAAAATGCAAGTAGAAAAATAGGGACCACCTTTGGTGGGAAGGGAACAGTGTTCCGTGTGCCTTTGGCGTTGAGTCATGCCGGCCACATGACCATGGAGACATCTTCAGCTTTGAAACGGAGATGAGCACCGTCCCCTAGAGTCTGGAACAACTAGCACATACGTGCGAGGGGAATCTTTACCTTTTTTTAGTTTAATGAAAAGGAAGACTAGGGATGACACGATAGCAGTCTTCCAATATTCGAGGGGCTGCCACAGAGAAGAGGGGGTCAACCTCTTCTCCAAAGCACCTGAAGGCAGGACAAGAAGCAACAGATGGAAACTAATCAAGAAGAGAAGCAACCTGGAATTAAGGAGGAATTTCCTAACAGTGAGAACAATTAACCAGTGGAACAGCTTGCCACCAGAAGCTGTGGGTGCTCCAACATTGGAGGGTTTTAAGAAAAGATTGGACAACCATTTGCCTGAAATGTTACAGAGTCTCCTCCTTGAGCAAAGGGGCTGGACTAGAAGATCTCCAAGGTCCCTTCCAACTCTCTTAAACTGATTCTCTGATTGAGATTGACTATTTAGGAGTTGGTCATCTAAAGAACCTGTTGGAAGGTTCCTAAAGATCAGTGAAGAGACCAGACCTCCTTGCCTATCACAGAAGACATGTCAGAATCAGGAAATCTGTGCATTGATGAACATGGGGATATATTTAGGTGGTCCTCGACTTACGACCACAATCGAGTCCCAAATTTCCATTGCTAAGCAAAACAGTTGTTACGTGAGTTTTGCCCCCATTTTGCGACCTTTCTTGCCATCGTCGTTAAGCAAATGACCGTAGATGTTAAGTCAATAACACGGTTGTTAAGTGAATCCAGTTTCCCCATTGACTTTTCTTGAGAGAAGGTCGCAAAAGGGGATCACGTGACCCATGGGACACTGCAACCGTCATAAATATGAACCAGTTGCTAACCGTTTGAATTTTGATCACGTGACCGTTGGGATGTGGCAATGGTCGCAACTGAAAAACGGTCATAAGTCACTTTTTTTTGGTGCCGTTGCAACTTTGAACGGTCACTAAGCGAACTGTTGTAAGTCAAGGACTATCTGTACGTGCCAATTGCCAAGCACTGAACCTTGTTTACATGACCGTGAGGATGTTGTAAGTGTCAGGACTGGTCATCAATCACTTTTCCCAATGCTGTTGTATCTTCAAATGGTCACTAAATGAACATTCGTAAGTCAAGGACTGTGGGGTCCTTGACAGTGGGGTCAAAATTGCAAGTGTCTTACCCCACCTGCTCATTTCTCTTTAATAGTCTTTTTCAATAGGTCTCCATCGTTTAAAATAGTCGAAATGTTAAGACCAGTGGTTTTTTTTTTTTCAAGCTTGACATGTTAAGATGTATGGACTTGAACTCCCAGAATTCCCCAGCCAGCAATGGGAACACAGTGTAAACACTTCTAATCCTTTCTCGAAATTCAAAGCTTAAAACTCGTAAACTTTCCTTACAAGGATATTTGCAGTCAGCTCAGGGGTGAAATGCTACCGGTTTGGACCGGTTCGCATGAACCGGTAGTAAAAAAAAATGCTACCAGTTCGGACAAATTGGTATTTCCGACGATCAGCTGTGCTGCACGATTTATATTCGCTAGATTTCTAGTGAATCTAAATCGCGCGGCACAGCTGTTCCCCCCCCCTCGCTGTTCTACTTACCTTAGAAAAGGCTTCTTAAGCCTCCTTTTTCAGCGCTGCCCAGTAGCACCTGTGGTGCGCATGCGTGCATGAAGCACGTGTTTGGCGTGCACAACGCAAGCACGGGCGCAGCGAACCGGTAGCAAACTTCAGAGCATTTCACCACTGAGTCAGCTCCTCCACCAGCACAAAGGATGTAGAAGTCTATTGCTGGCTGGGGAATTCTGGGAGTTGAAGTCCTCACCTCTTAAAGCAACCAAGATTAAAAAAACATCAATTGCTGTATTTTTCGGAGTATAAGACGCATCGGAGTATAAGACACACCTACCTTTTTTGGTGAGGAAAAGAAGAAAAAGAAATCTCCCTCTGCCTCTGAGCAATTTTGCCTCATTGCAGCAAACAGCCTGCTTTACTTTCGTTTTCGTTTTCAGCCTAGCTTGATTAGCACAAGGGGAAAAATAAGCTGCTTCAGCAATTTACCTCCTTGCAGCAAGCAGCAGAGGCCCTGGCAAAACAGCTGAGAGTAAAATAGCCGAAAATCGGGAGGCCGATCCAATCAACTTGTGCTAATTAGGTTGTGCTGAAGCTGAAAGGAGCTGTTTTTTCTTGCTGCTTGCTGCAAGGAGTTAAATTGCTGGGAGGCAGAGGCCAAAGGGTGGGGGCCAATGGGTGGGCGGGGTTACATTCAGTGTATAAGATGCAACTAAATTTTCACCCCCTTTTAGGGGGGAAAAAGGTGCGTCTTATACTCCGAAAAATACAGTAAGCCTATAAAGTACCCTTTTTGACCTTCAACTCTTTCACTGAGAATTTTGCTCTTTGTTCAGAAATGAACAAACTTCTGTGTGTGTGTGTGTGCGAGGGAGAGTGTGTGTGTGCACATCTCTTGTGTCCACATAACAGGACAAATTTTGTAGCACAGGTAGCACCGGGGCAGGAGGGGAGCCGGGCCCAGCCGATGGTCGGAATTACCGATACGGGTAAACCAGTCTGAACCGGCAGCAGCCCACTTCTGAGGATAAGTCACCTTGTAGAGGAGATAGGCGGCATAGTAATTTAATTTAATAATCAATGTATTAATAAATAATAATTAATGGAATGATGATGATGATGATAAATTGATGCCTTGTGCTGTTGTCACTAAAATGGTTGTCTCCCTCCCTTCCTCCAGCATCTTCCAGGTAGCCCTCGACTTACGCCCATTGCAGCACTCTCCTCCGCCCCATGGTCACATGATCAAAATTTGGACACTTATTTATTAGTTCATTATTTATTAGTTCAATTTATATGCCGCCCTTCTTCAAAGACTCAGGGCGGCTTACAATGCACTTATAGCAATAGCCTTCATTCTTTTGTATATACCTGCTTATTAGGGCTTTTGGCCCCCACATAAGCGGTGTTTTTACAAACTCAGCTTATTGCCCCCAGAATCTGGATCCTCAATTTACCTACCTCGGAAGAATGGAAGGCTGAGTCAACCTTGAGCCTGGTGAGATTTGAACTCGCACTAATTGCAGGCAGCTGGCAGCTAAGTGCTACATAACAGCACTTAGTCCGCTGCACCACCAAGGCTCTTGGTAACTGACCCCTATATATGACAGTATCCCAGGGTCTCGTGCTCCTGTTTTGCGACCTTCTGACAAGCCAAGTCACAAAAGCCAGATTCGCTTAACAACCGGGTTACTAACTTAAAGAACTGCAGGGATTCACTTAACAACGCTGGCAAAGAAAGGTAGTAAAAATGGACTACCGATTTTGAAGCCGGCAAAGCTTTCCAAACTTGCGGTGTTCCCGAAACGAATGTCCTTCCAGCCAGGT
Source organism: Arizona elegans (assembly GCA_022577455.1). Taxonomy (NCBI): domain Eukaryota; kingdom Metazoa; phylum Chordata; class Lepidosauria; order Squamata; family Colubridae; genus Arizona; species Arizona elegans. The sequence goes on from JAKOOJ010000018.1 coordinate 10,739,422, forward strand.
TGAGCTCCTTAAGAGAATTTCTCGACAGCAAAATGTCTTTGTTGACTTGATAAATCCCTCTATTGAAGGTTTTATAGCAAATAACCGCATCTTGCATTTATTGTTGAACACGGCGATATCGGTGTTTAATCGGGTTACGATGGGACCACATTTGGCGGGAGGGAGAGGGGGCTAATGGAGCCTTTTGCAATCCTCAAATTTATTCAGAGAAATGTAGAATATCATCCCTCCCTGGGCAAGATCCTGAGCTATAAAATATCCTCCAGTTCAGATTGAGGCCAGCGCATTCTTAAATCCAATTTAGAACATTTATTTAAAATTGCCTGCTTAATTTAATAGTGTGTTTTTGGTTTGGCTTGAGAGCGTGATTCTTGCTGTTGATTTCTCCATTTAATTTGGGGGCGGCTGTGAGCTGTCTAGAAGCTGTTGGCGTATCCATGTGTTAAGATAAATCCATACTTTCCTGCCCACGCACAAAGCCGGCGTGGCACCTATATAGATATAATATCCCCTGGGTGGTGGGCCCATCTGATTTGATCGGATTGTTCTAATTAAACCGAAATGCTTGGAATCGAAAGCATCCAACCTCAAGGATAAAATGTTATTTCTAAGAATGCTCAGAGAACTTGGACAGAAGCTGGATTTTGAAAAGGAACAGGATGCGTTAGGTTGGTGCTTGGGAGCGAAATCTGTCTGACCCACTTTGAAAAAAGTCAAGTAAAACAGAAAATGTTCATTTTACTTCCTGGTTGATATCTCTCTCTCTCTCTCTCTCTCTCTCTCTCTCTCTCTCTCTCTCTCTGTGTGTGTGTGTGTGTGTGTGTGTGTGTGTATGTATGTATGTCTCCCTTTATTTCTTTATCAGCGAAATATAAATATATATGTAAAGAAAGAAGCAGACATCCTGCGATTTAGCTTTAATTATTTTAAAATTTTAAACATTTTAAGTTCCGGAGCTCGCAGAATGTCTGCTTTTTTCTTTACTAATATACCTGGAACTCGTATATATGTGTAAGTGTGTCTGCCTGTCTTTCTGGATCTATCTATCTATCTATCTATCTATGCAAAAAATCTATCTATCTATCTATCTATCTATCTATCCATCCATCCATCTATCTATATCTATATATCTATGTATGTAGATAGATAGATAGATGTAGATAGATATTGCTATCTATCTATCTATTGATCGATCGATCTATTTATCTATCTACATCTATATATCTATGTATGTAGATAGATAGATAGATACATAGATGTAGATGTAGATAGATATAGATAGATATTGCTATCTATCTATCTATCTATCTATCTATCTATCTATCTATCTATAGCTTATCTACTGTGTATCCCTGAAAATAAGACCTCCCCGGATAATAAACCCAATCAGGCTTTTGAGCACATGCACTACAATAAGCCCCCCCCCCCGAAAAAAAGCCCTCCCTGAAAATACTTAAACGCATGCGCAATCAGTTTCCTCCGATTAGGGTTAGGACAGAGCTGGAAATCGGGTAAGACAGCAAGGGGAGCCCCATCTTGCTCCACGCACTCCAAAATAATAAGACCTCCCCGAAAATAAGGCCAAGCGCTTATTTCGGGGTTCAAAAAATATAAGACAGGGTCTTATTTTCGGGGAAACATGCTATCTATCTATCTATCTATCTATCTAGAGAGCAAAAACATTTTTTGGAGGGGAAATGGCTAGGGTTTGTGGGAAGCAGGCCTCAAGAGGTGTTTTTGTAGGTAGTCCTCAATTTATGGCCACAATGAAGAGCCAAATTTCTCTTGTTAAGCGAGGCGGTTGTTAAAATGAGTCATACCGAATTTTACGAGCTCTTTTTGCCCTGGTTGTTATGTAAAACACTGCTGTTGTTAAGTGAATCATGAGGTCATTCAGCAAATCGGGCTACCTCCATTGACTTTTCTTGCCAGAAGCTGGTTGGCAAGGTTGCAAATGGTGATCCCATGACACTTTCCTTCCTTTCTTATTTCCTTCCTTCCTTTCTTCCTGCCTGCCTGCCTGCCTGCCTTTATTCCTTCCTCCCTCCCTCCCTCCCTCCACTTTGTTTCTTTCTCTTCTCTCTCCCTCCCTCCTTTCTCTTTCTTTCTTTCCTTTCTGTTTCCCTCCTTCCTTTCCTCCCTCCCACTCTTTCCTTCTTTCTCTTTCTTCTCTCTCCCTCCCCCTTCCCTCCCTCCTTCCTCCTCCTCCTTTTCTTTCTTTCTTTCTTTCTTTCTTTCTTTCTTTCTTTCCTTCCTTCCTTCCTTCCTTCCTTCCTTCCTTCCTTTCTCTGTTTCCTTTTCTTTCTTTCCTTTCTCTGTTTCCTTCCCTCCCTCCCTCCTTCTTTCTTTCTTCCTCCCCCCACTCTTTCTTCCTCCCTTTCTTTCTTTCTTTCTTTCTTTCTTTTTTCCCATTTTACCACCACATGGCTCTGGGCAGCTTACAACATGATTAAAACGGTAAAACAATAAATATGACATTAAAGTTTACAGAGAAATAGCTCAGATGCGAGGGTTATACAACGGGGCAGAGGTGGGTTCTTCTATTTAATCCAGTGACAACCTTCAGAATTGATTTATTTACCTTTCTATATCTGCCATCTCACCAGGTAACTCTGGGTAGTTTAAAACAGCATATTAATACGATACAAACATCTGAATAAAATCCCAAAGGTTGTTTTTTTTTCCCCAAGAGGCAACTGGACTTTGCCTTCTTTGAAGAAGCTTCTTGGATGAGAAGCGAAAGGTCAGTGGTGGGTTCCTCCCGGTTCGGTCCGGTTTGGCCGAGCCGGTAGTGGTGACGATATGACGTCACCAAACCGGTTCTCCCCCCCCCCCCCGCCCTCTCACGTTATTCTTACCTTTTATTTGGTCCCACCCCCAATCTATTGCTGCCTCCTGAGTCCCAGCTGATGACTAGGGGAAAAAAAACTGTTTAAACTCTTGCCTCTTTGCTTCAAAGGGCCGCCGTACAGCTGATCAGTGTTAAAAGCAAACAAATGAGTCAGGTCGTAAGTGCGAGGACTGGTTGTAAGTGCGAGGACCTTCCAGAAATGACTCTGACCAGCTAGCCACGCCCACCTAGTCACATGACCTCCAAGCCACACCCACAAAATAAGCCACGCCCACAGAACCGGTAGTAAAAAAAATTAGAACCCACCCCTGCGAAAGATCTTTAAAGAAAACCAGAAAGTCCATCTGCCTCTTGAAAAAGCCTATTTGGGACAACCATGACCTGGAGGCCTGAGAATCTCCGTAGTCAGCTGAATAAAATGATATAAATCTGAATGAAAATACCAATTAAAGGCAGAGTTAAGAACAAGTTAAAACTTGTAAGTTAAAGGCAAACGTCAAAGTTAATTCTCATGTGCACTGTAGATGACTCGTCGGCTATGGCCCTTTTCCTAAAAGGTGACCTGAGATCCTAGTCCTCATGGTTTCTAAGGAAAAAAGTATAGCGTAACTAGGAATATGGAAAGCGGGCCTGTTCCTTACTGCTCCCTCCCACTTGGGTGTGATGAGTTCTCCAGTTGTGGTTTCAAAAACTAAAATGTTCAGGGTCAGAGTTTCCGAGATAAACTGGCGTTGCAGCTGACTTTTTTAAAAAAAATTGGAAGCCTTTAATTCAAAGAAGAAATTCCTCAATTCCTCTTTTTCTGATCGAGAAAGAGAAACGCAGCCAGGAGAGGTGCCCAGATGGCAGAAAAACAGCCTCGGTTGCCAAATGGAGGTCCCTCCCCCCAACTCCGGCTTTCTCTCCACGGGCTCTGTGCCAGCACGGAGGAAGGCACAGCCTCCTTTTCTTTTCTTTTCTTTTCTTTTCTTTTCTTTTCTTTTCTTTTCTTTCTTTCTTTTTTCTCTCTGTTTCTTCTTTCCTTCCTTCCTTTCCTCCTCCCTCCAACTCTTTTCTTCTTTCTTTCTTTCTTTTTCTTTCTTTCCTTCTTTCCTTCCTCCCTCTTTTTTCCCTTCTTTCTCTCTCTTCTCTTTTTCTTTCCTTTAGCTATATCTATCCCTTTTCTTTCTTTATATCTCTCTCTTTTTCTTTCTGTCTCTTTCCTTCTCTCCCTCTCTTTCTCTTGATCTCCCTCCCTTCCTTTCTTTTCTTTCTTTTCTCTCATTTCTATTTTTCTTTCCTTTCCTTTAGCTATCTCTTTCTCTTCTTTCTTTATATCTCTCTCTCTTTCTTTCAGTCTCTTTCCTTCTCTCCCTCTCTTTCTCTTGATCCCCCTCCCTCCCTTCCTCTCCCTTCCTTTCTTTCTTTCCTTTCTTTTCTATTTTTCTTTTCTTTCCTTTAGCTATCTCTTTCTCTTTTCTCTTTATATCTCTTTCTTTTTGTCTCTTTCCTGCTCTCCCTCTCTTTCTCTTGATCTCCCTCCCTCCCTTTCTCTTCTCTTCTATTTTTCTTTTCTTTCCTTTAGCTATCTCTTTCTCTTCTTTCTTTATATCTCTCTCTTCTTTCTTTCAGTCTCTTTCCTTCTCTCCCTCTCCCTCTCTTTCTCTTTATCTTCCTTCCTTCCTTTCTCTTCTATTTTTCTCTTCTTTCCTTTAGCTATCTCTTTCTCTCTCTTTTCTTTCTTTATATGTCTCTTTCTTTCTGTCTCTTTCCTTCTCTCCCACTCTTTCTCTTGATCTCTCCCCCCCCTCTTATACATTATTTACCTGGATATTTATGAAACACTGAAAGTAAGAAGGTAAGAAAGTAAGAAGAAAAAGCACAAAATGTATAGTAATAAACCACATATAACATTTGTTATGTTCCCATTTATACCGCAAAATACCTTGGATCCTTTCCCTAAACCAGACCCAAATATCCTTATGGAACTTTTAAATTAAACCTCCTCAATTAACGCAGGACATCACTAACAAAACAACTTACAATAAGCATTACACAAAAGTTGTAAGCCATCTTAGAAAATAACCCTGTGCATAAAAGAACCCACATTTTAGCACAAATTTAAATATGAAGTTACAATCCAAGAAGGATTTCCAATTAAATTTAAATTCTACAACAGATTTGCTTTTTAAATACAACATTATTCTGGGCAACGAAGCGTACTCCCACAGTTTGGTGAGCCACTCTTCCGAAGAAAATGTTAAAAGGTCTTTTCCGGTAAAAAGCATACGGTATTGCTATTTTTCCCTCCCTTGTAGATGTGCCGTGCATTTTCTTTGCATTTTGAGTTTCCTGCAAACAGCTTTTCATGCATTACGGTTTGCATTAACCACCAATTTCCCCTTCCTCCTATGCTCTGGGGACATATGCTCTGCCAGTCAACTAGCCCTGTTAAAAAGTGGAATAAGAAATCAAAGCAACATCTTTGGTTTTTGCACAACGTTGCAACTGTGAATACAGAATGGAAAGTTCCCCTCAAGCAACCTTTATGGTCTGAAGTTTTACTGTTTGCCATTTTTGGCCGTAGGGCAGATCAGGGTCTCTCAACTTTGGCAACTCTTAATCTGTGTGGACTTCAATTCCCAGAATTCCCCAGGATGGCTGGCTGGGGAACTCTGGGAATTGACGTTCATGTGACTTAAAGTTGCCAAGATTGGACATAGATAGATAGATAGATAGATAGATAGATAGATAGATGATGGATAGTTTGATAGATTGATGGAAGAGAGAGAGAGAGACAGACAGACAGACAGACAGATATTATAGATATAGATAGATATTATAGATATAGATAGATAAATAGACAGATATATATAGATAGATAGACAGAGATAAATAGATGTAGAGATAGATGATGGATAGTTTGATAAGATTGATAGAAGAGATAGATGATAGATATAGATGATAGATAGATATTATAGATATAGATAGATAGACAGACAAACATATAGATAGATAGACAGAGATAAATAGATGTAGAGATAGATAATAGAAGATATACAGACAAGACAGATATAGACACATACATAGAGATAGATATAGAGATAGACAGACAGATAGATATAGATAGATAGATAGATAGATAGATATTATAGATATAGATAGATATAGATAGATATTATAGATATAGATAGATAGACAGACAAACATATAGATAGATAGACAGAGATAAATAGATGTAGAGATAGATAGATAATAGACAGAAGATATACAGACAAGACAGACATAGACACATACATAGAGATAGATATAGAGATAGACAGATAGATAGATAGACAGACAGACAGACAGACATAGACATAGACACATACCCTGTATCCCCTAAAATAAGACATCCACTGAAAATATTTAAGTGCATGCACACCCGGTCCCCACCATTTCCTCTGGTTAGGGACACAGCTGGAAATCAGGTAAGATGGCAAGAGGAGCCCTGTCTTGCTCCCTGCGCCCCAAAATAATAAGACCTCCTGACAATAAGGCCAAGCGCTTATTTTGGGGTTCAAAAAATATAAGACAGGGTCTTATTTTCAGGGAAACACGGTACATAAAGATAGATAGATGGATGGATAGACAGAGAGAGAGATACATAGACACATACATATAGAGAGATATAGAGAGATAGATGTAAAGATAGGTAGATGGATGGAGGAGGGAGGGAGGGAGGGAGGGAGGAGCTGGGCAAATGATGTTTTCCAACATCATTGTCTGTTGAGCTTGGATAGCTCAACAGACTAAGCACTGTAATTTAACACCAACTGTCTGCAATTAAAGTAAGATCAAATCTCGCCAGGCTCAAGGTTGACTCAGCCTTCCATCCTTTCTAAGGTGGGTAAATTGAGGATCCAGTTTGTGGGGGCAATAAGCTGACTTTGTATAAAAATATACAAAAGTATGAAGGCTTAACGCACGGTAAGCCGCCCTGAGGGGCGGCATATAAATATAAATTAAAAAAAAAAAACTATGCCACATCCCATTTTCTGATCAGCTTTGCTGGCTAGGGAATTCTGGGAGTTGAAGAGTAGATCCTTCTGTGATGTCACAGAGGCTCTCACCTAATCCCGTTGTGGCTTCCCTGGGGGTTTGCTTCTGGCTTCGTATAACGACCGCAGAAACATTCTCTGTGACCCAAAGCAGAAAGAGGTCCAATTCTATGTCGGTAGAATTTATTCGAAACGTAGCAGCCATCTTTCCTCCGGCCTCTTGTTTCCGCTGTCCAACCTTTTCCTCCAATCTGGTTGCGCTCTTTAATGAAACCGTAAAGGCTCGTGTCAAATAAAGGAATTGTGCTGAAGGATGGCTGGACACGCATCGCCAGGCAGTCATTCTTGGTCTCTCTCTCTTTCCTTCGGATACATCAAAATTACCCTTCAGAGAACGGATCGGGTTCCTGTCTGGAAACTGACAGCCGGCAAACAGCCTGATGGATCACAATCGCGTTAGGCGATGCCAAAGGGAGAGAAGGTGGAATTCTCTCCCGTTTGCTTAAACTGGTAGTCCTCGACTTACGACCACCATTGGGAGTGAAACTGCCATTGCCAAGCAAGGCAGTTGTTGAGTTGTGTTCAATTTTATGAACTTTTACGAAGGGAGAGAGAGGAAGCAAGGGAGAGAGGGAGGGAAGGAGTTGTGTTCGATTTTACAAACTTTTACGAAGGGAGCGAGGGAGGGAGAGGAAGGAAAGGAGAGAGGGAGAGGAAAGAAGAGAGGGAGGGAAGGAGTTGTGTTCGATTTTACAAACTTTTAGGGAGGAAGGGGGGAGGGAGGAAAGGAGAGAGGGAGGGAAGGAGGGAGAGAAAGGGAAGGAGAAGGAGGAAGGGAGGGAGAGAGGGAGGGAAGGAGTTGTGTTCGATTTTACAAACTTACGGAGGGAGGGAGGGAGAGGAAGGAAAGGAGAGAGGGAAGGAGGAAGGGAGAGAGGAAGGGAAGGAGTTGTGTTCGATTTTACAAACTTACGAAGGGAGAGAGGGAGGGAGAGAGGAAGGGAAGGAGTTGTGTTCGATTTTATAAACTTACGGAGGGAGGGAGGGAGAGGAAGGAAAGGAGAGAGGGAAGGAGGAAGGGAGAGAGGAAGGGAAGGAGTTGTGTTCAATTTTACAAACTTACGAAGGGAGAGAGGGAGGGAGAGAGGGAGGGAAGGAGTTGTGTTCAATTTTATAAACTTACGGAGGGAGAGAGGGAGGGAGAGAGGAAGGGAAGGAGTTGTGTTCGATTTTATAAACTTACGGAGGGAGGGAGGGAGAGGAAGGAAAGGAGAGAGGGAAGGAGGAAGGGAGAGAGGAAGGGAAGGAGTTGTGTTCAATTTTACAAACTTACGAAGGGAGAGAGGGAGGGAGAGAGGGAGGGAAGGAGTTGTGTTCGATTTTACAAACTTACGGAGGGAGGGAGGGAGAGGAAAGAAAGGAGAGAGGGAAGGAGGAAGGGAGAGAGGAAGGGAGAGAGGGAGGGAGAGGAAGGGAAGGAGTTGTGTTCGATTTTACAAACTTACAGAGGGAGGGAGGGAGAGGAAGGAAAGGAGAGAGGGAAGGAGGAAGGGAGAGACGAAGGGAAGGAGTTGTGTTCGATTTTACAAACTGATGAAGGGAGAGAGGGAGGAAGGGAGAGAGAGGGGGAGGGAAGGAGTTGTGTTCGATTTTACAAACTTTTACAGAGGGAGAGAGAGGAAGGAAAGGAGAGAGGGAAGGAGGGAGGGAGAGAGAGAAAGGGAGAGAGAGAGAGAGGAAGGGAAGGAGTTGTGTTCGATTTTACAAACTTACGAAGGGAGAGAGGGAGGAAGGGAGGGAGAGAGGGAGGCAGAGAGAAGAAGGGAGGGAGAGGAAGGGAGGGGGAGGGAGAGAGGGAGAAGAAGTTGTGTTCAATTTTACGAACTTTTACAAAGGGAGGGAGGGAGAGAAAGGGAGGGAGAGGGAGGGAGGAAAGAGAGATTTTACTTCTGTTTGATGCTGTGTCTAAAGTCTTGGCACATCGCCTGTTTTGATCAAAATGGAACAAAGAAGGGACTCAGAATTGCTTGCCCACAGATGCTCCTTTCTAAAAGCAGACATGTATTTTTTTTTTTATCTTACACCTGAGTTGTCAAGAAACTGGTGTATCGAACCGTTATCCGTTCTGTTCTCGCCTCCTTTGCCGCCTCTTTCAAATATGACCTGCATGTTGAATCATTTTAGTGGGTGTGTTTGTGGGGTTCAAACTTTTCCTCGCTTCAGAACCCGCTACTTAAAAGTATATATATATATATATATATATATATATATATATATATATATATATATATATATATATATTTCCCGACAACCCCGATGAAGAAGCAAAGTTGTAGGAGGACTTGAAAATTGGCCGAGTTCCCGTGGAGCTCCATTAAGGTTGACAAAAAAGTAGATGCCAGGATCTGGAGGCTTGACTAGATGACCTCTTAGGTTCCTCCGACTGCATTATTTCAGTGTTCCGATTTGGCTGTGTTTTTTTCAACACTGTGGCCTGGCCAGTTGATGGTTGGTTTGGATTTGATTTGACTTGCAATTGATATAATAAACATGTTTAAATAAATCCTGTTTAATGGGGGTAGGCCTCAATTTACAACTGTTCAAAGTTACAACGACACAGAAAAAAGTGGCTTAGGGCCCCTTTTCACACTTACGACGGTCGCAGCAACCCCATGGTCACATGATCAAAATTCTGATGCTTGGCAGCTGGCTCATATTTATGACAGTTGCAGTGTCCCGGGGTCATGTGATCCCCTTTTGCAACCTTCTGACAAGCAAAATCAATGGGGAAGCTGGATTCACTTAACGACCGTGTGACTAACTTAACAACTGCAGTGATTCTCTTGACAACGGTGGCAAGAAAGGGTCATAAAGTGGGGCAAAACTCACTGAAGTGTTTTGCTTAGCAACAGAAATTTTGGGCTCAATTGTCGTAAGTCGAGGACTACCTGTATAATACGTGGACCCACGTGGTGTTGAATTTGTGGAAATTGTGCAGGTTTTTTTTTTTACACAAGGAATTGCGTTGCTTGCTCAATTCGTGGCCATGTTTTTGCCGGGCTGTCGATCCAGTGTCATTTTATGAAAGTACGCTTATTTTTCGGCTAATTTTATTCAGTTGAGTGAGGGTTCCTCTCTTTCTGGAGCTTTTGGGCCATGATGGAATTGCCTGTTTTTCACATCTTCGGTGACTGATTCTGTGGAGCGACAATCCGAGACGATCAGGGTGGGATCACCAATCTAGGGAAGGCTGCATTGCGTAACAGGATTGTGAGCAAAAAATTTGGATGATAAATCAGTCCTAAAATGGTTGTGTAATTGGGTGGACCAAGGATGGCCACATAGGGTGGTCTTGGCAGGACTTGCTAAGTGAGGAAAGACGATAGGGAAACTGAGGCTGAGGGAAGGACTTTGGGCCCCATCCTGTGGCTGAGCTGCAGGATCCGTCGTTTTGTTTTGTTTTATTTTTTATTATTATTTATGACTAGCTAGATACCCGTGCTTCCCTACGAAACTATGTGATCAGGCTTGATAAATCAATACTTACAGCTTGAAAATTAATGAGTAGTTACCATCGGCCTCTCCCCTTCTCTCCTTCAGGCTTGCCCCACAGAAGCCTCCCCTATCCTATCCCCTTCTCTCCCTATCCTATCCCCCTTCTCTCTCTCAGCCTTGCCCCACAGAAGTCTCCCCTATCCTATCCCCTTCTCTCCCTCAGCCTTGCCCCACAGAAGCCTCCCCTATCCAATCCCCTTCTCTCCCTATCCTATCCCCTTCCCTCCCTCAGCCTTGCCCCACAGAAGCCTCCCCTATCCTATCCCCTTCTCTCCCTATCCTATCCCCTTCTCTCCCTCAGCCTTGCCCCACAGAAGTCTTCCCTATCCTATCCCCTTCTCTCCCTCAGCCTTGCCCCACAGAAGCCTCCCCTATCCTATCCCCTTCTCTCCCTATCCCATCCCCTTCTCTCCCTCAGCCTTGCCCCACAGAAGCCTCCCCTATCCTATCCCCCTTCTCTCCCTCAGCCTTGCCCCACAGAAGCCTCCCCTATCCAATCCCCTTCTCTCCCTCAGCCTTGCCCCACAGAAGTCTTCCCTATCCTATCCCCTTCTCTCCCTCAGCCTTGCCCCACAGAAGCCTCCCCTATCCTATCCCCTTCTCTCCCTATCCTATCCCCTTCTCTCCCTCAGCCTTGCCCCACAGAAGTCTTCCCTATCCTATCCCCTTCTCTCCCTCAGCCTTGCCCCACAGAAGCCTCCCCTATCCTATCCCCTTCTCTCCCTATCCCATCCCCTTCTCTCCCTCAGCCTTGCCCCACAGAAGCCTCCCCTATCCAATCCCCTTCTCTCCCTATCCAATCCCCTTCTCTCCCTCAGCCTTGCCCCACAGAAGCCTCCCCTATCCAATCCCCTTCTCTCCCTATCCTATCCCCTTCCCTCCCTCAGCCTTGCCCCACAGAAGCCTCCCCTATCCTATCCCCTTCTCTCCCTATCCCATCCCCTTCTCTCCCTCAGCCTTGCCCCACAGAAGCCTCCCCTATCCTATCCCCTTCTCTCCCTATCCAATCCCCTTCTCTCCCTCAGCCTTGCCCCACAGAAGCCTCCCCTATCCAATCCCCTTCTCTCCCTATCCTATCCCCTTCCCTCCCTCAGCCTTGCCCCACAGAAGCCTCCCCTATCCTATCCCCTTCTCTCCCTATCCTATCCCCTTCTCTCCCTCAGCCTTGCCCCACAGAAGTCTTCCCTATCCTATCCCCTTCTCTCCCTCAGCCTTGCCCCACAGAAGCCTCCCCTATCCTATCCCCTTCTCTCCCTATCCCATCCCCTTCTCTCCCTCAGCCTTGCCCCACAGAAGCCTCCCCTATCCTATCCCCCTTCTCTCCCTCAGCCTTGCCCCACAGAAGCCTCCCCTATCCAATCCCCTTCTCTCCCTCAGCCTTGCCCCACAGAAGTCTTCCCTATCCTATCCCCTTCTCTCCCTCAGCCTTGCCCCACAGAAGCCTCCCCTATCCTATCCCCTTCTCTCCCTATCCCATCCCCTTCTCTCCCTCAGCCTTGCCCCACAGAAGCCTCCCCTATCCTATCCCCCTTCTCTCCCTCAGCCTTGCCCCACAGAAGCCTCCCCTATCCAGTCCCCTTCTCTCCCTATCCTATCCCCTTCCCTCCCTCAGCCTTGCCCCACAGAAGCCTCCCCTATCCTATCCCCTTCTCTCCCTATCCTATCCCCTTCTCTCCCTCAGCCTTGCCCCACAGAAGTCTTCCCTATCCTATCCCCTTCTCTCCCTCAGCCTTGCCCCACAGAAGCCTCCCCTATCCTATCCCCTTCTCTCCCTATCCTATCCCCTTCTCTCCCTCAGCCTTGCCCCACAGAAGTCTTCCCTATCCTATCCCCTTCTCTCCCTCAGCCTTGCCCCACAGAAGCCTCCCCTATCCTATCCCCTTCTCTCCCTATCCCATCCCCTTCTCTCCCTCAGCCTTGCCCCACAGAAGCCTCCCCTATCCTATCCCCCTTCTCTCCCTCAGCCTTGCCCCACAGAAGCCTCCCCTATCCTATCCCCTTCTCTCCCTCAGCCTTGCCCCACAGAAGCCTCCCCTATCCTATCCCCTTCTCTCCCTCAGCCTTGCCCCACAGAAGCCTCCCCATCCTATCCCCTTCTCTCCCTATCCTATCCCCCTTCTCTCCCTCAGCCTTGCCCCACAGAAGCCTCCCCTATCCTATCCCTTCTCTCCCTCAGCCTTGCCCCACAGAAGCCTCCCCTATCCTATCCCCTTCTCTCCCTATCCTATCCCCCTTCTCTCCCTCAGCCTTGCCCCACAGAAGTCTCCCCTATCCTATCCCCTTCTCTCCCTCAGCCTTGCCCCACAGAAGCCTCCCCTATCCTATCCCCTTCTCTCCCTATCCTATCCCCTTCTCTCCCTCAACCTTGCCCCACAGAAGCCTCCCCTATCCTATCCCCTTCTCTCCCTATCCTATCCCCTTCTCTCCCTCAACCTTGCCCCACAGAAGTCTTCCCTATCCTATCCCCTTCTCTCCCTATCCTATCCCCTTCTCTCCCTCAACCTTGCCCCACAGAAGCCTCCCCTATCCTATCCCCTTCTCTCCCTATCCTATCCCCTTCTCTCCCTCAACCTTGCCCCACAGAAGTCTTCCCTATCCTATCCCCTTCTCTCCCTCAGCCTTGCCCCACAGAAGCCTCCCCTATCCTATCCCCTTCTCTCCCTATCCTATCCCCCTTCTCTCCCTCAGCCTTGCCCCACAGAAGCCAGATTCATTTAACGACCGTGTTTCCGACTTAACAGTCACTCATTTGTAGCTGTAGCAAAAAAAAAAAAAAAAAAAAGTAAAATGGGGCAAAATTCACTTAGTTTCAGTTAGAAATGGAAATTTTGGGCTCAATTGTGACCATAAGTTGAGGACTAGCTATATTTTTATTATTTTACATTTTGTTTTATTTCATAATATAATATATTTTATTTATTTTATAATATAATATTTTTTTATTTATTATTATTATTATTATTATTATTATTATTATTATTATTTTATTAATTTATTTTATTTTTTTAGTCAGCCAGATCTTTGGATTTGGCATTTTTCTCCACCTCTGGAGTCCTTCTCAAAGACCAGGGAATAGACCAGGGCTGTCAAACTCCCAGCCCACGGACCAGATGCGTCATGCACTGGCCACGCCCATGCCTGGTTTAGCAAAAGGGGGGAAAGTCCCAATACGTCAAGTGACGTCACCATGACAACGTGAATTTGACACCCCTGGAATAGATATATGTGGATGTTTGAGGGAGCTAAAGGTCTCATCGCAGGATGTCAGGTGTTCCGAGCAAAGCTGCCTTTTGCAATTGACTTGATGGTCAATTTGTCAATGCCACTGGAGTGATGCCCCAGATGTTTTGGGATAGCCCTAAGTTGCCTATCCCTCTTGGTCCTCCTATATTTGCTTTCTTCTGCCACGGTCGTTCTATTTCTATTTTCAGATCCTTGTATTTTGTGAACTTCTCCAGTTCTCAGCTACTGCTACGATTTTATTGATTTATCCCATTTTATATATTTTTTTAATCCCATTATATTATTTTATGCCCATTTCACTAAAAGCAACTCCCTTTTGTAAATCACTTTATTTTTTCAGTGTCGTCATAACTTCAAACAAATGGTTGTAAGCAGGGTGGATTTGATTTAAATCGAGTTGATTTAAATCACAATTTAAATCATGATTTAAATCACTAGTAAAAAGGCTTGATTTAAACCAACTCGATTTAAATCATAATTTTTAAAGAGCAACTGTCATCTCTGCTACTCCTTTGACCCGCTGTTGACTCACCGATAGTCCCAGGGTTGCAGAATATACAGCCTCATGCTACATAACTAAGCTCCATTTCATGCTGAATAAACTAAATTATTTATGTATCTTAAAAACTATCTTATGATAGATTTTTACCCCAAAAGTTTTTTATTAAAATAAATTTGATAAAAATCAAAAAAATACGATTTAAATTAAAAAAATCTGATTTTTTAAATTTTTTTTAAAAAAATCATTGATTTTTATCCACCCTGGTTATAAGTCCAGGTCTCTCTGTATTTTTAAAAAAACAAAAAACTATAGGAATTTGAGGCTCAGAAAAACCTCCTTCAAAGCAGATGCAGCTGGATTAAAACATCTGTTTTTTAATGCCAACGTTTTGCTGGCGGGTTTTGGATGCCAGAAAGAAATCCAAGCAGCCGATACTGGGGTGGGAAGCCACTTCTGAGAAAGTGCTACAGATGTGGGAGGTTTGATTTATATTTGGAGAAATTGAGACCAGACACTCTGAGCCAGCTGTGCTGTTTGGAAAAACTGACTATCGTATGCAAAAATGTATATGTATATATATCTATCTATATATGAGAATAGAATCAGGGAAGTTGAAGATCCTTTTTACGGATTGCGCTGATGTTTTATTGCTGAGTTTCATTTGTCTGAAATGGTATGGGGGGGGGTGTCTCCTGTTTGTGCAGGGGCAGGGATCGGACTAGAAGATCTCTAAGATCCCTTCCAGGTGTTATTCTGTTAACTTTCTGTTAAGTTTATTTTTATGCCGGCTACTGATTGTATGCTTTTTTTTTGCATCTCTGTTTTTTTTTTTTTATGCTGTGTTTTAACAATTGTTAGCCAGGCGGAGAGGAATGTATCAATGGAGACATTGAACAAAGAAGTGTTGTGTTGTGTTGTGTTGTGTTGTGTTGTGTTGTGTTGTGTTGTGTTGTGTTGTGTTGAAAAGGGATGGCGATTTGCTGAGCCGAGAAAGAATTAAAATAGCAGTTTCGGAGCTGGGAACGGGTGAGCTCTTTTGGGATGTTTTCTCAAAGTGGAAAAAAAATAGGGAATAATCTTAGCTAAATGCATAGGTTGAAGCAGGGATTTGGGGGTGGGGGGTAGGAGATGGGGACTGTGCCCCAAAGCCTGGCCCTCTTTGTTGTTCTCTTTTGGCTTCTCTGCCCCCATCCTGACCCCCAAACTCAAAAGACAGCTTCGATACAGGAGGACTCGTGTAGAAATATCGATCAGGGTGTCTCTGAGCATGTGTTGATTGGTTTTTTTACTTTTAACAGCCCAGATTGGATCAAAGATTGGAAGGGGGTGTGTGCTTCTCTCTGGCCCCACTAATTGGGGAGGTGGAGAATCTGAGCCGTGGGGCAGGGTGTGGGGTGAGGAGATTGCTAGGAAATGTGGTTGAATGTGGGGTAGCGACTTGCCCATTTTGATCTGGGACAATGTTGAATCTGTTACTGCTGTCCAGAGACATTGTGAGATAGAGGGGAGGGAGGGAGGGAAGAAAGAAGGAGAGAAGGAGGAAAGAAAGGTAAAGAAAGAGAGGGAGGAAGGAAGGAAGGAAAGGAGAGGAGAGGAGAGGAAGAAAGGAAGGAGAATAGGAAGGGAGGGAAGGAGGAGAGAAAGAGGCAAGGAGCTAGGAAGGAACAAAGAGGATGAGGAAGAAGAAGAGGAAGAGGGAGGAAAGGAGAAGGAAGGAAGGATGAAGAGAAGGAGAAAATGAGAAAGAAGGAAAGGGAGGAAGGCGGGAGAGAGATAAAAATGAAAGAGAGGAAGGAAGGAAAGGAGAGGAAGGAGAGGAAGAAGGAGGGAGGAGAGAAAGAGGCAAGCAACTAGGAAGGAAGAGGATGAAGAAGAAGAGGAAGTAGTAAAGAGGGAAGGAAGGAAGAAGGAAGGAAGGAGAGGAGAGAAAGAAATGGATCGAGGGAGAAAAGAAAGACAAAGAAGGAGGAAGGGGAGGAAGGCAGAAAGAAGGAGGGAGAGAGATAAAAATGAAAGAGAGGGAGGAAGGAAGGAAATGAGAGAAAGGAGGAAAAAAGGAAGGAGAGAAGGAGGGAGGGATGGAAGAGAAGGAGAGAAAGCAAGGAAGAAAAGGAAGAGGAACACGAAAATAAAATAAAAAGGAAGGATGGAAAGAGAGGAAGAAGAAAGGAGAGAAGGTAGGAGGGGCGAGAAAGGAAGAGAAAAGAAAGATAAAAAGGAAAGAGTGACAGATGGAAAGAGGAAGGAGAGAAGGTGGGTGGGCTGGAAAGAATCTGGTTAGGGAAGATTCTAGAAAGACCTGGCGTTATGGGTTTCTAACACAACTTCTCCTCCTTTTTTGCTCCAGGTTCTGACCCGATTCCAGAGGACCTGTGAGCCCCGGTGAGGTGGGCAGGCGGCCCAGCCGAGGTCGGAGTCCCCTGCCCAGCCCTCAGCATGAATCCCAGTTCTCCAGTGTGTCTGGTCATCCCCGTTGCCAGCCTGCTCTCCTGGCTGATGACCGGCTGCGCCACCGAAAGTAAGTCTCGAACACGGCACCCACTCCCGATTTGGCAAAAAAACCCGGAGCTCGTGGACATGTTTCTCCAGTCCGTCCTCCGCTCGCTTGGCATCTGGATGCAATAGCACGGAAGACACTCTGTACATGTTCAGGATGCTCTTGTCCTTCCAAGAAGAGGACAAGAGCACTTTGAACATGTGCAGAGTGTTGCGGGAGACATGGAAAGGAAGAAGCTGATTGGTTTAGGGCTGAGGGGACGGGGAAGGGACGCTCTAATGTGGCAAGATTAGAACCCAAGACTGGGGAAGGAAAGGGGGGGAGCAGGACGTGTTAGTAGGCCCTTACAGCTGCAAGATAAGGGAGAGTTTCTAAAAAGGAAGAACGACAGGTAGTTCTCGACTTACAACTGTTTTTTTAGTGACCGTTCCAAGTTACAACGGCATTGAAAAAAGTGATTTATTATCTTGGTTAGTTACGATGGATCTGGTTTTGTGTAAGCTACTTGAAAAGCTTTGCTGAGGGCTGGCATAACAAACTTTTAATGAAATAACTTTGGAAAAAAGCTCCTTGTTTTTCATTCCGATTGTATACAAACTCAGGCAGTTCATTTGCAAGGCTGGTTATAAATGATTAAAATGGAGTTTTCCCACCCTTGGCAGTTTCCAGGTGTGTGGACTTCAACTCCCAGAATTCCCCAGCCAACAGAATTTCCCAGCTTTGTTGGGAAATGGAATAATGGAAAATGGAAAAGATTGAGGGACCCCATCTAAATTTCTCCTCCTTCCCCATTTCTTTTCTTTTTTCTCTGAGCTCCCGTGACTTGTCCCAGCTTCTGCCAACCTAGCAGTTTGAAAGAACGTAAAAAATGCAAGTAGAAAAATAGGGACCCCCTTTGGTGGGAAGGTAACAGCGTTCCGTGCACCTTTGGCATTGAGTCATGCCGGCCACATGACCATGGAGACGTCTTCAGACAGCGCTGGCTCTTCGGCTTTGAAACGGAGATGAGCACCACCCCCTAGAGTCGGGAACAACTAGCACATATGTGCGAGGGGAACCTTTATCTTTAGCTTTACTATACAGTCAGTAAATATAAAAAATTTGTTTATTGGATTACAGATCTCTGTTTAATTGTTCTGTTAACTCAACTTGCTGTGAAACGAAGGAAGGAAGGAAGGAAGGAAGGAAGGAAGGAAGGAAGGAAGGAAGGAGCGGTAAGGGAGAGAGGAAGGAAGGAAAGGGAGGGAGGGAGGGAGGAAGGAAGGAAAGAGGGAGGGAGAGAGAGGAAGGAAGGAGGGGTGAGGGAGGAAAGAATGAGGGGTGAGGGAGAGAGGAAGGAAGGAAAGAGGGAGGAAGGAGGGATGAGGGAGGGAGGGAGGAAGGAAAGGGGAGGAGGGGTGAGGGAGGAAGGAAGGAAAGAGGGAGGGAGAGAGGAAGGAAGGAAGAAAGAAAGGAAGGAAGGAAGGAAGGAAGGAAGGAAGTTGTGTACAGGCCTATACCTTTTACTACTAAAGTCAACAAATGGTATTTTTTTCCAGGCTCCTAAATCGTAATGTATTTAAAAGTTAATGCCTTGAAACTTCCTCGGATGGTGTGTAAAGTGGAGTTTATCTCTTAAATCCTTCCATTCTGCACCCTCAATCCTGAGCAAGGAGCTTACTGAGGTTGCTTATTGCACTGATATCTCAAAATATTATGTGGCAAAGGCTTAAAATTGATTTTTTCCCCCCCACTGGCGGCTCAAAAGTGTTAGTTGGTGCCAGAAATTCTGTGCACGACTTAAAAGGCGGTTTCTTTATTAAATGTAAAGCCTCCCTCAGTTCCTGATGGCTACCAGAAATTATCCATGCAGCTTTCAGAGTTGCAAAAAGCTTTTTCTGGGAATTTTCTTTTCTTAGGGGAGTTTCCCCTAGGAACTGTTTTAATTATTGTATGCTGCCCAGACTCGCTTTTTTGTGAGATGGCTGGCCACATAAATTTGATAAACAAGTAAATAGTTAATCGCTGGGTGGCCTCCCATCCAAGTTGGATCAAACCAGATATAGCCTTTCCTGAGATCAGCTACGGTCAAGGAACTGCCTCTTCTGAATTAATGCTTTGTTGGCATTAACAGAATACCAGAGTGGGAAGGAATAAGAGAATGACAAAGTTGGAAGGGACCTTGAAGGTCTTCTAGTCCAACCCCCTGCTTAGGCAGGAAACCATATACCACTTCAGACAAATGGTTGTCCAATCTCTTCTTTAAAACCTCCAGTGTTGGAGCATTCACAACTTCTGGAGGCAAGTTGTTCCACTGATGAATTGTTCTCACTGTCAGGAAACTTCTCCCTAGTTCTAGATTGCTTCTCTCCTTGATTAGTTTCCACCCATTGCTTCTTGTCCTGCCCTCGGGTGCTTATTTGTTCCCACAAGTTCTGGAGGCAAGCGGTTCCACTGATTAATTGTTTTTAAAAAAAGGAAGGAACAGGAAGGAAGGAAGGAAAGAAAGAGTGAAAGAATGAAAGGGAAAGATGATAGATAGATAGATAGATAGATAGATAGATAGATAGATAGATAGATAAGAGAGAGAGAAGGAAAGGAAAGAAACGAAGAAAGGAGAGGGGAAGATGAAAGGAAGGAGAAGAGAAGAGAGGAAGATGGAGGGAAAGGGAGGAAGCGGAGGAGGGAGGGAGGAAGAGGAGAGAGGAGGATGGTTGGATGGAGGGTTAGAAGGGAGGAAGGGGAGGAAGGAAAGGGAGCGGGGAGAGGGGGAAGGAGAAGAGAAGAAAAGAAAAGATAATGGAGGGAAAGAGGAAGGAAGGAGAGGACGGAGGAGAGGAGGATGGATGGATGAGGGAGGGAGGGAGGAGAAAAAGGAAGAATGGAATGAAAGAATAGAATAGAATAGAATAGAATAGAATAGAATAGAATAGAATAGAATAGAATAGAATAGAATAGAATAGAATAGAATTCTTTATTGGCCAAGTGTGATTGGACACACAAGGAATTTGTCTTGGTGCATACGCTCTCGGAGTACTTAAAAGAAAAGATGCATTCGTCAAGAATCATAAGGTACAACACTTAATGATAGTCAAAGGGAAACAGTCAATATAAATCATAAGGATACCAGCAACAAGGTTACAGTCATAAGTGGAAGGAGATGGATGGTGGAAATGATGAGAAGATTAATAGTAGTGCAGACTTAGTAACTAGTTTGACAGTGTTGAGGGAATTATTTGTTTAGCAGAGTGATGGCATTTGGGAAAAAACTATTCTTGTGTTTCGTTATTCTGGTGTGCATAGCTCTATAGCATCGTTTTGAAGGTAGGAGTTGAAAGAGTTTATGTCCAGGATTTAAGGGGTCTGTAAATATTTTCACAGCCCTCTTTTTGACTCGTGCAGTATACAGGTCCTCAATGGAAGGCAGGTTGGTAGCCATTGTTTTTTCTGCAGTTCTAACTATCTGTTGAAGTCTGTGTCTGTCTTGTTGGGTTGCAGAGCCAAACCAGACAGTTATGGAGGTGCAGATGACAGACTCAATAATTCCTCTCTAGAACTGGATCAGCAGCTCCTTGGGCAGTTTGAGCTTCCTGAGTTGGCGCAGAAAGAATATTCTTTGTTGGGCTTTTTTGATGACGTTTTTGATGTTGGGTGTCCATTTTAGGTCGTGAGGTATGGTAGAGCCTAAAAATGCGAAGCTCTCTACTGTTGATCCTGTGTTGTCTAGTATTGTGAGAGGTGGAAGTATGGGAGGGTTTCTCCTAAAGTCCACCACCGTTTCTACGGTTTTGAGTGTGTTCAGTTCCAGATCGTTCCGGTTGCACCACGGGGCTAGTTGTTCAACCTCCCGTCTGTATGCGGATTCATCATTGTCTCAAATGGGACCAATCACTCTTGTGTCATCTACAAACTTCAGTAGTTTTAACAGATGGATCGATTGAGATGCAGTCATTGGTATAGAGAGAGAAGAGAAGTGGGGAAAGCACACAGCCTTGGGGGGCCCCTGTGCTAATTGTAGAGATATCTGATGGGATTCTGCTTAGCTTCACCTGCTGTTTCTTGTCTGGAAGGGAGGTAGGGAAGAAGGAAGGAAGGAAGGGAGGAAGGAAGGAAGGGAGGGAGGAAGGAAGGAAAGCATTTATTTCCAAGCATACATCTGTGTAAATAAAATATTTTGGAGCCTCAAAAGGAAAAATGCAAGACAGAAAGAGACACATGAGCTGCTATTGGAATAATTTATTACCCTTTGAAAGTTGTAAAGGGAATCTCAGTTGCTGGAGGGCCTCCTTTCTAAGGAGTTCGGAAACAGGTTAGCTGAGGATGCTTGTTGCTGTTAGGATTGTTATTATTCCACTTTCTGTCTGATGAATGAAAGCCGCAGTTTAGGCTCTGCCGAGCCCATTTTTGACATAAAAATCCCCTTTTCTATCTTAAAAGTCCCTTAATTGGAAAACGGGGGGGGGGGGGGGAAATAAAGCTTTTTTTTAATTTTCCAGAACAGACACCCTTATTAGCCAACTTGTTCAAACTCGGGTTCAAATTTAGAAGCAGTCACCCACTGAGCTTTGTGGGAATTATAGTTCCAAAAAAAAAATGTGGGGGTGGGAAACGACACCTCCTGGGCTGGGAGGGTTATTAAGAAATCACTTGCTATATCTATGTATTGATTCAAAGCCATTTTCATTTGTTGCGGAGGATGTTCAGGAAACTCTTAATGTTAACAGAGATTTTTTACTTTCTAGAACAGGGGTCTCCAACCTTGGCAACTTTAAGCCTGGCGGACTTCAACTCCCAGAATTCTGGCTGGGCAATTCTGGGAGTTGAAGTCCGCCAGGCTTAAAGTTGCCAAGGTTGGAGACCCCTGTTCTACATTACAATTGAAGAGTCACAGCACAAGAGGAAACGGGATGGGGAGGGAAGAAGAAAAAGGGGAAAAAAGCAATCCAGGAATATGTTTTTAGGGGGAATAAGAGAGAGTTCTAGTCCTTTTCAGACATTTGATTTGTATTTATTCTGTAAGGATAAATTTAATTTATCCTCCGGAGATACGGAGGATCCCGGATCTGTGCACTTTCCGCCACACTCTTAAGACCTTTTTATTCCACCAGGCGGGCCTGGCCTAATCTTTTCCCTCTTTTTAATTATGCAAATTTTAATCGTTTTTTTTTAAATGATTGGGGTTTTAATCTGTTTGGGCCAAATTGTTTAATTCGATTTTTTTTTTTTAAAAAAAAAAATTGATTTATATGCCACCCTTCTCCTGAGACTCAGGGCGGTTTACAATGCGTTAAGCAATAGCCTTCATACTTTTGTATATTTATACAAAGTCAACTTATTTTACTTTGTTTTTAAATTTTGTATCTATGTATTTTTACTGTTTGGCTGTTCACCGCCCTGAGTCCTTCGGGAGTAGGGCAGTATATAAATTAAATAAATAAATTAAATAAATAGGGGATTTAATCTGTAAGGCGGGTGGGCTTCAAAAATTTTAGCAAGGGGTTCTCTGCCCTGTTTCTGGGTGGGCGTGGCTATGGTGGGCGTGGCCTAGCCAGCCTCCTGCACCATGGTTTTGGGGCGGGGCTGTTTTTGCCCTCCCCGGGCTCCGGAGGCTTTCCTCAAGCCTCTGGGAGGGTGTAAACCACCTCCCCAGGCTCCGGAGGCCCTCTGGAGAGCCTTCCGGAACTTCCGATAGGCCCGTTTTTCGCCCTCCCCGAGCCTCCGTGCATGCCCTGCACTTACCTGCATCCAAAACAGGCCGCGGGGGACTCCTAGGAGGGGTGAGGCGGGGTGGGCGGAGCCATCCAGGAGTGGGATTTGTGGGTTCTCCAAACTGCACAGAATCTTAGCTAGGGGTTCTCCCGAACCGCCAGCAGCCCACCTCTGCTGTAAGGGTAACATTCAGCAAATTCTTGGCTATCAGAGGGCCCCCATTCTCAATTTTTTCCCCTCAGTTTTAAGCTTAGTGACACGGTTGTTAAGTGAATCTGGCTTCCCCATTGACTTTGCTCATCAGAAGGTCACAAATGGGGATCACGTGACCTTGGGGACACTGCAGCCGTCATGAATACCAGTCAATTGAGCCAAGTATCTGAAGTTTCCTCACGTGACCAGGGGGACGCTGCAACGGTAATGAAATGTGAAAAAAACGTCCCCAAGTCCCTTTTTTTTCCAGTGCCGTTATAACTTTGAACGGTCCCTAAGTGAATGGTGATAAATCGAGGATCGCCTGTACATTGCCAGTTGCCAAGCTCCAGCCTTTTTCATCGCGTGACTGAAGGTGCTGAAATGGTCGTAAGTGCGAGGACCCGCGGTCAGTCATGTTAATTTTTTTAGCGCCGTTGTCATTTCGAACAAGCACTGGTCGTAAGTCGAGGAGGATCTGCCGGCAGATGGCAAAGAAAAGAGATTTTTGGCTTGACAGTTGGTTTCGTGAACTAACCGGAGGGAGGGGAAAAAAATCTGCTTTTTCGTCAAACTGTTTTTTTTGGGAAAAGGTGCGAAGAGCCACCTCCGCATTTTCGGGCGACCTGAATTTAACACGACTCTCCCTCCTACGAGGAGACAAAAGAGACCAGAGTTGATTGTGTGGGAACCTAAACGCATGCGAGAACGCGGAGGACGAAAGGGAAAACTCCAGAAAGTGGGATTTTTAGGTCATGGAAGATGGGCAAGATCTGCCTGAAAGGACAGTTTGTCACGAAAGGCCTCGAAATAATGGCCGGCTTTAAGGCGGGATAAGAGGGGAAGGCAGGAAGAGAGATTCCCTTCCCTGCTTTGGATCTCTTTGACGGAAAGTAGAAGGTAAATGAAAAGGAGTAAGAAATATGGACCCAGTGACAGAAGTGGGGGGGGGGAGTTTAAGAGTGTCTGTCAACCTGGGCTTTTTGCCCAGGGGGAATGTGGGGGAAGGGGCTCTTAGGGGGTTTGCAAAAGTTGGCAAAAATGGTTTCCCTGCAAACATCCTGCTTTCCTTTGAGTTCCTCCTTCTTATGGGTTTTTACACATCCATTAAGGCCGGAGTCTTAATGGATGGCTAGATAAATAGGGAGAGAGGGAGGAAGGAGGAAGACAGGAAGGAAGGAAGGTATGAAGAAGAGGGGGACAGGAAGGAAGGAAGGGAGAAAAAGAAGAGGGAGGAAGGAAGGAAGGAAAAGGAGGAAGGGAGAAAAAGGAGGGAGAAAGGAAGGGAAGGAAAGTTGAAAGAAGGAAAAAGGGAGGAAGGAAGGAAGGAAGGAAGAAGAGGGGGACAGGAAGGAAGGAAGGGAGAAAAAGAAGAGGGAGGGAGGAAGGGACGGAAGGAAAAGGAGGAAGGAAAAAAGGAGGGAGAAAGGAAGGGAAGGAAAGTTGAAAGAAGGAAAAAGGGAGGAAGGAAGGAAGAAAAATGAGGGAGAAAGGAAGGATGAAGGAAAGAAAGAAAAAAGGAGAGGAAGGAAGGAAGAAGAGGGGGGACAGGAAAGAAGAAAAAAGTGGGAGTAAGGAAAAGAAGGAAGGAAAAAAAGAGGAAGGAAGGAAGAAGAGGGGGACAGGAAGGAAGAAAAAGAAGAGGGAGAAAGGAAGGGAAGGAAGGAGGAAGGAAGAAAAAGGAGGGAGAAAGGAAGGGAAGGAAGGATGAAGGAAAAAGGAAGGAAGGAAGGAAGAAGAGGGGGACGAAGGAAGAAAGGAAGAAAGAAAAAGAGGAAGGAAGGAAGGAAGGAAAAAGGGAGACAGGAAAGAAGGGAAGGAAGGAGAGAGAGTGAGAAGGGAGGAGTGGGAGAGAAAGAAGAGAAAAGAGAAAAGCAAATCCTTCCCAGGTTCCTTCAGCCAATGCAAAATGCTATTTTCTGAAAACAACAAAGAAGACCCAGTGAGACTAAAGATGGAGAGGGGCCCTTGGGAAAAGGAAAAAGAAAAAACAAAATAAAAGCCGCTTCTGTTTGGCCAGCGAAGGCATCGCCAGCCGAGGAGAGAACGCCAGGCGCATCTCGGGCTGCTTCGCGAGCGAGCCGAGCGGTTCCTGTCCTCATGCTCCCCTCCAACCGCTCTGACAAACTGGACAATGCGCGGTGCCTCTATGCGCCGAAGCGGCCTCTCCCGCCTGCAAAACAGCGCTGGCGGGCACGGCAAACAATTTATTCTTTCAAGCAGGGCGCGGGCAGCTGGCTGCCCCTCTGTCGCCTCCAGGAGCTAAAAGCGAATGAAAAATCTCGGAGACAATGAAATGTCTGTTCGGAGGGCCTCTGAATAGCACAAATGCTTGTGGCCATTTTCAAAGGGAACGTGAAATAAATTGGCCTATTCTTCCCACCGCCAACGTCCCTCCTCGGCCCTCTCGAAAAACAGCCTGGCTGCAGAAAAAGCTCCCTTTGCAAATTTGCTGGGCCAAATGGTTGGAATTCGGCGTGTTTTGTTTTTTTTTTGGCCTGGGTTAAGGCAGGCAGGGAGGGAGGCAAGAGCCTCGCGGAAATATACGATGAGAGACGCTTGGTGGCCCACAAGGATGGGAGGAAACCGATTCTATCTATCTCTTGCTGCATAAAACCTGGATTTGTATGCCTCAGAGCACACCATGGGGACTAGAAACTCTGTTCTTCAAGCTGAACTCAGTCTAGTGACATTGCCAACAACCACTTTGCTTAGCCCCAGAAATTCGGGGCTTTTTCCCCTTTTTCATTTGTCCTTCCTTCCTCCTTCCCTCCCTTCTTTCCTCCTTCTCTATTTCCTCCCTCCCTCCCTCCCCTACTTTTCCTTCTTTCCTTCCTTCTCTATTTCCTTCCTTTCTACCTCCCCTATTTTTCCTTCTTCCCTCCTTCTCCCTTCCTTCTTTCCTCCTTCTCTATTTCCTTCCTCCCTCCCCTTTTA
Source organism: Arizona elegans (assembly GCA_022577455.1). Classification (NCBI taxonomy): domain Eukaryota; kingdom Metazoa; phylum Chordata; class Lepidosauria; order Squamata; family Colubridae; genus Arizona; species Arizona elegans. Next base: position 10,764,906 of record JAKOOJ010000018.1, read on the forward strand.
CTTCTTTCCTTCCTTCTCTATTTCCTTCCTTTCTACCTCCCCTGTTTTTCCTTCCTCCCTCCTTCTCCCTTCCTTCTTTCCTCCTTCTCTATTTCCTCCCTCCCTCCCCTACTTCTCCTTCTTTCCTTCTCTATTTCCTTCCTCCCTCCCCTACTTTTACTTACTTCCTTCCTTCTCTATTTCCTTTCTTATTTTCTCCCCTACTTCTCCTCCCTCCCTCCCTCTTTCTCCTTCCCTTCCCTCCCTCCCCTACTTCTCCTCCCTCCCTCTCTCTCCCTTCCTTCCTCCCTCCCCTACTTTTCCTTCCTTCCTTTTCTATTTCCTTTTTTCTCCCCTACTTCTCCCTCTTTCTCCCTTTCTTTCTTCCTCCTTCTCTATTTCCTTCCTCCCTCCCTCCCTCCCCTGCTTCTCCTTCTCCTTCCTTTCTCCCTCCCTCCCTTCTTTGTTCCCTCTCTTCTTTCCTCCCTCCCCCCATCTCCTTCTCCTTCCTTCCTTTCCTCCCTCCCCTCCTCTCCTTCTCCTTCCTTCCCTTTCCACTCCTCTCCTCTTAAAGTTGCTGCCCTTAAGAAACCCTCATGTAGGCAACGCATCAGAGCTGTTATCCCACTCACAGGCAGTCCTCGACTTACAACCGATTGGTTAACAACCGTCCTGCAGAAAGTACAGCTCCAGAACAGTAGCCCTTTCAGCAGTTCCAAGAAGGCTCCACACCTATTTGCACCACTCAGGTGATCCTGAGGATATGTATAAACCTCCAAGTGGCCTCAACGACTCTCTAAAAAGGATGCAAATAACCAGTTGTCTGCAAGGAGTGTAAATCCTTCCCTTCCCCACCCTCCAGTCAGAGCTGAAGAAGCTTCTTGGATGAGAAGAGAAACGTCTTCAAAGAAAAACAAAGTCCAGTTGCCTCTTGAAAAAAGAACCTTTGGGACAACCTTGACCTGGATGACTGAGAAAATCTCCATTGTCTTGAGGACTAGTGTTGGCTTCCTTTGAGTAGCCATTGGAGTAGAACTGGTGCCGGCCCAGGGAATTGCTGGGGAATACCAAATCAGACTTGGAAGCCTTAAGAAAGACTCCTTACACCTGTGGTGTGTGCGTGAGTGAGACAGCACACTTAGTGACATACATACATTCTGACCGTAACTTGAGGACTATCTATATATATATAGCAAGCCACTCAGCAGGTTACTGATCCACCAGTAAGGCTGGTTCCGAGGATCAAGATTAGACTTGTTACTCTTTCTGCAAACGCCATTGGTGTGTGTGTGTTTGTGTGTTTGTGTTTGTGTGTTTGTTGGGGGCAATTACATTCCCTCCAGGAATGTATGGGAGGGATCTCTGCCCTTTTGTCTCCTGAAATGTGTCCCCTGGATCTCATTTCCCTTGGTCAGGCGCACCGGCGATTTAATTACAAACTTCCCAGTAATAGCATATTCTCCCTCTGACCTCGGAATACGATATTTCCCTGGAGCCAAACTCAATTAATGGTGCCTCAGCCATAGAGATTCCCTCAGAAACCATAGAGACGTGGCTTGCGGTTGCCTGCTCAGAATCAATAGAGCCGGGAGGGACCTTGGAGGTCTTCTGGGTCTAACCCCCATCCTTCACAGTTGTCTTTTCGGCTTCCCAGCTGATCCGAAATGCTCCAACACTGGACGTTTTTAAGAAGAGATTGGATAACCATTTGTCTGAAATGCTGTACTAGGGTTTCCTGCCTAAGCAGGGGGTTGGAGTAGAAGACCTCCAAGGTCCCTTCCAATTCTGTTATTCTATTCTATTCTATTCTATTCTATTCTATTCTATTCTATTCTATTCTATTCTATTCTATTCTATTCTATTCTATTCTATTCTATTCCATTCCATTCCATATTCCATATTCTCCTGTATTCTATTCCTATTCCACTCCACTCCATATTCCCCATTCTCCATTCCCCATTCCATATTCCATTCCATTCCATATCCTATATTCTATTCTATTCCATTCCATTCCATTCCATATTCTATTCCATTCCATTCCATTCCATATTCTCCTATATTCTATTCCTATACCTATTCCTATTCTACTCCACTCCATATTCCCCATTCCCCATTCCATTCCATATCCTATATTCTATTCCATTCCATATTCTATTCTATTCTATTCTATTCTATTCTATTCTATTCTATTCTATTCTATTCCATTCCATATTCCATATTCTCCTGTATTCTATTCCTATTCCTATTCCACTCCACTCCATACTCCCCATTCCCCATTCCATATTCCATTCCATTCCCTATCCTATATTCTATTCCATTCCATTCCATTCCATATTCCATATTCCATATTCTCCTATATTCTCCTATATTCTATTCCTATTCCTATTCTACTCCACTCCATATTCCCCATTCCATTCCATTCCATATCCTCTATTCTATTCTATTCTATTCTATTCTATTCTATTCTATTCTATTCCATTCCATTCCATTCCATTCCATTCCATTCCATTCCATTCCATTCCATTCCATTCCATTCCATATTCCATTCCATTCCATTCCATTCCATATTCCATTCCATTCCATTCCATTCCATTCCATTCCATTCCATTCCATTCCATTCTATTCTATTCTATTCTATTCTATTCTATTCTATTCCATTCCATTCCATTCCATTCCATTCCATTCCATTCCATTCCATTCCATTCCATTCCATTCCATATTCCATTCCATTCCATTCCATTCCATTCCATTCCATTCCATTCTATTCTATTCTATTCTATTCTATTCTATTCTATTCTATTCTATTCTTCGTCAGTTGCCTTTTGGAAAAGCACCTTTGGGCCGTGTCAAATCTTTGCATTCAGTTTCATGTGGCAGCCATGTTAAATTTTGGGGGAGGGCCAGAACACGCTTAGGGGTGCCAGAAGGGGACATAACGGGGGGGTGGGGGTGGGAGAAACCCATCAGGCCATCTTTCTACATGCACTTCCCCCTCCCCAAATGATATTTAAAAAAAAACCACCAGGCCATTTGACTCCCTTTTAAATAATATCCAGAAGGGAAATTTTAAATGGCTCTCTGGAGATCTTGCAGCCAGGGGGAACAAAATTGTCCATCTTTGGTGAGGTTTTGGCTTTTTTTAAAGCCAAAATATCATGGGGCGGGAGGGGTGGGTGGGAGGGAGATAGAAACTCTGAGGCAGAAGGCAGCTGGAGTAGATTATGAATAAATTCATTGAAAGAGGTTGAAACCAGCAAATGGGCATATCTAGTTTCTAGGCTTTTTTTTTTCTGGCAGCCAGCAAACACTCTGCTGCCCATTGGGAGACTAAGGAGACTAAGATAGATCTATTTCGGACTTATAAGTCCTCATCAGTTAGCCACACCTTCATCCCATGTATCCTCCCTGTAAAGGTACAGTATTTGTTTTCTTTCCACAGATAATAAATATTGTCTGTGCCCTCAGGGTCACCTGAGTAGTGCTAATGGCTCCTGTAGTCTGCAGTTGTTGTTTTTCCCTGGAAATCCATTCATACTCCCACACCATTCGAAGGATGTTTGTCCCAAATTGCATAGCTAAACATCTGTAGATCTGTACAGCCTTTGAATGGTGTGGGAGTATGAACGGATTTCCAGAAAAAACAACTGCAGGCTACAGAAAACATTTGCACCACTCAGGTGACCCTGAGGACACAGACAAACCTCCAAGTGGCCTCAACGACTCTCTCAAAAAAATGCAAAATGATCAGCTGATTGCAAGGAATTTCAATCCTTCCATTCCCCACCATCCAGTAAGAACCGAAGAAGCTTCTTGGAGGAGAAGCGAAACGTCTTCAAAGAAAAAACAGGAAGTCCAGTTGCCTCTTGGAAAAAAAAAACACCTTTGGGATAACCTGGATGACTGAAAATCTCTACAGATGAGTTCTGGAGAAATATTTGGACCATCTGTGGAGCTCGGTGTGTCGTGATGGATGCTCTTTAAGTGTGCAATATAGACAGTTCTATTCTCGCAAGCTATGATGTGGGGGAAGTGTGATTAAGGCGTGCTGGCTGTTATTACAGGTTGCGGTTTCTAATCCAACATTCGCATTTATTTTTAGAAGATTTATTAAGCCTTAGCCGTGCCGCGTTTTGCTTCAGAAAGTAGGAGGAGAGGTCAGCTGAGGCATCTTGGAGCACCCATGAGACCTTGGCTGATTTCCTTAAGAAACCTAAGCAAGTTCAGACTGGGTACATCCTTGAAAAGGAGACCACCCAGTGATAAACTGTTAGGGACCCAGGTAGTCCTTGATTGACTTACCGTCATAATTGGGAGCAGGATTTCCGTGGCTAACCAAGGCAGTTCTTAAGTGAGCCACGCCTGATATTACAACCTTTATTGCAATTCGTTAAGCAAATCTCTGTGTCAGGCCTGGAGGCCATCTTCTGCCTTGGGCCTTCAGGCCTGCCACATTTAGTACTGTGGGAAACTGGGAGGGGGGATTGTATGGAGCTGGGGAGATATGTATTCATAATAACATGCCTTTCTCTGAGAGTCAAGGACATCTTGCCCTGCACCTGGAGGGGTGTGACTGGGAGGCATCTCCAGTTGGGACAGTGCAACGATTGGACCATGTGATGGACATGTGGGTGCTGGGGAAGGGACTTGGACTTCCTTTTGGGTGGGGAAAACCTGGAAGCTTTCTGATTCGGGTTTTCCCAGATGTGCCAATATGACATCTCTAATAAAATGGAACTTTGAGGAACTTCTAGCCTTGGAGTCTTCTTTCATTGGGACCCTGACATTCTGCAGTTGTTAACTGAATCAGATGGTTGTTAAATGAATCTGTCCCCCCCCCCGCCCTTGACTCTTACAAACCAGCTGGGAAGGCCTCAAAAATGGTGATGACATGAATGCCCCTCCCCTGGATGCTGCAACCTGTTAGGCTCCAAGTAATGTATTTATTTTATTTATTTTATTTTATTAAATTTGTATACCGCCCTTCTCCTACTGGACTCAGGGCGGTGCACAGCCAAAATAAAAACATCCCAATACAAAATTTAAAATTTGTTAAAAGAATTACACACTTTGGCCTAAAAGCCTCTGCCGATCAGGCAACTCAGCTTGGATCATCAGAGGCATTTAAAAGAAAAAAAAAACCTCTGCCAATCAGGCAACTCAGCTTGGATTGTCAGAGGCTTTTAAAAGAAAAAAAGCCTCTGCAGATCAGGCAACTCAGCTGGGATCATCAACTGACGATCCCTTTGACAATCCTAGCTGAGCCGCGAGATCATCAGAGGCTTTTTTTTTTTTACTTTTTTTACTTTTAAAAGCATTTTTTCGGCCGAAATTTTTTAATTTTTTTTTTAAAAAGCCTCTGATGATTGTGTGGCTCAGCTGGGCATGGTGGGGGAGGGGGGCAAGGATTTTTGCTACCGGTTCTCTGAACCACCCGCCTCCATTGCTACTGGATCAGGCGATCCGGTCCAAACTGGGAGCATTTCACCCCTGCTTCAGGATCACCTGAATTAGACTGCAAATTGGTGTGGAACCTATTTTGGAACTGCTGAAAGGACTACATAACCCTAATAAAATTGATAATAAATAAATGACACAGAGGGGGCTCTGCTAAACCTCAACTTATCTAAAGTCTGTGTTGCTTTTGTTTCTCTCCCTTTTCCCTGCCTCCCCCCCCCCCCATCCATGGCCACAGGTCCCCCACAGTTCATCAAGCACCCCGTGGACCAGATTGGGGTGTCGGGAGGCGTGGCGTCCTTCGTGTGCCAAGCGACGGGAGACCCCAAACCCCGAGTCACCTGGAACAAGAAAGGAAAGAAAGTGAACTCACAGCGGTTTGAGGTAAGATAGCAAAATAATAGGGTTGGAAGGCGTCTTAGAAGTCTTCTAGGTTAATCCCCTGCTCAAACAGGTATTGTGGCCCGTCAGCGGCCTGTGCAGCTAGTAGCTGATTCCGACAGTGAGGAGGCTGGTGTGGTGCTGCACCAGCAGCCTGTGCAGCTGGCACTCGAGTCGGACAGTGCGGAGGCTGGAGAAGATGTGGTGCCAGAGACGGGGATTCAGCCAGGGCCTTCAGAACCTCCAGAAGCTTCCATAAGTGAAGAGGAAGAAGAGGAGGAGCCTCTTCTCGATGCACGGGCGTGCAGAGCTGCCAAAAGGCAGGAGTGGCTCCTCAGGAGGAGGTCTCCTCGAGAGTAAGGCTTGGGGCTAATTGGCCACTCCCTTAGCCTATTTAAGGAAGGACGACAACTGAGGCAATTTGCAGGGAACAACTTTAGTTCATTCTCCTTCGCGTCTGGATTCTCTGCAAATTGCTTCTGGGCTTTCTGCCAACCATAATAAGATTAAGATTATTTATTCTTTGGATTCTTGTAGGCTGTTAAGAAAGTTAATTAACAGCCTTTGTTTGAAAAAGACTGATTTAATTTAATAAACTAAGGCTTGTACAGACTTTGTGCGTGCTGCATTCTTTGGGGTCTGTAGCTGGGGCAGAACAACAGGAGACCCTACCTTTTGGCAAACCTTTCTTTCCTCGGGTGCCGAAAGTGCGTGTGCATGCTTGTGCCCACACCCATAATGCAATGCCCTCCCGCCCCCCTGTGCTTGCACTTGCGACCCCCCCGCAATGCCCCCCTGCACATGTACACACACACACCCAAGTACCCCGTTTTTGGTCCCAGGAGGCTTCAGGGAGGTCTGCTAGGCCAAAAACAGGGCATGGAGGGGGGTGCCGCACCTCCCTGTGGCTGGTTTTGGGCCTAGCAGGCCTCCCTGAAGCCTCTTGGGTGCGGGAGGTTGCAACCGTGCCCACCCAGCACATGCGCGCACGTCTCCCACATGTGCGGCAGAGACTCGAAAATCAGCTGGCTGGTGAGAGGCAGTGGAGCTGACCTAGGGCGACAGCTCGCGTGCTCGCAGAAATAGCTCCGTGTGCTACCTGTAGCACGCGTGCCATAAGTTCCCCATCACGGCCCTACACCATTACAGACAAATGATTGTCCAGTCTCTTCTTAATAACCTCCGGTGATAGAGAACCCACAACTTCTGGTGGCAAGTCGTTCCACTGGTTAATTGTCCCCATTTGCCCCCACTCCCCCAAAAGCCGGAGGGAGAGCCTGGAAGAATTTCCAAAGAAAGAGAGAGATCAGGGAAGCGAGTCCCTTTTCACAGTCAGCCGTGGCTTCTGCCTCAGCGGACTTTTTAGTTTTACCAAGACTGATTTTCGTAAAATAAATCCCTACCTCACCAAACCCACTTTCATGAAGTTGGCTTGATGCAAAGCTACCATAGTCCTCGACTTGTGACCACAATGGAGACCAGAATCTCTGTCGCTAAGTGATGTGGTCATTAAGTGAGTCAGCAAGGGACTATGCCCCAATTTCATGAAGTTTTTTTGCTGTGCTCATGAAGTGAACCTGGCTTTCCAGACACACAGCTCTGGGAAGTTGGTCTGTTGCAAAGATTGTGGTGTTTCTTACACACAGAGAGAGACACACACAGAGCTCTGGGAAACTGGACTGTTGCAAACATTTTATATACACACACACATTTTCCTGGGAAGCTAATCCGTTGTAAAAATTGTGGATTTTTTTTATGCACACTTACAAACATTCTTTGGAAATTAGCTGTATGCAAAGAAGGATGGATAAATAAGACACACATACACACAGCTCTGGGAAATTGGTCTGTTGCAAAGATTTTGGTGATTTTTACACACACACGGGTGGGATTGAAAAAGTTTAGCAACCGGTTCTCTGCCTGGTTGCTGGGTGGATGTGGCCATGGGGGTGTGGCCTAGTTGGTTTCCTGTGCCCTCCCCAAGCTCCAGAGGCTTTCCTTGAGCCCCCGGGAGGGCGAAAACAGCCTCCGGACCTCTGGTACTTCCAGTAAGCCTGGTTTTTGCCCTCTCAGAGCCTCCGCACGGGCCCTGCACTTACCTGGCATCCAAAACAGGCCATGTGGAGACTCCTGGGAGGGGAGGGGTGGAGTGGGCAGGGTCAGCCAGTCCCTGCAGCTACCGGTTTGGCGAACCAGATTAAAATTAACATCCAGCTTGTCCAAACCGGCTGAATCCCACTCCTTCACATGTTCCTGGGAAACGGATCCTTTTCAAAGATTGTGAATTTTTTTATTGCATACTTACACACATTCCTTGGAAACAACCTGTATGCCAAGAGAGATGGATAAATAGATACACATACACACAACTCTGGGACGCTGGTCTGTTGCAAAGATTGTGATGGCTGAGAGACAGAGACAGAGACAGAGACCTGGGACAATGGCTGTGTGCAAAGAGGGGATAGATGGATCTCCTCTTTTAATTAATTGAATGGAATTAATTTCCTTCCTCTCTGTCTCTCTCCGATCCAGACCATTGAATTCGACGAAGGTGCTGGAGCAGTCTTGAGGATACAACCCCTCCGGACGCCTCGAGATGAAAACATTTACGAATGCGTTGCCCAGAATTCGGTGGCGGAGATCACGGTCAACGCTAAACTGACTGTTCTGAGAGGTAAGGAGAAAAAAAACCAACCGTTGAATGGGATAGGTCTTGAATGTGTCTGGCGGTTGCGCTTTGGAGGTTGAAAACTTTGCTTCTGAATCTGAAATTACTTCGAAATGCAAATTATCGGACTCAGTGGAGCTGCCGCATAATCAGGATTGATGTCCTCTTTGTGTCCACGGAAAACTAGTGGTGGTTTACATCAGAGTAAATATTTATATGTTTGCAGCTCAGAATGGGGTATGATAGGTTTGTATTTCGACGTGGGTTTGTCTGTGGTTGGAATCCACTTTGAAAGTTATAATTTGCCATTATGATCCGCTCCTCCCCTTTTCTGATCCAAGGGGGAAGATAGAAGAGTAAATCTGCACAGATGAATTTTATACCAAATTGCTGCCATCAGACATTAACCAAAATATCACAAGGGGTGTCTGCATTTACTGCCGTGTTTCTCCAGCTTGGCCACTTTAAGATATCCCAAAGTTGGAAGGGACTTTGAAAGTCATAAAATCATAGCCTCCTAAGGTTGGATGGGACCTTGGAGGTCATAGAACCACAGACTCCTATGGATGGAAGGGACTTTGGAAGTCAGATAATCATAGACTCCTATGGACAGAAGGGACTTTGGAGGTCATAGATTTCTTGGGTTGGAAGGGATCTTGGAGGCCAGATAATCATAGACTCCTATGGATGGAAGGGACTTTGGAGATCAGATAATCATAATGGAAGGGACCTTGGAGAGCATAGATTTCTTGGGTTGGAAGGGACCTTGGAGGTCAGATAATCATAGACTCCTATGGTTGGAAAGGACTTTGGAGGTCATAGAAACAGATTTCTAGGGTTGGAAGGGACCTTGGAGGTCAGATAATCATAGACTCCTATGGATGGAAGGGACCTTGGAGGTCATAGAAACAGGGAGGTCATAGAAACAGAGACTCATAGGGTTGGAAGGGATCTTGGAGATCAGATAATCATAGATATCTAGAATTGGAAGGGACCTTGGAGGTCAGATAATAATAGAATCATAGACTCGACTTAATAACCGGCCATTAACACCCCAATCAACAACTAAAAAGCCACTCACAACCAGGCACCACATAAATACTAGGCATAGAACAGTCCAAAGCACACATTTTGGAGAGAGAGAGAAATTTCCCGAGGATGGGCTCCAGCATGAATCCGAAAACTCAGAAGACTGAACCTCTGATCCCGGGGACTGATCCAGGCTGGATCCTGCAAATCACATGTCCTCTTTATAATTGTGATGGAGAAGGTCATTAACCTAGAGGTCTCCAACCTTGGCAACTTTAAGACTTGTGGACTTCAATTCCCAGAATTCCTCAGCCAACTTTGCTGGCTGAGGAATTCTGGGAGTTGAAGTCCACAAGTCTTAAAGTTGCCAAGGTTGGAGACCCCTGATCTAGCCCACCATCTCTCTATCAGGCTCTTTCATTGCATCCCCACTCAGAGTGGGTGAGGGTCACCAACCCACTGACCCTGCCTATCCTGACCCTCCCTCCCCATCCCCTTGCTACTGGCTCCATCCTCCTCCTCCTCCTCTGCCCTCCACGATTTTTTGCGCTCCTTGTACCAACGCGTGTCAAGGCGGGATAGGTTTTGATGGCGCGACCACGCTGCTATCATGCTGTTTTCCGCTCTTTTCCACGGACGCCCCCCCCCCCCCGCTTTATGCAAAAAAAATTGAGCGTGCGTGTCGATCCTTCCCACTTGCGCCCAGAAGATGCAATCAAGCTATGTAAAGATCTGTATCTGTGGAAGGATTGCAATCTGGGTTTCAAAGCATCATCGCTCTGGCACGCTGCCTGTGTCTCCAACCACCTCCCACACCTGATGTTCCAGCACACACGGGGGGGTGGTGGTTCCTGGTTCCCCGAGTTCAGTTCACATTCCAGGTGGCAGAAGGAGGAGAAACACTGCATAAATAGCTTGGGGGGGGGGGACAAAAATCTAGATCCCTGGTTTCTTTCGCCCGTACTTCATCGTTATTATTTTATAAAGAATTCAAAGTGGCAAACGCATCGAATACGCCTTCCTCTTCTGATTTCCCTGTGAGGTGGGTTGAACTGAGAGAGAATGCTAGTCCAAAGTCTGGCCTTCGTGCCTAAGGTGGGACTAGAACTCACCAGTCTCCTGGTGACTGGCCCGAAGTCGCCCAGCTGGCTTTCATGCCTAAGGCAAGACTGGAACTCTTCCCAAAGTTTGAGCGTTCATTAAACAAAAGATTGTAAGTCAAGGACTACCTGTAACAGAATCTGGCAAGTTTGAATGCAAGTCCCCCCTTTCTCCCTCTCCTTATGAGAACCTCTAAGTTAGGGGTCCCCAACCTGTGGGCAACGGCACACTACCGGGCTGTTGCCTAATCACCACCAGGCCACATCAGAGGCAGATAGTACATGCATGTTTGCACACATGTATGACACCATTTGTACAAGCATCGCTGCAACCATCTCTGGCAGTCTGGTCCGCTCGCGTGAGTGTCATCACAACCACTCACGGCCCCTCTCGCACGAGCCTTGTCGCAGGTGGTTGCAGCCCCATTCAACCAAGCCCAACTCACACAAGCATTGTTGTGGGCCTTTGCATCCACACACACACAAACCTTGGGCCCATGTGTGCAAGAATCTCATTGCGGGCCCACTCGTGTGAGTGTCACCACAAACGTCACAAGTGTGTGCCCGCATGCATTCACACGTGCCTGCCCCTCCCACAAAATCATCCTCTCTCTCCTTCCCCATTTTGGGCTACCAACCCGTAAAGGTTGGGGAACTCTGCTCTAAATCGTTTTCTCACAGTACAGCTCCGTCCCAGACTCAGGTTTCTATTATCTGCCTTTTCCTTAGTTGTTTTTCCTCCTTTCTCCCAGTGGCCTGTTCTTCCTCCTGTTGTCCGAGGTCCTTCCCTCTGCCCATTCCATCGAGAAACAAACCCCACAAACAGTTACACAGGGTGTACATAAATTTAACAATCACAAAAAAATAATAATAATAATGAAACTGCCAGGCGCCATCACAAAAGCAATTGCAAGCCAAATCCAATCCAACAGGTGTGTTTCGCATGGACCCCAAGGTGTAGGGAAGCAGGTGTTTCCTAAACAGATAGATACCGATGCGGAAGAAGAGACGGAGTTGAAAAGGAGGGGTGTCTCCTGATAACCACGCTTTGACAAGCCCTGGATCGGCACGCAAACCAGATGGCGCGCCTAGTTTATCCGCAGAGGGATCCCGGCGAGTGTGCAAGGCCCACTCGTTGCCGCTCCGTTGGCGTTGGCAAACAGGCGAGTGTCAGCCAAGCGGGGACCGCTTGACAAGAGGACGCTGCCCCAACCAGCTGCTGCACACTCATTATACGGCGACGCCATGCTGTCGCACACAGTTTCTCCCCAACACCCATGCTGGGCTCGGAAGGCCTCATTAAGCGTCATGTTAATTGCCGGGGCTTTCTGGTTAGCAAATGAGGTTGCCGCTCACCCGGGGCACGGCGGGACCGAAGAGGAGTCGGATCCCGCTGGCCCATTGCCAAGACTGAAGGAATTCGCGACAGGAGGTGGCATTCAAATCCTCGCCGGCTGCCGATGGTTTGGCATTCAGAGAGCTTGGAACAAACAGCGTGGCACGGAGGCGTGCGGGGATAGCAACAGGGATTGCCACAGAGAAGGCAACGGAGTGTAAATGGCAGCCAGTCCCAGCCCTGGTTATATCCTCTGTGCCCGTTGGCACATGTGTTTCCAGCACTCCAGAGTTTCTGGAAGTCATCAAAGCAAGGGAAACAGTCACGTTGCTTCTTGAGTGCATTAGAAGCGTCAACGTACAACTGTAATGGAGCCTGCCCATTACGGTCGTAAGTCCCCATGGTTGTTATTTTACAGTTTTTATTCGTTTATAACAGGGGGGTCAAACTCAATTTCATTGAGGGCAGCATCAGGGTTGTGTTTGAACTCAGGGGTGAAATTCAGCAGATGCTGACAGGTTCTGGAGAACCGGTAGTGGAAATTCTGGAGAACCGGTAGTGGAAATTCTAGAGAACCGGTAGTGGAAATTTTGAGTAGTTCGGAAAACCGGCAAATCCCACCTCTGGCTGGCCCCAGAGTAGGGTGGGAATGGGGATTTTGCAATATCCTTCCCCCAGGAGTGAGGAGGAAATGGAGATTTTGCAGTATCCTTTCCTTGGAGTGAGGTGGGAATGGAGATTTTGCAGTATCCTTCCCCCAGGAGTGGGGAAGGAATGGAGATTTTGCAGCATCCTTCCCTTGGAGTGAGGTGGGAATGGAGATTTTGCAGTATCCTTTCCCCAGGAGTGGGGAGGGAATGGAGATTTTGCAATATCCTTCCCCCAGGAGTGGGGAGGGAATGGAGATTTTGCAGTATCCTTCCCCCAGGGGTGGGGAGGAAATGGAGATTTTGCAGTATCCTTCCCCCAGGAGTGGGGAAGGAATGGAGATTTTGCAGTATCCTTCCCCCAGGGGTGGGGAGGGAATGGAGATTTTGCAATATCCTTCTCCCAGGAGCGGGGAAGGAATGGAGATTTTGCAGCATCCTTCCCTTGGAGTGAGGTGGGAATGGAGATTTTGCAGTATCCTTCCCCCAGGGGTGGGGAGGGAATGGAGATTTTGCAATATCCTTCCCCCAGGGGTGGGGAAGAAATGGAGATTTTGCGGTATCCTTCCCCCAGGAGTGGGGAGGGAATGGAAATTTTGTAGTATCCTTCTCCCAGGAGTGGGGAAGGAATGGAGATTTTGCAGTATCCTTTTGGAGTGAGGTGGGAATGGAGATTTTGCGGTATCCTTCCCCCAAGGGTGGGGAGGGAATGGAGATTTTGTAGTATCCTTCTTTTGGAGTGAGGTGGAAATTTTGCAGTATCCCTCCCCCAGGGGTGGGGAATGGAGATTTTGCAATATCCTTCTTTTGGAGAGAGGTGGGAATGGAGATTTTGCAGTATCCTTCTCCCAGGAGTGGGGAGGGAATGGAGATTTTGCAGTATCCTTCCCCTGCCACCCCCACCAAGTCACACCCACAGAACTGGCAGTAAAAAAATTTGAATTCCACCACTGCTTTGACCTCAAGGGGCAGGACCTGGATGGGCGTGGCCAGCTCGACGTCACTCGTGTCAAGGGCGCTCTGTTAGCGAAAACGGGCTCCCAAGCCAGTGAAAACAGAGCTCGGTTTTTATTGGCAGAAGCACCATTGGACAGTCCTTCGTTTTTCCAGGGCAGCCCTGCGGGCCAAATCTAAGTCCCTCGCAGGCCAGATTTGGCCCGCGGGCCTTGAGTTTGATACCCCTGGTTTACAATATAAAATGCAAAACTGCAAAAGTCAAATAGTCGGAAAAATAAGGGAGGGAAAGGAGAAAAGAGAAGTGTAGAGAAAAAAAATTATGGCCTTCGTCTGAACATCATCAAATAATTCCAGCGTCTGAGCTTGCTTTCTGAATGTCAATTTGGGAATTTGCATAAGAAAATACATTTATTTTCAAAACCCTCTTCTGAATCTCCCTCAATGGGGCATCTTGATTAGACCCTTTGACTTCAAAATGCTGAATAAGCTAAATTTGGGGTTGGTTTTATCATTATTATTACAGGTAGTCCTCAATTTACCTTGTCAATCCTTTTAATTAGTTTATAATATAAAGGACAAAAATACAAAAGCAAATAATAGGAAAAACAGGAAGGGGAAAAGGGAAGAGAAAAACGTAGAGAAGAAGGGGTGGGGAGAAAAGGTATTGACTTCTGACTCCCTTTGGTGCAGTAGAATATGATAATAACATCAATAGAAGAATAGAATAGAATAGAATAGAATAGAATAGAATAGAATAGAATAGAATAGAATAGAATAGAATAGAATAGAATAGAATAGAATAGAATAACAGAGTTGGAAGGGACCTTGGAGGTCTTCTAGTCCAACCCCCTGCTTAGATAGGAGACCCTACACCACTTCAGACAAATGGTTATCCAACATCTTCTTAAAAATTTCCAGTGTTGGAGCATTTACAACTTCTGGAGGCAAGTTATTCCACGGATTGATAGTTCTAACTGTCAGGAAATTTCTCCTTAGTTCCAGGTTGCTTCTCTCCTTGATTAGTTTCCACCCATTGCTTCTTGTCCTATCCTCGGGTGCTTTGGAGAATAGCTTGACTCCCTCTTCTTTGTGGCAACCCCTGAAATATTGGAAGACTGCTATCATGTCTCCCCTGGTCCTTCTTTTCATTAAACTAGACATACCCAGTTCCTGCAACAGTTCTTCATATGTTTTAGCCTCCAGCCCCCCAATTATGTTTCTTGCTTTTCTCTGCACTCTTTCTAGAGTCTCAACATCTTTTTTACATCGCGGCGACCAAAACTGGATGCAGTATTCCAAGTGTGGCCTTACCAAGGCATTATAAAGTGGTATTAACACTTCACGTGATCTTGATTCTATTTCTCTGTTTATTCAGCCTAGAACTGTGTTGGCTTTTTTGGCAGCTGCTGCACACGGCTGGCTCCTATCTAAATGGTTGTCCACTAGGACTCCAAGATCCCCCTCACAGTTACTGCTATTGAGTTAGGTACCACCTATACTGTACCTGTGCATTTTGTTTTCCTTGCCTAAATATAGAACCTGGCTTTTTTCACCGTTGAATTTCATTGTGTTAGATAATGCCCAATGTTCAAATCTGTCAATATCCTTCTGTGTCTTGAGCCTATCTTCTGGAGTGTTGGCTATTCCTGCCAGTTTGGTGTCATCAAACCTCAACTTTTTCTTTTTCCATCATAGTAGAAACTAGCCATTTCTACAATAACAGATCAGTAAAACCTAAAATCAAAGTTTCATTTTTTTCCCCCTACCTCAAGCACAAAGTCCAGAAGCGGTTTCCAAGTAGAAATAAAAGTATTTGCTTTTTTTTTTTCCTTCGATCAAAGCAGTCAGTTTCGCCACCTCTGCTAACTCCTTCAATTTTTGCAGCCCCCCTCGTCCATTTTGGGGATCAAAATATCCTTCCGTTTTTGGGCGTAAAGAAATCTTGCAGCCGTCAACATATAGAACCTCAAAGTTCCAAATTTTTTTCCCCAAGTCTTCTTCCGTTAAACCCAAAAGTAAGTCTTGACAGGTCTAAAATGGGTCTTCCGCACAACCGACCCGATTTTACGACCCTTTTTCTGGTGGTTGTGAAAGCTGCAGTCATTAAATGAGTCCTACGGTTGTTGAGTGAGCATCATGATCGTGAAATGAATGTCACAGCCATTAAGCAAACAACACGGGTGTTAAGCGAATGCTGTAGTCATTAAATGGGCGCCATGATTGTTAAATGAACGCAGCAATTTATAAACAAAAGCCATGGTCATTAAGGGAATACCGTAGTTTCTTGGCCAGTTTTGCAAAAAAACCCGAAAGTAACTTCAAGGTAATATCTTCAAGGCTATAAGGGAGTGTGGGGTTTGTGGAGGGGAGGAGGAGGAGGAGGAGGCAGACAGGAGGTCCTTGATGCTCTCTGAGTTTCGTTGTTTTTTTCCAGACATTTCATGACCCAACTAGCTAACATCATCAGTGCTAGAAGAGACTGAGAAAGAGGAAGAGTGTTGGGTCCTTGGTGCTCTCAGCTTGGTGGTTTTCTTGCAGACGTTTCATGACCCAACTAGCTAACATCATCAGTGCTACAAGGGAGTGGAAGAGGAGGAGGAGGAAGATTATTTTAGAATCCTTGGTGCTCTCTGAGCTTGGTGGTTTTCTTGCAGACGTTTCATGACCCAACTAGGTAACATCTTCAGTTCTAGAAGGGAGTATTGAGTTTCCTTTCAGTTTATAAAGCAGTGACTTGGCCTGTCAATGTTGATGGGGAACGTTGTTTTTTCTTGGTAGATCCTTGAGTCTACCAAGCCGCCCTGAGTCTTCGGAGAAAGGCAGCATATAAATTGAATTAATTAAATTAAATTAAATTAAATTGATTAGGCTGCCGTTTACTGTTTGATTGTTTGCCTAAATTGGTAATTCCTTGATTGTGGTATTGTGAAGAATTGTCGCACTAACACTGACAGGGCAAGCCGCTTGAATATAAAGAGAAAACAAACCCCACTCCTGTCTAGCACTGATGAAGTTGCCTAGTTGGGTCATGAAATGTCTGGGCGGGGGGGAAAAACCAAACAAACCCCAGAGCACCAACTACCTCACCAAAAAAAATCTGTTAGTGGAAAAAGATGTTAGCAGACTCATGTGGTTTTTTTTTTGTTTTTGTTTTTTGCCACCCAAAAAGCCATGTCTTCCCTGATTCTTAAAAGATTGAAAAATAAAGCTGGTGACTCTTGATGACCTTAGGACTAGTAAGGATGGAGAGACCCCATCAGGGTGCTCCCTCCTGCTGATTTAGATCAGAAATGGTTACCTCAGGAGTGGGCAATTGTGGCTCTTTTACAACCTGTGGACTTCAACTCCCAGAATTCCTGAGACAGCCAAGCTGTCTCAGGAATTCTGGGAGTTGAAGTCCACAGGTTATAAACGAGCCACAATTGCCCATCCCTGGGTTACCTGATCAGTGCCCTCTCCAGACCACCTCCCTTCCCCGTGCCAGGAAAAAAAATCTGCTTTTTCAATAGAGAAAAGGGGGAATATAAACAGATTGCATCCACCCACGTCCCCATCCATTTTCTAGTACAGAATCTGCATGTTGGTTGTTTCTGTCAGTAATTTCAAAGTGGTTTTAAACTTTACTTTACTTCACTTCACTTCACGTCATTTATTTATTTTATTTATTAAATATTTATACCGCCCTTCTTCCGAAGGACTCAGGGCGGTGTACAGCCAAGATAAAAACCAACAATATAAAAGTTAAAAACAATTTAAAATTATTAAATAATTTGGCCAATAATCTAAAATAAAATAACCCATTAAAATATTTTAGGCATGACTTTATTGTCATTGCACCTCATAGAACAAAATTTAAATGCCATCTTCAGTGTACATCATAACAATAAAAATAAAAACGCAAACACACATCCTTCACATTCGATATAATTGAAATTGAAAACCCGATATTGCATTAATACTGCACTATACCCGTGATGGCGAACCTATGGCACGGGTGCCACAGGTGGCACGTGGAGCCATATTGGTGGGCACGCGAGCTCAGCTCCGGCACGCATGCGTGCGCTGGCCAGTTGATTTTCAGGCCTTCTGGGCCACCAGAAGTCAGGAAACACACTGTTTTCGGCCTCCGGAGGGCCTCTGAGGGGGTGGGGAAGGCCGTTTTTGCCCTCCCCAGGCTCCTAGAAAGACTCTGGAGCCTGGGGAGAGCGAAAAATGGGCCTACCGGGCCCACCGTGCCATTGCGTGCCAAAAGCAGGGGGGACATGGGGGGGCGCATAAAATTATGGATGTGGGCACACATATGTGTGACACCCTCCCCTGCGCTCCCCCCGCTTTTGGCATGCGATGGCAAAAAGGTTAGCCATCACTGCACTATACCGTAAAATTCAATATTGTTACTGCTCTGGGATAGTAGCTGTTTTTCAGCTTATTTGTCCTTGTTTTTATTATCCTGTACCGTCTGCCAGATGGTAATAGATCAAAAAAAAAAAAAGGGTGAGATCCAGGATGAGATGGATCCTTAAGAATGTTTTGAACTTTCTTAAGGCAGTGGAAGCTATAAAGCTGTTCCAAAGAGGGGAGAGGACAACCAGTGATCCTTTGGGCAATGACGTTAAACCCTCTGAAGCACTGTCCTGTCTGCCACTGTGCAATTGGTAAACCATACATAAGAAAAACCAACAAGGGGGAAAATAAAACAGAAGAAAAAGAAAAGAAAGGGGGAAAGGAAATAAAGGAGTAGGCAAAAAGGAAAGAGGAAGAAAAAGAGGAAAATAGGTGGAAAGAATGGGAAAGCAGAAAAGAGAAGGGGACAGGAAAGGAAAGGAAAGGAGGAGAAACAAGAAAAGAAAGGCAGAAACAAAAGCTAAGAAGGAGAAAGGCAAAAGGGCAAGAAAAGAAAAAAAGGAAAGGAAGAAGGGGAAGAAAAGAAAGAGAAAAAGAAAAAAAGAAAGGAAACAAGGAGAAAAGGTAAAAAGGAAAGGAAAGGATGGAAACACCAAGTAAAGAAAAAGGGGAAAAACAAGGAAGGAAAGGAAAAAAGAAAGGAAAGGAAAATGCAGGAAAAGAGAAAAAGAGAAAGGGCCAAGCTGTCTCAGGAATTCTGGGAGTTGAAGTCCACAGGCTGTAAAAGGGCCACAGTTGCCCACCCCTGGTCTAGACCAGTGATGGTGAACCTTTTTGCCATCATGTGCCAGGAGCGGGGGGAGCACAGGGGGAGGGTCGCGCATGTGTGCCCACACCCATAATTCTATGTGTCTCGCCCCCACACATGCGCGTGTGACACACACACCATTCTCCCCGCTTCTGGCACATAATGGCCCTGTAGGGCCGTTTTTCTCTCCCCAGGCTCCAGAGCCTTTCTAGGAGTCTGGGGAGGGCAAAAATGGCCTCCCCCCCTTCGAGGCCCTTCAGAGGAGCTGAGCTCACATGCCCACTGATATGGCTACACGTGCCACCTGTGGCACGCGTGCCATAGGTTCGCCGTCACAGGTCTAGACTCTTGTTAAAAAATTCAAGTGATGGAACGCCCACGATATCTGGTGGCAAGCTGTTCCACTGGTTATTGTCCTCACTGTTAGGAAGTTTCTCCTTAATTCCAGGTTGCTTCTCTCCTTGATTAGTTTCTATCCATTGTTTCTTGTCCTGCCTTCAGGTGCTTTGGAGAATAATTTGACCCCCTCTTCTTTGTGGCAGCCCCTCAAATACTGGAATACTGCTATCATGTCACCCCTAATTCTTCTTTTCTTTAGCCTAGCCAAACCCAAATCCTGCTCTTCAGGTGTTTTCGTCTCCAGGCACTTTTTCCAAAGTCTCAACATCTTTTAAGTAGTATGGTGACCAAAATCAGTTGCGGTTATTCCAGGTGTGGTCTTACTAGGGTTTTGTAAAGCAGTAGCAGTGGTGGGTTTCAACATTTTTTACTACCAGTTCTGTGGGTGTGGCTTGGTGGGCATGCCGTGGCTTGGTGGACGTGGCAGGGGAAGGATACTGTAAAATCTCCATTCCCACCCCACTCCAGGGGAAGATTACTGCAAAATCCCCATTTCCTCCCAATCAGCTGGGACTCGGGAGGCAGAGAATAGATGGGGGGCAGGGCCAGTCAGAATTTTTACTACCGGTTCTCCGAACTACTCAAAATTTCCGCTACCAGTTCTCCAGAACTGGTTAGAACCTGCTGAAACCCACCTCTGAACAGTAGTAATACTTCACGTGATTAACAGCACCCGTGTCCATTGTACATACATACGTGTTCCTTGCCCGTGTCCATCGTACGTACATCCGAGCGGCACCTCTTTATCTTCCCCATCCTATGGACGGGAAAGGATGGGGGTCAGTTTTTCAGTCAGGTTGCTTTGCTTTCCTGAATGCCACTCACCGCCTGTTCTTGCAGGCTGCAGCCGTGTTTTGCAGAGGCAATAAATTCTAAGCAAAGGCATGCATTTGGGACCGCAGGATCTGGAATTTAATTTAGGGGCATTTGCAAACCGCCGGTGTTTTCTTCCACTGAAATCTGCTCTCCCTGTTTTTGTTTTTTTATGCACCAAAGGAGATTAATTGATCTGTTTGTGATACATATGTTAAAAAAAAGACACCGGTTCTTAAGCAAATTGTTCCTTTATTCAAGAATCCATGACTTTATTAGAAAGGGTGGGAGGGCATTAGTCAGTCTGTTTGTCAGAGCTGAAGAAGCTTCTTGGATGAGAAGTGAAACGTCTTCAAAAGAAAAACAAGAAAAGTCCAGTGGCCTCTTGTATAAAAAAGCACCTTTGGGTTGATCTGTTTGCTTATCAATAGCCTTTGACTTAACAACCGCCGTCGTTAAGTCGTGCCAGTTGTTAAGGGGGTTGTGATGTCAGCGACTCGATTTTATGACATTTTTTTTACAACCGTCGTTGAGCCCAGAATTATGGTTGTTACGTTGTGCCAGTCATTAAGTGGCCCATTATGTGATTGACTCAATTTTATGACATTTTTGAGGCAGTCATTAAGTGAATCTGAATCTGTTTATTGAACTCATTGTCCTCAATGGGCAGATTTTGTTGGAAATAAATGGTTTTTAGCAAAATAAATGGGTGGGTGGATGGATGGATGGATGGATAGATAGATAAATAGATGATAGACAGATTAACAGATGATAGAGAGAGAGATGGATATGCATGATTAATGATAAATAGAGGTAGGTAGGTAGGTAGATAAACAGATAAATATGATAGATAGATAAACAGAGATAGAGATGGAGAGATATACATGATTAATGATAAATAGATAGATAGATTGATAGATAGATAGATAGATAGATAGATGATAGATAGATAGATAGATAGATAGATAGATAGATAGATAGATAGATAGATAGATTGATTGATTGATTTAAATTGTAGTCACTTGATTGTGGGACACTGTGAATAGCTATAAATGCGGGTCAGTTGCCTGACACCCCAACTTGAGGTCACATGACCGTGGGAAGGTTTGACTCCTACAACTTCGAATCCAGGCCATAACGTTTTTATTTTGGGCCCATCGTAACTCGAGGACTACCTGTCCTCATTTTTCTACGCTGCTCCAAGCAGAGAACCTTGGCCAATAAAATTTTTGAAAAGAAAAGGTAGGGAAGATCCCAGTGGAGAGAAACGAAGTCTGAGTTAATTTGGGATTTAGAATAATTATGGGGTGACTTGAGACGAGGCTCAAAAATTTCAAGATGGATGCTGCCATCTTGTAGTCCCCTTTTGGGTGTTTCATGAAGATGACACGTCAAAAGCGGGCAGGGTTTCAATCATATTGTCAGGGCCGCCATTTTGACTTTTTTGACCCCCATCTGCCGATTCCCACTTGGGTGATTAAGAAAAGTCTCCTTAACCATTTAAGATCTAGATCAGTATTTCTTAGCCTTTACAACTTTAAGAAGAGTGGACTTCAACTCCCAGAATTCCCTAGCCAGCCATGCTGGCTGGGGAATTCTGGGAGTTGAAGTCCACTCCTCTTAAAGTTGCCAAGATTGAGAAATAATTGAAGCTGTAACTAAAAATGCTGAGTCAAATGAGTCCATTTGTATTGCAAAAGAGATCATTCCTTTTATCTTTTCTAGTTTCAAATTCTTTTTTTTTTTCCTTTCGTCTACTTTTATTGCGGATGGTTAATTTCCATTGGATTTAATTTTGCCTTATCTTCTATTGATTTCATCTTTCATTTTACTTTATCTGATGTCAGCTGTCCCTTACTTTCTCTTTTTTTTTGCTTCTTTGACAAGGAAAATATAAATTCCATCACAAAATCTAGAAATCACATTGTTGGTGGCGTCTTTGTTGTTGTTGTTTTTTTCTGAATACTTTAAAAAAAAAACCCCACATCATAGCATTGAAAACACAATCCTGCTCCATCTTATTAGAAGGGCCTTAATTCTAACAAGCTAAAGAATAAATAAAGGAGGGCCTGCAGTCGTAATTAATATGCAGGGCCCACATTGCTGTTTTGATAGGGGGAAACTCTTTTAACAGGCAGCCCTCAGTTTACCACTGTTCGTTTAGTGACCGTTTAAAATTACACAGCAAAGCTGGCTGGGGAATTCTGGGAGTTGAAGTCCTCCAGGCTTAAAGTAGCCAAGTTTGGAATCCCCTGTCGTAGGGGACAATTCCCAGATCTTGAAAGCTCCTTTGAGTTTCTCTCTGTCTCATCTTATACAAAGGAAAATCAAGGCAGACTTATCTTGAGTTTCTTTCTCACCCTTCCTTGCATCATCTTTTCTCGGAGACCCCTCTTAGTGTCTCACTCATTCCTTCTCTGTCCTTAAGTTTGGGTCTACATCCATTCCCATTTGACTTGAGATGCCCATTCATTCATGACCATTAGATCTTGGTGGACGTGGTCGGAGGCAGTCCATCTGGAGACACAGAAGAGAGTTCCTTCTCTTCAGATATACTTCAGATTCCAACGCAGAAGCAACTGATGGTCATTGCAGGAAGAGAATAAGGGGGGCTAGACAAACACAAGGGTGGAGAGCCCCATGATTGTTGAGACATTCATAGAATGAGAGAGTTTTGGAGACCGCGGTGCCTTCTGAGCTTGGTTGTTTTCCTGCAGACGTTTCATGACCCAACTAGGTAACATCATCAATGCTAGAAGGGTGTAGAATGGAGGAGAAGTAGGTAACACCACCAGTTCTAAAACGGAATGCAGCTCGCTCTGTCTTCATGGGTGGTTCCTTGGTTAGACTGATGATTACTGTTCGATTGTTTGTCTGAGTTGGTAATTCCTTGATTGGGGTTTTGTTTAATGGCTTGGTTATTAGTCTAGTCTAGTGTTAATCTTAGTGTTAATTTCTAAACACAGGAATAAATTGCATTGCAGGATCTCTGGTGCTCTCTGAGCTTGATTTATTTGCTTGCAGATATTTCATTACCCAACTAGGTAACATCATCAACATCATGATAAAAGGGGGGTAGAGTTTGCTCTCTGTGGGAGTGTTCTTGTTGGTTCCTTCATTAGACTGATGTTTACTGCTTGTTAGTTCCTGGATTGTGGAAAAACAGTCCTACCAACACTGGCAGAGCAAGCTACTGCCTATGAATAGTGAGCAGACCAGTGATGGGTTCCTCCCGGTTCAGTCCGGTTCAGCCGAGCCGGTAGCGGTGACGATATGACATCACTGAACCGGTTCTCTCCCCCCCCACTCTCCCATCCCCCCCACCCCCCCATGTTATTCTTACCTTTTATTTGGCCCCACCCCCAATCTATTGTTGCCTCCTGAGTCCCAGCTGATGACTAGAGGGAAAAAAACTGTTTAAACTCTTGCCGTGGGGCTTCAAAGGGCCGTCCTACAGCTGATCAGTGTTAAAAGCAAACAAATAAGTCAGATCGTAAGTGTGAGGACTGGTCGTAAATGCGAGGACCTTCCAGAAATGACTCTGACCAGCTAGCCACGCCCACCTAGTCACATGACCTCCAAGCCACACCCACAGAACCGGTAGTAAAAAAATTTAGAACCCACCCCTGGAGCAGACCCCATTTCCTTATAACATTGATGTTGTTACCTGTTTGGGTAATGAGATGTCTAAAAGAAAACCAAGCTCAGAAAGCACCAAGGATCCCACAGTCGTTGTTGTGTTCCTCCTCCTCTTCCTCCTCCCCATAAACCTTACTCCCTTCAAGCACTGCTGATGTTACCTAGTTTGGTAATGAGATGTCTGGAAGAAAATGACCAAGCTCAGAGAGCACCAAGGATCCCACAGCTCTCCTCTTCTTCCTCCTCCTCCTCCCCCCCCCACTCATAAACCCTACTTCCTTCTGGCACTGATGATGTTACCTAGTTGGGTAATGAGACCTTTGCAAAAAAACAACCAAGCTCAACTCAGTTTCTCGGCTGTATACGTTCCTGAACTCCAGCTCCCATCAGGCTTGGCTAATGGGCTTTGTTGGCTGACCGATACTCCTTGTAGAGGACTCCACCCACTGCTTCCAAGAAAACAACTGGTTCTGCTTTTTTGTTATTGTGGTTGTCCACAATAGAGGCAACAGAGCGTCTATCTCTTGGGCCACTTGAATAATTGAGCTTTTTCCCCCTCGGGGAAGCCCGTTTGCCCACCGATCACATCTCTGAATCCGATCCTGTCCCCAGCCACGCTGGGTTTTGGTGTTAATTAAACTCAGAGGAATTTTTGCACAACGTGGCACCAGATTAACATTTTTGCTTAATTAGAAAGGCTGAGGTCATAACTGGGGGTTGTAAGCCTTCCCGAATACTGCCCACACTCATCATCATGGACACCCTTGAAAGCCCCCCCCCTTCCTTGCTAGATTAATTAGTTGGTGAAATTAAGTAGGGTGGGCTCAGGCCAGGAAAAGGGGGCTTCGATGGGAATGAAGCTTTGGGGCACGATGTCATCACCAGCCAATGGGAGGCACGGCATTGTTTCTTCAGCCTGAGATATTATGAGCTGCTCCTGGGGATGGGATAGATAGATAGATAGATAGATAGATAGATAGATAGATAGATAGATAGATGAGAGATACACATGATTAATGATAAACAGATGAGAGAGAGAGACAGACAGATAGATAGATAGATGATAGAGAGATATACATTAAAGATAAACAAAAACATGATAGATAGATAGATAGATAGATAGATAGATAGATAGATAGATAGATAAGAGATAGATAGATGAGAGATACATGATTAATGATAAACAGATAGAAAGATGATGGCTGGCTGGCTGGATGGATGGATAGAAATGTAAAATAAGAGTGTGACTCATTTAACAACCGCTTTGTTTAATAACAGAAACGCTAGTTCCAATTGTGGTCATAAGTTGAGGACTAGATCTCATTCAAGGTTGATCTCTGAGCTTGGTTGGTCGTATGTGCGGGGCGTTTGCTCTGTGTTTATAGACAGCAGCTTGCCCTGCCAGTGTTAGTGGGGTGTGGTTTTCTTCCTGGTACAGGCAGTCCTCGACTTACAACAGTTCATTTAGTGACCGTTCAAAGATACAACAGCATTGAAAAACATGACAATGACCGTTTTGCACACTTACTCCATGGTCATGTGCTCAAAATTCAAATTTGGAAACTGACTCATATTTATGATGGTTGCAGTGTCCCGGGGGTCATATGATCCCCTTTTTCGACCTTCTGACAAGCAAAGTTAATGGGGAAGCCAGATTGTGTAAGGATTGTGTTACTAATTTAAGAACTGCAGTGATTCCCTTAACAACTGTGGTATGAAAGTTCATAAAATGGAGCAAAACTCACTTCACAACTGTCCCTCTTAGCAAGAGAATTCGTGGACACAATTTTGCTTGTAAGTCAAGGACTCCCTGTAATTTACCTCTCTGCTAGCCAACATTCAGATAAGCAGGGATTGATCCCAGACAAACTCTCTGCTTTGATACATCCGAGGATTCTAACCATTCTCTTCTTTTCTGGCTTTTAACAGAGGACCAGTTGCCTCCTGGATTCCCGGTCATTGACATGGGCCCTCAGCTGAAGGTGGTTGAACGCACACGGACAGCTACGATGCTATGTGCGGCCAGTGGGAATCCAGATCCAGAGATCACCTGGTTTAAGGATTTCTTGCCTGTTGACCCCAGTGCTAGCAATGGACGAATCAAGCAACTAAGATCCGGTAAGGTATATGGGACGTGTCCTGTCCTTCCTTTATTTCTCTCTCTTGGGTTGACGTTCTCCGTTTTTTCGACTGACAAATTTGTATTGGTTTATCAAAGTACAAAATACAAAGAAAAAGGAAAATAATGGGAAAGTAAGGAAGGAAAAAGGGAAGAGGAATATGTGTAGGGTAAAAAGGAAATGACAAAAAAAAACAAAACATTGAGTTCCGACTCTTTTTAGCACAGTAGAATAAGCTAATCACTTTTTATTTTTACACAATAATTACATTCTATAAAAAGAACCCTATCTAATGAACAAAACCCAAAATCAAAGTTTCATTTTTTTTTCCCCACCTCAAGCACAAAGTCCAGAAGTGGTTGCCAAGCAGACAGCACGAAGTCCAGAAAGCATCTTGGGTTGACTTTTTCAAAGACGTGATTCCTGTTATTGTCAAGATGATAGCAAATGTTGGGGTTGTTTTTTTTTTTTTTTTTTTTACACATAATCATTTATTACTGTGGACATAGAGGGATCATTCTGGACGCCTCACCCTTCTGATGCATACTCACTTTTCTTGCGGGGATTAAACCCCCTTTTTGGCGAGTGTTGGCATTTTTTTCGAGATTACGGCAAAGTACGTGCCACAATTTGAGGGGGGCAGAATTCAAACTGATTGTCCCTGAATATTTGATGTACATGACAGATGTCTAAGCTGCTTTGTCCCCTTCTCCTCCTTGTCCTCTCTATTTAAATGTCCTTGTTTATCTTTTTTACCGACAATGAGATCAGCTTTGACTTCCTATAAGGGGGGAAAAAAAGGCGATTTAATTTCAAATCGGCTTCCAGCATCAAGGAGGAGAAACGGTCGTGGTGAATTCAAATTCCATAAACAAAAGTTGCTGGCCTTCCTTCGACAGAGCAGGCCTCACCTTTCTGACCGGCGAGGTTGCCTCAATTTTATTATCTCTTTTCTTACTGGCCCTTTAATTAAAGAGAAGCTGTGAAGCAAAGCACCAGACCGCCATGTTATTTTCATCTCCAGAAATGCCTCGGAGATGAATGAGCTCCGTTAGCATTTTTGCAAAGTTAAAAAAACTTGCAGGCAAGTGCAACTTAAGGGGTTGCTTTAGGAACTGGGCTCGCTTTTGGGGGAAATAAGATCCTGGAGATGTGGTTATTTTATCCGGAGTGAGACGGAAGAGTGAGAAAGAAACTCAAGATATCCTGCCTTGATTTTCTTAGCAGTGTTTCTCAAGCTTGACTATTTGAAGCAGTGGTGGGATTCAGCCAGTTCGGCGAACCGGTAGTAGCGACCTGCAGGTGGGGTGGTCTCTCACCCCGGCGCTATGCCGCCCTATTTAGCCACATTTTCTAAGCCGCGTGCATGCGTGCAAGCTGCACGCACACTCACATTTTTGGTGCTCGGTGAACCGGTTGTTAAATTATGTGAAGCCCACTCTGATTTGTAGACGTGTGGAATTCTGGGAATTGAAGTCCACATGTCTTCCAATGGCCAACGGTGAGGAATACTGGTTTAGGATAACAAAGCATAAAAAGACATTTGAACAAGGTTTCAAGAATCTCTCAGTCTACGTATAAACTAATTTTTCTAGAATCCATGGGGGTTATCTCTGTCGTAATGTGACATTTCTTGAAAGGCTGACACCCCAACATCTAAACTTATAAAGAGCCGTCATCTTCTGCAGATCTTCCAAGTGTTATTGAAATGAGGATCACACTAACTTTCTTTAGTAATAAGATTATTATTATTATATAAGATCCACCGTATGAGGCCTGATGCTTTAAGAAAAGCAAACACATTGAGCTTTCTGGGTGTACAAGAAAGTGTTTGCGTATGTGTGTGAATGCTGCACGGACAAATGTGTGCAATGAATCTTGTATTGCTGCTGAGCAGAAGAAACTCACGGTGTATATCTGTAGAAGAGGTAGTCCTCAATTTATGACCAGAACTGAGCAAAATTTATGTTGCTAAGTGAGAAATTTGTTAAGTGAGTTTTGTCCCATTGTAGGACTTTCCTTGTCACATTTGTTAAGTGAATCACACCAGTTGTTAAATCAATGACATGGTTGTTAAGTGAATCTGGCTTCCCCATTGACTTTGCTTGTCAGAAGGTTGCAAAAGGGGGATCACGTGACACTGCAACCGTCATAAATGTGAGTCAGTGGTGATGCATCTGAATGTCCATCACGTGATCATGGGAATGCTGCAACGGTCATAAGTGTGAAAAATGGTCCTAAGTCACTTTTTTCAGTGCTGTTGTAATTGTGAACAGTCACTAAGCAAGCTGTTGTAAATTGAGGACTACCTGTACACTGTAAATGAGTTTAACACTCGTTTTTTGGTTTTTTTCCCTTTCTCTCTGGGCAAAATTTTTAGGAAGGGAGCTATGAAATTCAGCCTTCCCTATTCTGGTTTGTGGGATTGTGACTCCCAGAGTTTTAGGAGTGAAGTCGCAACAGGCTGGGGGATTGTGGGATAGGCCACCCAATCAGAACAAGGCATTGTGGGAATTGCAGTCCCAACACATTAGAGAGGTACAATCGTGGCCAAAATTGTGGAAACCTTTTTGGGAAAAGTTGATTTTCTAAAACTAGTTAATAACACCACTTTTTTGGGGGAGTAGTTCCATAAAATTATATATCAATGGAAAGATAATTTAATCAAGAATGTAATGCAATAACTTTTAGGAAGGATTTGCTATTAGAATAGCGGTTACAGTATAAAGAAGAAAAGTGAAACACATGGAAAAAATGAGATATACAAAAATTATCACCATGTCAGTTAATAGTTGGATAACCTTTAGCATGAATGACGGCCTTACAACATCTTCCCATGAAGTGAACCAAGTCTTTGAGTTCTGCAGCTGTTAGAATGTGAAACCAAGATTGAATGATGGCTTCTATTAACTGGGTTTTATTGCTGGGTCGCTTCTGACTAAACAAGTTTCTTTAGTCGGCTCCATAGATTTTCAATTGGGTTAAGAAGGTCTGGGCTATTCCCAGGCCATTCCAGCAGTGGAATAGGATTATCTTGAAACTCCCAAAAACAAAAATGATGTTATTATTTATTTTATTTATTTATTATATTTCTATACCGCCTTTCTCCCGTAGGACTCAAGAAAAATATAGATACAGATATAGATATCTGATATCTATCTGATATAGATATAGATATAGATACAGTCAAGAAAAATATAGATACACAAACATCATAAAATTGCTAATTAAAATTATTATTATAACATAGTTTGGCCCAATTAAATAGAACATTAGCCGTCAAACTTCAAAAATACACTTTTCCCAAAAGGTGTCCACAATTTTGGCCAGTACTGTAGAAACGACAGGCCTGACTGTTCCCAGACTACAGTTCCCAAGATCCTTAGAGTGACGTGCAGCAATGAATGCCATGAACAAAACACACACTGATCTCTGCAGATACAGAATCATTTAATTTAATTTAATTTAATTAATTCAATTTATATGCTGCCCCTCTCCGAAGACTCAGGGCGGCTCAGTCTCACACCTGAATTGTGATGTCCACCCCTTGTGGACCTGAAGCGAATCCCAGTAAAGATGGGAGTCGCCGTTGTGTTTTTTAGAAAGCGAAAAAATGATATTATTATTATTAGGGCTATTTATTAAACGTGTTGATCACCCATCACGCCACAAGGTAAATGTTCCCCAGCGTAGTTGCCACTTTACCCTTCGAGTGGTGTTGTGCTCTTCACACACCGTGTTTCAGCCTGGACTTTCCAGAGCTGGGAGAACAGCTCAGGCGTCAACAAGCCTTCCCTTCACCCTGTTCTGTTGGTTTGAAACTGGTTTAGAAAGCCGGAGAGCAAACTGTGGTGAACAAATTTATTTAGTCCAATTTATATGCCGCCTTTCTCCGGAGATTCAGGGCGGCTCAAATAGAAGAGATGATCAGGGGTTGACATGTGAGGTTGTTGATTTGCAGACGTTTCATGGCCCAAATAGGGAACATCATCAGTGCTAGAAGGAGATGGGGCTTGCTCTCTGTTTATATACAGGTTGTCTTTGACTTACGACCACAACTGAGCCCCAGATTTCTGTTGCTAAGCGAGACAACAGAAAGACAAGCTGTTGTTAAGTGAATTTTGCTCCATTTTACGACCTTCCTTTTGCCACAGTTGTTCAGTGAATCAGCTGCAGTTGTGAAATTAGTAACACGGTTGTGAAAGTGAAGTGAAATTGCCCTTTTTAAGATACAGATAGTCCCTGATTTATGACCACATTTTGAGCAATTTCCATTGCTAAGCGAGACAGTTGTTAGGTGAGTTTTGCCCCCTTTTACAACCTTTTGTTCTGTCCCCGTACACACACACACACACATACAGCCAGCCGAGGGTTAAGGAAACACTTTGGCACACACCCAGGTCCTTATCTCCAACTTTGGCAGCGATTTGCACACCGTCTGCCAAGTGCGTTTATTTCCACAGAAAACAGACAGATAACATACTCAGCGTCCAAACGTCCAACAACAATAAATATTTCTCTCAGCAGTTCCGGACGAGGCTTTAGTGACTATCCAAGGTTTAGTTTTGTTCGTCACAGGGATCGCTGGCCACCACCCTCTATTATATAGTCTCTGGGGTGTGGTTCAGTGACTCAGTTCTAATCCCTAGCACGCCTCCTGAGCTGCTGCAATCGTTTATCACGCCTTCGGAGGCGTGCGTCCAGGAATGATGTTTCTCCGTCGCTCTCACCCGAGCCACCTGTCTCCCTGCTAATCTCCTCTCCCTCGGCCGGCACCTGAGACAGTGCCAGAGGGGAGGGGCCTGGAGAGGGAGGCCTGGCTGACTCCTCTTCCTCATGCTCGGAGCTTTCTTCCTCCGATGGGACAGGCTCAGAGGGCGGGGCCACAACACCTTTCTTGCCACTGTTGTTAAGTGAATCACTGCAGTTGTTAAATTAGTAACACCGTTGTGAAGTTCCCCCTTGGCTTTGCAAAAGGCAATCACGTGAACACCCCCCCCGCTCCCGCCCCCGGGACCCTGCAACCGTCATAAATATGAGTCAGTTGCCAAGTGTCTGAATTTTGATGAGGTGATCATGGGAATGCAGCAACAGTCATAAGTGTGAAAAATGGTGATAAATCACTTTTTTTCCGTGCTGTGGTAACTTTGAACGGTCACTAAACGAACTGTTGTAAGTCAAGGACTACCTGTACTAGTGGCTTGCTCTGTCAGTGTCGATAGACTTATGACCACCTCTCAAGCAGCCATCACCCAGATAAGCAGGGATTAACACCAGACAAACAATCAAGGGGGAAAAAAACAATTCCCTAATTTAGAGACAACCAAGGAGAAAACCACTGTTTTTAGGAGTGGCGGCAGCCCCGGCAAAAAGTTTCCCTCTCACCGCAAGTCCAGCTGGCTGGAAGATGAATAGTTGTCTGCCACATCTATTCATCTCCGCCCCCTGCCTTTTATCCCCAGAGTTAGGGTGGGGCTTCGCTAGCAGCGGTGGCTCTTCCATCCCAAGGACCGGCCCATAGATTTCCACTGCTCTCCTCTCCTCTGCCTTCTGCGCATCCACGCGTCAGGCACTGGACCCAGCTGTTCCTCCTCTTCCTCATCAGCCACCTCCAGACCTGGGGGCTGTTGACTCTCCATCTGAGGGCTGATGGATGGCCCAGGATCCCTCTCTCTCTCTCTCTCTCTCTCTCTCTCTCTCTCTCTCTCTCTCCCTCTCTCTCTCCCTCCCTCCTTCCCTCCCTCTGATAATGTTCCCTAGTCGGGTAATGAAACGTCTGCAAGCAAACAGCCAAGCTCAGAGAGCATCGAGGACCCCACAATCGCAGCTCACATTCAGCGGATTGTGGCGTTTTAGCATTACCTCCATCCATCAACCAAGGCAGCTGATTTCCACCCTTGCTTTCCGTTTGACGTTTCCTTTTTCGGCAACATGTCGTCTTTCCCTCTGGTGTCCTCTGTGTGTGTTTTGTGTCCCTGCGTACAGTGTCTGGCGTTTGGTGCCTCTGCGTGTTTCCGTTTGGATGGCTCTTTTGTCCGACGCTGAAGTTTCCTTGATCTTCTTTTAATGCCATTAATAAGGATAACATTGGCTTCCCCAATGGGAGATGTAGGTAGCAGTTTGCTCGTTTGCAGATCAAGCAGGCTCATGAAGAGAGTACATGTTAGGCAAAGCCTTTTCCTCCTATCAAACGCAAAGATTGAGTAAATTAAAACTGTTTGGCAGAGGCGGCGTTGTGAAGTCTGCAGGGAGAGATGGCCTTCAAAAAAAAAACCCAGAGAAGTTTGCAATTGGGACGCAAAGGAATTGCATCTGCGGTTTTGTCCTCCTGGTTTGATAACATAGCTGGATTGACGGCTCAAATAGAAGCCGGGCTCAATTTAAATAGATGTGCTATGTTGCCTTGATTCTACACCCTCTTGGTTCCTGAAACTTACTTCTAGGTATGGCTGCTACCTTTTGAAGCGTCACTCCAAAGCTGTGTTTATTGTTTCTTTCATTTCCCTTGCTAAGTAAAAAAGAAAAGTGTCGTCAAAATTCTCTTCGTTTGTGTTGAGTTGGGCTGTCAAATCCGATGCTAATGGTCTCCAGAGACTAGATAAGAATGTTTTCTAGGTTTTCTTGAAATTCCTAGAATTCTGAATTGAGTGCCATTTCTAAGGGAAGCTGTTAGTGGAAGGATGGAAGGAAGGGAGGGAGGGAGGGAGGGAGGAAGGAAGGAAGGAAGGAAGGAAGGAGAAATAGAGGAGGAAAAATAGGAAGAAGGGAGGAAGGAAGGAGAAATAGAGGACAAATGAGGAGAGGAAGGAAGGAAGAAGAAATAGGAAGGAGAAGGAGAAAGAAGGAAGGAAGGAGAGGAGGAGAAATAGGAAGAAGGGAGGAAGGGAGGAGAAATAGAAGACAAATAAGAAGGAGGAGAGGAAAGAGAAAGAAAAATAGGAAGAGGAAGGAAGAAAGGAGAAATAGAGCAGGAAAAATAGGAAGAAGGAGGAGGAGAGGAAAGAAGGAAGGAGAGAGAACTGGAGGGGAGGAAATGAAGAAAGAAGAAGAAGTAAGGATAAAAGGAAATGAAAGAAGAAGGAAGAAAGGAGAAATGGAAAGAAGGAAGGAAGGAAGGATGGAATAAAAGGAGGAAATCCATCTGACAAGTTGTAAAGATAAAAGAGATGACAGGTATATATAGTGCACTTAGGATAAAAGGCATCTCAGGATCATTGTTCCTTCAATTGTTGGGGAGAAAGGTGGTGCACCTTGCTTGGGAAGGAAGAGAAACCTGCTGTTAGCCTTGCTGGAGAAGGAGGAGAAGAAACAGAGGAGGAAAGAGGAGGAGGAGGAGGAGGAGGAGGAGATATCTGAGAGTGTTTACAGTGTGACTACTATTTTGAGACCACCCAGGAGCAAAATACAGGACACAGAGGCTTGTTTTACAAACAGTGGTTTATCTACATACATACGCACATCTATACTTATACACGTGCTAAGCAAAGCCAGGCAAGCAATCAGTCTTTTTAATTCTACACGGAGAACTACAATGCAGATACACATACACATACATTGATGTGGCAATGCCGGGAACTAGTATAATAGAAGACAAAGAGCTGCAGAAGATCAGAAAGGATCGTGATCTCTACACTTAAATTGAAAATTATGGCCTAAACCAGATGCGGTGATCCAACTGGTTATCGGCACACTGGGTGCCATATCGGAAAATCTCGGACAGCACTTTGAAAATCTGCATGTCAACAGAATTCCCATCTGCCTATTAAAAAGGCCAGGCTGCTTGGATCCGCACACAGACCCCGCCAATACATTATTACGGCATCCTCGCTTCTCGGGAAGAATTCAGTGCGAACAAAGGGCAATACCACCAGCTAAAGAACTGGCAGCTGTGCTTTGAAACGTATAGTATAAGGGGGATATAATAATATTGTTAGAAGGGTGGAGATAGGTTAGCTTACTGATTGTTTAGTTTAGGAAAAGGGATGTTATGCTATATTAATATACATAAAAGATTTGAATTAAGAGATATATGTATGGGGGAGGAGGAAATGGATAGATTATGAGCTGAAATTCCCAAATTAGGATTTGTTATATAATTTTATAGCTGAATGTTGCTTTGAAATGTATAGTATAAGGGGGATATAATAATATTGTTAGAAAGAAAGGGTCAGCATATGGAGGGTGGAGTAAAAAGGATGCTAAAGTATTATATAATCTGTTATTAATTTGGGTTTTATTCTGGAGAAGCCACAGGGGGAGGGGAGGGGGAGGGGGGTTAGGGAGGAGGGGGGGGGAAATGGGGAAAAAATCTGTATTTGAAAAACTTTTTCAATAAAGAAAAAGAACTGGCAGCTGTGACTTCATGCTGATGTGTACAGTAAGAAAGAAGAGGGGGAAGAAGAAGAGGAGAAGGAGAAGAAGCAGAAGCTAAAGTGAATCCAAACAAACTGAACCCACTGTTGTGGCCTGCCAGAAGCCAACGGAGCTGGTGGCAGACTCAGACAGTGAGGAGATTGGGGAGGAACATGGACCAGTCCTGGAGTCTGGAGAAGGCTCTGATGAGGGCTCTGCGTCAGAGGCAGAGATGGGGCCAGGGCCATCTGACAATTATCAGCTGCCTTCGGAATCGGACATCAGTGGGGCAGAAGAGCAGCTGGAGCCTGTTCCCGATGTGTACATGTGCAGAACTGCCAGGAGAAGGAAACAGCTAAGGAACAAGGGTCGACTCAGGAGTAAAGCCACAAGTAGATGGTGAATGGCCTCTCCCGGAGGGAATAAAAGAGGAGCGAAAGGGGAGTGGAGTTTGCAGGAGACAATTAGTTCACTTAATTGGTTCGTGACTCTCCGAGACTCTTTGCCAAGTTTTGAAGATATCGGCCTGGCAGCTCTCCAGGCCAGATAAGGTCTGTGAGTGTAAATTCTCCCTTGAAAGACAGTAATTTAATAAAAAGGGGTTTTTGTCTGGACAAGGAGTCTGCTTTGTGGTTTGGGGAAGCCTAGCTCAGAACACCTGCCACATAATACCCCAGACTTAAAAATTATCGATAAGAAAGATAAAAAAGTTTGAATGGCGAATGCAGCAGTATCTGGAGACAGCAGAAGAGAAGAAAAGAACTGGAGAAGATGACAGGAGTCCTTGGTGCTCTCTGACCTTGGTTGGTTTTTTTTTTTGCAGACGTTTCATGACCCAGCTAGGTAACATCATCAAGACTGGGAGGGAGTGTGGGGTTTCCTCTCTCAAAAACCTGCAAATACAAATAGAATGACTGCATCAAAAGAAAGCAAAAGTAGCCCCCAATAGCAATAGGTGTCTTTGGTGCGATCCCAAAGCATTCTTTGAACACCACCGTCATTGACAAATTCACCCTCGGTCAATTGCAAAAGGCAGCTTTGCTTAGGACAGCTGACATCCTGGGACGAGACCTTCAGCACCATCCAACATTCACATCTGCTTCTCCCAGCTCCTTGTGAAGAACGTGATAGGCGGACAAAAAATGCCAAATCCAGTCTGAATTTCTGGCTGACCGTGCCAGAAACCATAATAATTAACAATAGTAGAAAAAGCTCTATATAGTCCAAATGCAATATCGATCGGATTTTGTTTCCCAAACTGCAGAAAAGTTCCTACAGATGAGACAAAAAGTGTGGAGAATGAAAAGTGTGCGTTGAATGAGTATCTCAACAAAAGCTAACAACCCTTTGTCGAAGGAAGTCAATCAAGGAAAAACTCTTGAAAGGCACAAAGTTGAAGGCTGAATGTACAAAAAGAAACACTTGAAAAACCGATTCGTAAATTGGAAGAACAAGCGATTGTCTGGTCGATACTTGAAGGATATAGAAAGAAAAGCCCATTAAAACAGGGGCCTCCGAACTTGGCAAATTTAAGACTTGTGGACTTCAACTCCCAGAATTCCTCAGCCAACCATGCTGAGTTTTGAATTCTGGGAGGTGAAGTCTTCAGGTCTTAAAGTTGCCATGGTTGGAGACCCCTGGATTAAAAACTTCAGATGGAGGTTGGTTAAGAGTGCAGGTGTGTTAAAGAAAGAAAATGAAGGTTGTATTTGAACAGCTCCGCGACAAGCTTTGTGGTGGCCCTTGACTTGCAACGATTTGTATAGTGACTGAAGTTAACAACGACACTAAAAAGGGGGGGATTGAGGACTGTTCTTCACACTTACGACCGTTGTAGCCTCCCCGCGGTCACCTAATTGAAATTCAGATGTTTGGCAACTGGCTCGTATTTATGACGGTTGCAGTGTCCCAAGGTCACATGATCTCATTTTGCGACCTTCTGACAAGCAAAGTCAATTGGGAAGCCAAATTCACTTAACCGTGGGACTCGCTTAACAGCTACAGTGAATTTGCTTAACAACTGTGGGAAGAAAGGTAGTGAATTTGGGCAAAATTCCCCATCACAAGTGTCTTGCTTAGCAACAGACATTTTGGGCTCAATTATGGTCGTAAATCAAGGTTCTACTTATAGACAATTCCTAACAGGTCCTTGGTTAGGACCTATCAGTGTTAGGCTGTGAATCGAATTGTACATTACTCATAATACTTAACAGCCATAATAATAATAATAATAATAAGCGAAAAGATAGCACCAATAGTGAGAGACACCTTGGGTGCAGTCTCAAAATATCTTGAACGTCCCTTGAGTACCATCGGTGTTGAAAAAAATCCCCATCAGTCAATTGCAAAAGGCAGCTTGCCTCAAACAACTGACATCCTGCAAGGATATCTGTGACACCCATCAAACATTCATATCTGCCTATCCCATGTCCTTGGGAAGAACTTGATAGGTGGATAAAAAATGTGAAGTCCGTGTAAACATTGGGCTTGACTGTGGGATGACATCAGCATAATAATAAACAACATGTCGGCTGGGGAATTCTGGGAGTAGAAATCTACCTCTCTTAAAGTTGCCTGGAATAGGGATAGGATAGGATAGGATAGGATAGGATAGGATAGGATAGGATAGGATAGGATAGGATAGGATAGGATAGGATAGGATAGGGAATAAGGAAATAAATAGAGTTGAGTTGAGTTGATGTTGATGTTGTGGCCCGCCAGTGGCCTCCATGGATCATGGCTGATCCTGACGAACAGGAGGCTGGTGTGGTGTCGTGCCAGCAGCCTGCACAGCCAGTGCTCGCGTCGGACAGCGAGGAGGCTGAAGAGGATGTGGTGCCAGAGGCAGAGACTCAGCCAGGGCCTTCAGAACCTCCAGAGGCTCCTTCAAGTAGAGTTGAGCGAAATGGAGGAGCCTCTCCTCAATGCTCGAGCACGCAGGGCTGCCAAAAGGCAGGAGTGGCTACTCAGGAGGAGGAGGTCGTAAGGCTTGAGGATAATTGGCCACTCCCTTAGCCTATTTAAGTCGCACGCAGCTAGTGCTTTCTTGCTGGAAACAACTCGTATTTACTATCAGAGTATTTTGGTTTATCATATCTTGTTTTCTGGACTGGTTGCCAACTTTTGCCGGTCTTGTTTATTCTTGCTACTTAATAAATTTGATAAGGACTGTTGGTGTGTGTCAATATCCTCGGAAATCCGGAGCTGGGACAGAACAGTTGAATTGAATTCTTTATTGGCCAAGTGTGATTGGATACACAAAGAATTTGTCTTTGGTGCATGTACTCTCAGTGTACATAAAAAGACAAGATAGTAATAGAATATGAATAAGGATAGGATGGGATGGAATGGAATGGAATGGAATAGAATAACAGAGTTGGAAGGGACCTTGGAGGTCTTCTAGTCCAACCCCCTGCTTAGGCAGGAAACTCTTTACCAGTTCAGACAAATGGCGGTCCAGTCTCTTCTTAAAAACTTCCAGTGTTGGCTATCCTCAACTTCTAGTGGCAAGTTGTTCTACTGGTTAAGACTGCTAATTGGTGGAACTGCTTCCTTCCAGAAGTTGTGGGTGCTCCATCACTGTGGGTTTTTAAGAAGAATAAGAAAATAATAGAATGGAAAGAGACCTTGGAGGTTTTCTAGTCCAGCCCCCTGCTCAAATGGTGGTCCAATCTCTTTTTAAAAACCTCCAGTGTTGTAGCATTTACAACTTCTGGTGACAAGCTGTTCCACTGGTTAATTGTTCTAACTGTCAGGAAATTTTCTCCTTAGTTCTAAATTGCTTCTCTCCTTGATTAGTTTCCATCCATTGCTTCTTGTCCTGCCCTCAGGTGCTTTGGAGAATAGCTGGACTCCCTCTTCTTTGGGGCAGCCCCTGAGATATTGGAAGACTGCTTTCATGTCTCCCCTAGTCCTTCTTTTCGTTAAACGAGACATACCCAATTCCAGCAACCGTTTGTTCAGGCTGATGAAGTCCGATTCCAGAGCAGCCATTTTGAACCTCCCTTCCCTCAAAGCAGCAGCCCGCCATCCCTCCCACCCCCTTGAAGAATTCGGCTCTTGGGGTTTTCTGGAAAGGTGTCAAGAGAGGCTAATTGGCGTCCTCTTTCTCGCCTGGCACAAAATCCGTGGGTACAAAATCCGTGGGTTGCGTTGAAGGGTGAAGCTGAATCATTTCTTTCTCGTCTCCTACGCTGTTCTCCATGTTGGCGAACTTCACCTTCGGCATTTTGAACTCGGCTGTTCTGCGCCAGGAGTCCAGCAAGGGTGCAAAAGTTTTATTTTATTTTTTTTTCCCCCACCTTCCCTGAGAAAACCATATATAACTAAATCGCCACACTTTTCAAACGGATCCGTTCTTTCCCTGTCTGCCCAATGCTTAAAATTCAGTTCCAACTGACAATCCTAAACAAGAAGGATCAGAATCAGAATAAAGCTGGAAGGGGACTTTGGAGGTCTTCTAGTCCAACCCCCTGCTCAAGCAGGAGATCCTATATCCGTGATGGCGAACCTATGGCACGCGTGCCACAGGTGGCAGGCGGAGCCATATTGGTGGGCACGCGAGCGTTGCCCTAGCTCAGCTCCAGCACGCATGCATGCGCTGGTCAGCTGATTTTTGGGCCTTCTGGGCCCACCAGAAGTTGGCAAATGGGCTGTTTCCGGCCTCCGGAGGGCCTCTGGGAGGATGGGGAAGGCTGTTTTTGCCCTCCCCAGGCTCCTGGAAAGCCTCTGGAGCCTGGGGAGGGCAAAAAAAACGGGCCTACCGGGTCCACCGTGCCATCAGATGCCAAAAGCGGGAGGAGTACGCGGGGGTTGCCTGCACATGCGCAGGGGGCAGGGCGCATAGAATTATGGGTGTGGGCACGCACACGTGTGACCACCCCGCACTCCCCCCGCTTTTGGCACGCGATGGCAAAAGGGTTAGCCATCACTGTCCTATATCATTCCAGACCAACGGCGCTCCAATCTCTTCTTAAAAACTTCCAGTGTTGGAGTATCCCCAACTTCTAGTGGCAAGTCGTTCCACTGGTTAATTCTTCTCACCGTCGGGAAATTTCTCCTTAGTTCTAGGTTGGCTCTTGCTTTGATTATAGAATAGAATAGAGCTGGAAGGGACCTTGGAGGTCATCTAGTCCAGCCCCCTGCTCAAGCAGGAAACCCTATACCAGTGATGGCTAACTTTTTCTGGACCGAGTGCCCAAAGCGTGTACGCGTGCCCGAACCCTCAAAATGCAATGTGCGCAGGGGCCCCTGCATGTGCCCCGCCCCCAGTGCATGTGCAACAGAAACCCGAAGACCAGCTGTCCGGCAGGAGGCGCGCACGAATTCACAGTGGAGCTGAACTGGGGCGACGGCTCAAGTGCCATAGGTTCGCCATCCCAACCCTATACCATTTCAGACAAGTGACTGTCCAGTCTCTTCTTAAAAACCTCCAATGATGAAGCATCCGCAACTTCTGGAGGCAAGTTGTTCCACCGGTTAATTGCCCTCACTGTTAGGAAGTTTCTCCTTAATTCCAGGTTGCTTCACTCCTAGGTTAATTTCCATCCGTTGCTTCTTGTCCTGTCCTCTTGCGCTTTGGAGAATAGGTGGATCTATTTTTCCAACAGTGAGAACAATTAATTGGTGGAATAGCTTGCTTCCCAGAGTTGTGGTGCTCCATTGCTGGAAACCTGCAAGAATAGATTGGAAAACTTTTTTTTTTTAATTTGATTTATATGCCGCCCTTCTCCGGAGACTCAGGGCGGTTTACAAAGCGTTAAGCAATAGCCTTTATTCTTTTGTATATTTATACAAAGTCAGCTTATTGTCCCCACAAACTGGGTCCTCAATTTACCTACCTTAGAAAGGATGGAAGGCTGAGTCAACCTTGAGCCTGGTGAGATTCGAACTTACAGTAATTGCAGACAGCTGGTGTTAATCACAGTGCTATCAGTCTGCTGAGCCACCAGGCCCTTTGACTGGGATGGTATAAGGCAGGGCTGTCAAACTTCCAGCCTGTGGGCCAGATGCATTATGCACTGGCCACGTCCACGCCCGGTTTAGCGAGGGGGGGGGGAAGTCCCGATATGTCATGTTACGCCGCCGTGATGACATGAGTTCGACACCCCTGGAATAAAGTCTCCTGCCTTGACCAGGGGTTGGACTAGAAGACCTCTGAGGTCCCTTCCATTCCTAGGATTCTATGTTCTAAGGGTGAATTGGTTTAGTTTAGTTTAGTTTATTGGATTTATATACAGCCCTACTCCCGAAGGATTCAGGGCGGTGAACAGCCACAAAGTAAAATACATATATACAAAATTTAAAAGCTGAATAAAACCAAATTAAATAGTTTGGCCCCAGACAGAATTAAAACACCCCAATAATTTAAAAACAAATTAAAATTTACATTTTAAAAGGAAAAGGGGAGAAAATGAAGATTAGGCCAGCTTGATGGAATAAAAAGGTCTTGAGGGCGCGGCGGAAGGTGTGTAGGTCCAGGATCCTCCGTATCTCCGGAGGGAGCTCGTTCCAGATAGTAGGTGCCCCCACAGAGAAGGCTCTCCCCCTGGGGGTCACCAGTCGACACTGTTTGGCTGACGGCACCCGGAGGAGCCCCTCTCTATGAGAGTGTACCGGTCGGTGGGAGGCTATTGGTGGTAGCAGGCGGTCCCGTAAGTACCCAGGTCCTGAGCCATGGAGCGCTCTAAAGGTGGTAACCAAAACCTTGAAGCGCACCCGGAAGACCACCGTGAGCCAGTGCAGCTCACGCAGGAGAGGTGTTACCTGGGAGCGCCATGTCACTCCCATAACCACCCTCGCGGCCGCACTCTGCGCCAGTTGGAGCCTCCGGGTGCTCCTCAAGGGGAGCCCCATGTAGAGAGCATTACAGTAGTCCAGGCAGGAAGTGACGAGGGCATGAGTGAGCTGCCAGAGACCAAACTTTGCATTGGGAAATTGAAAATGGGTCTTCTTTATTACTTACTTACTTTTTAAAAAAATTTAGAACTATTATAATAGCTCTAAATTGTATGTATGTATGTATGTATGTATGTATATAATGTATAATATAACTAAGTACAGGTAATCCTCGTTTTATGACCATAATGGAGCCCAAAATTTCTGTTGCTAAGTGAGATAATTGTTAAGTGAGTTTTGCCCCATTTTACAACATTTCATGCCATGGTTCTTAAACAAATCACTGCAGTTGTTAAAATAGTAACACAGTTGTTAAGTGAATCTGGCTTCCTCATTGGCTTTGCTTGCCGGAAGTCACAAAAGGGGATCATATGTCCCCCGTCATAAATATGAGTCAGTTGTCGAACATCTGAATTTTGATCAGGTGACCACAGGGATGCTGCAAGGGTCGTAAACAGGATCATAAGTCCCTTTTTTTCAGTGCCTTTGTAACTTCCAACAGTCACTAAACAAACGGCCGTAAACCGAGGACTACCTGTATTTCAAGAGCTTTTCCTAGACGCCTTTAAAAAAGCAATGTGGTTCTGTGACTGTTTGCATTTCTGAATGCAGTGATTTCTCCCTGCTGTTTGATCAGTCGCTTTCAAGATTTTTATTCTCCATAAGGAAGAAGAGAACAAGAGACAGGAAGCTATTAGAGAATATTTTGCATCTCATCAAGTCACCTTTTGCAAATTGCGCCGTGGGGGAACCATTAGCATGTAGGGGAAAGAGTGGGGAAAATGTACGTTTCCATAACAAGTGAAACCCAAATATTCATTTTTAGAGGATGCTTCCTGTTGTGTCTCTCCATGAGTACCCTAGTCTCTATGGTTTTTCTCCTACAGCACGGTTTCCCAACCTTATCGACTTTTAGGATGCATGGACTTCAACTCCCAGAATTCCCCAGCTAACCTTTGTCGGCTGGGGAATTCTGGAAGTTGAAATCCACGCATCTTACAAGTAGGGTTGCCAGGTCTGCTTCCAGAAAATAGCGGACAAGGTTGGGGGGGGGGTGTTAAGTAGTAAAAAAATTTTTTTTAAATTTTACAATTAAATTATCTATTTTCTTACAAACAATTTACAGTAGGCCGTCGTATTTGTTCTGTCGGTTTCGTTGTTGGTAATCCATGCAAAAGTAGCTTCCCAGTCTTTGGTGTATTTGCACACTCAGCTCTTTCATTTTAAAGAATTCGAAATCTCGCCGCTGTCACTCACATCACTCGACGCCATTTTAGGTCAGGCGACACAAGCTACAATACATTTTAAAAATGTGAACTGTACATAATTTTATAATATATTTTTATTTTAATCTCATCATTAATTTTTTCGGAGAATCGACTTCAATGGATATTCGATCTTTGTCTCATTCTAACTTATGAAAAAAAAGACAAAACGCGATTCTCCTATCCTTATTCTCTTAGACTGTACAGCTTTAGATTACGTACCATTTCATCATAAAGCTTTTGAATAAAAAAAATGTCCACTATTTTGTGGAAAAAAAAATAGTGAACATAATGTGAAAAAAGCGGACTGTCCGCTCAAATAGTGGACACCTGGCAACCCTTAAGTGTTGGAATCCATCTGGTTCAGTTCCAAGCTGGGAGAAAGACCCTAGAAACAACATGGAGGCTGATTTGGAAAGTTGGTTTATTGAACAGAACCACAAAGACAGCGTGCAGTTCTGGGTCGGCTGAAGAAATGGTTGAACGAGTGGATGGATCTTGAGAGGTTCCTGTGACTTTGAAGTTTGAACTGTTCTGGGTGGGGTGGCATTGTGCAATGAAGGAGCTTGTGTCTTTTGCTAAAGGGTGGTGGGTTAATCCTATTATGTCCTAAAGCAGGGGTGTCAAACTTGATTTCATTGAGGGCCACATCAGGGTTGTATTTGACTTCGGAGGGCTGGGGGTGGGCATGGCAATGGTGGGTGTGACACGGGGCTCGTGTTGGGGGGCACCTGTGGTGGCCAAGTGCTAAGGCACAACTACCCTGAGACCCTTCCTCACTCTCATTATAATCTTCCTTCCTTCCTTCGCTGTTTTCAGGGCAGCCCCACAGGCCAGATCTAGGCACCCCGGATCCGGCTCCCCAGGCCTTGAGTTTGACACCCCTGTCCTAAAGGCTCATGTCCTGTTCTTAGAATTTGGGCAGAGAATATAAATTTTAATCCCATCCTTGGAAGTGAAGTTCTTTTATTTTGTGAACAGGCTGGCCCAAAATCTTCCTTAATGGGCCCAAAATATCTGCTGGGGCTATTAAGAAAGACTAAAAGTCTAAAAGTCTCTAAAAACATGTTTCTCCATTTTCTTTTTCTTTTAGGGAAATATAATATTCCGCCTCTTATTATTTTCCCCAAAATATTTCATTCTTCTAGGGAGGGAGGGGTTTCCCCCTCACACACACACTACGGGAAGGAAAAGAGGGTGTTGTACTATTTTGAATTTGCTTTGACTTTAAAGCCAACCCGTTTGAAATAAATCTTGAGCCTCAAATGGCTCACTTCAGCCTTGCTGGCAGGGTCGGGAGTTCAAATTCAGCCCCAGTGGTTGGAACAGCCTGTTTCGAACTCAGAGCAACTGTTCAGGGTGCCCCGTAGGAAGGTCTGGTTTCGAATTCTGAATTTTTTTCCAAAGTGTAAAAATGTGCCATGGAAACTCTTTTCCCCCTAACCACGTTGGGCATGGTGGTCTAAACCAGAGATCTCCAACCTTGGCAACTTTAAACCTGACGGACTTCAACTCCCAGAATTCCCCAGCCAGCTTTGCTGAGAATTCTGAGAGTTGAAATCCACCAGGCTTAAAGTTGCCACGGTTGGAGATCCCTGGTCTAAATTGTTGTTATAAAATCTGTGTTTCTATGTATATTCTGTGGTATGTATTTTATGTATTTTTTTTGTTGTTGTGTTGATTCCTTTTCAAGTAACTGGCTTATAACAACCGTCTCCTTTGTATTTTGTTTTTTCTGTTTCCTTTTTCGTTTTGTTACCTTCAGATACCTTTGGTAAGTGAGGTTTCTGTTTAAATCGATCGATCCTTCTTTTAGAAGTAAAAAAAAATTAACAACTCTAAAACGGCTGCTGCCCAGATCTTCCCTGTCCTGTATCTTCCCACCTCTTAAACTAATTCTGTCTCAACAGCTTTTTTTTTTTTCCTTTTAAAGGCATGCCTTTCCCGTTACTAACGCCTTATTTTCCGTAGGGTTATCTTGCCCGGTTGAACTAACTCAGAAATGGGGTATTGCAGGCTGCAAAAAAACAAAACAAAAAAACCCCAGTCTCCTGAATTTTATCGCCCTTTTCACTGAACCGAAGCTTGGAACTTCTATCTGCATTTCCGCAAACTTTCTGGCATTGGCTAGAATCCTGCCGTTTTGTGGGGGTGGAAAAATAAATACAAAATGCAGAGCCTTTGACCTGGAATTCCCCAAATAATTCCAAAGCTTGGTCCCTAAAATCACCTCTCTTTATCTTCTTTCTACTTTGTGTCCGCAAACGGAATCGAAGTTTGGAGTTTCACATCAAAGAGAAACGTGTTAAAAGATT
The DNA here is from genome assembly GCA_022577455.1 of Arizona elegans. NCBI lineage: Eukaryota > Metazoa > Chordata > Lepidosauria > Squamata > Colubridae > Arizona > Arizona elegans. The sequence continues at coordinate 10,809,409 of JAKOOJ010000018.1, forward strand.
TCATTTTTGGAAAATATCGTTTTTGGTTTGCAAGAAAGGGGGTGTGAAAAGGGCTTGCCGGGATCAAGTTTTTCACATGTTTTAAATTTTCATATATTTTTTAACCGAGCCTTGAAGGCACTGCAAAATATTTCTCGTGTTCTTCTCATTTTTTGGAGGCATCATGCAAAACGGGACATTTCAAATCTATATATACAAAAGGAAAAACCACTCACACATTAATCACGAAATCTCCAGAACCGTAAAGCCTACAAACTTGAAAATTTCTAGGTATCTTCCTCTTGGCTCCTAGGTGCTCACTAAGAAAGGATTTTTCGAAATGACCATCAGAGCATTAGTATTTCCTATATTATTATAACACGCTCTGATGCTAATTAGTTAGATGTTCTACTCCCCCTCCCAACTTGAAAAGAACTCTGGAGAGAATGGGATGGCATAGGGGAGGCTTTTGTGGGGCAAGCCTCATGGAGTGAAGGGGCTAAAAAGCATGAGGGAGAGAAGGGGAGGGGAGAGGATCTATGGGGCCAGCCAGAGGAAGAGGACAGGAGAGGCTTCTGTCCAGCCTGAGGGAGAGAAGGGAAGAGGAGAGACTTCTGTGGGGCCAGCCTGAGGGAGAGAAGGGGAGAGGAGAGGGTCTATGGGGCCAGTGAGGGAGAGAAGGGGAGAGGAGAGGCTTCTGTGGGGCCAGCCTGAGGGAGAGAAGGGGAGAGGAGAGACTTCTGTGGGGCCAGCCTGAGGGAGAGAAGGGGTGAGGAGAGGCTTCTGTGGGGCCAGCCTGAGGGAGAGAAGGGGAGAGGAGAGGATCTATGGGGCCAGCCTGAGGGAGAGAAGGGGAGCGGCTTCTGTGGGGCCAGCCTGAGGGAGAGAAGGGGAGAGGAGAGACTTCTGTGGGGCCAGCCTGAGGGAGAGAAGGGGAGAGGAGAGGGTCTATGGGGCCAGTGAGGGAGAGAAGGGGAGAGGAGAGGCTTCTGTGGGGCCAGCCTGAGGGAGAGAAGGGGAGAGGAGAGGCTTCTGGGGCCAGCCTGAGGGAGAGAAGGGGAGAGGAGAGGCTTCTGTGGGGCCAGCCTGAGGGAGAGAAGGGGTGAGGAGAGGCTTCTATGGGACCAGCCTGAGGGAGAGAAGGGGAGAGGAGAGGCTTCTATGGGACCAGCCTGAGGGAGAGAAGGGGAGAGGAGAGGCTTCTGTGGGGCCAGCCTGAGGGAGAGAAGGGGTGAGGAGAGGCTTCTATGGGACCAGCCTGAGGGAGAGAAGGGGAGAGGAGAGGCTTCTGTGGGGCCAGCCTGAGGGAGAGAAGGGGAGAGGAGAGGCTTCTATGGGACCAGCCTGAGGGAGAGAAGGGGTGAGGAGAGGCTTCTGTGGGGCCAGCTTGAGGGAGAGAAGGGGAGAGGAGAGGCTTCTGTGGGGCCAGCCTGAGGGAGAGAAGGGGAGCGGCTTCTGTGGGGCCAGCCTGAGGGAGAGAAGGGGAGAGGAGAGGCTTCTGGGGCCAGCCTGAGGGAGAGAAGGGGAGAGGAGAGGGTCTATGGGGCCAGTGAGGGAGAGAAGGGGAGAGGAGAGACTTCTGTGGGGCCAGCCTGAGGGAGAGAAGGGGAGAGGAGAGGGTCTATGGGGCCAGTGAGGGAGAGAAGGGGAGAGGAGAGGCTTCTGTGGGGCCAGCCTGAGGGAGAGAAGGGGAGAGGAGAGGGTCTATGGGGCCAGTGAGGGAGAGAAGGGGAGAGGAGAGGCTTCTGTGGGGCCAGCCTGAGGGAGAGAAGGGGAGAGGAGAGGCTTCTGGGGCCAGCCTGAGGGAGAGAAGGGGTGAGGAGAGGCTTCTATGGGACCAGCCTGAGGGAGAGAAGGGGAGAGGAGAGGCTTCTATGGGACCAGCCTGAGGGAGAGAAGGGGAGAGGAGAGGCTTCTGTGGGGCCAGCCTGAGGGAGAGAAGGGGAGAGGAGAGGCTTCTGGGGCCAGCCTGAGGGAGAGAAGGGGTGAGGAGAGGCTTCTATGGGACCAGCCTGAGGGAGAGAAGGGGAGAGGAGAGGCTTCTATGGGACCAGCCTGAGGGAGAGAAGGGGAGAGGAGAGGCTTCTGTGGGGCCAGCCTGAGGGAGAGAAGGGGTGAGGAGAGGCTTCTGTGGGGCCAGCCTGAGGGAGAGAAGGGGAGCGGCTTCTGTGGGGCCAGCCTGAGGGAGAGAAGCGGAGAGGAGAAGCCCAATCATAGTTTCATAGCAGAGCACAGGTATTCAGCTAGTGGGGTCATATTTTGCTCGTCCCCTACTTAATCCTTCACGAGCAGTGAGAGGACAAAGCAGAACCATAAATGATGGTCAGGAAAAGACTTTGCAAAATTCCCACAGAGTGGGGAGGGGGAGAGGAATTCCCTGTTTTTTTTCTCCCCCTCCCCCTTGTTTTCCTGCTTTAGGGATTTTCAATCCCTGGGAGCCTTTCCTTCATTTAAGGACCAGCGACTTATTGAAGTAACCCCACAATAGAATATTGCATGTTTTCAGCACTAGGATGCCTGCATTTCAATAAAACTCCATAAAATATTCTAATGTTTTTAGTGCACCGGGTTTTTTTTGGGAGCAACTGCTCTACTTGGGAGCCAGTGCTTCTGCAGGAGGTACCCCAGGGAGGTGACTTGGAGAGGAACCCACAGGAAAAGCAATCCAACTCCCGTTTCCCTGGAGGGAATTCCATCAGCAGATGCTATGGACCGTCTTCCCTTGGTTGCCATGGAGACGCAGCCTCCGCTCAGCTCACAGATGTACTTTAAGGATCTCTTCTGCATTTTTTCCTCCCCATTGAGAGCTTCATGGGATTGGGTGTGTGTGGGTGTTCAGCTCCTCAATCTGTAATTTCAGGGTGGCCTTTAGTCCCAAGCAGGGAGGACTGTGTCTCTGAGCATAAGCAGAGGGCCTTAAACCTCCCTCTCCCTTTCCTCCTCTCATTGCCGCCAGAAGTGATGGGGATTTAGATGCTGGCTTTGGAGATAAAATCGAATCCCAGCATCTCTTGCAAACACAGCCTAGGGTTAGGAGAGGAATGCAAAGTAATGGAAGGTTGGCAGCACCTGGAAGATCTTTATCTGGGTTTGGAAGCTAAGCAGGGTCAGGCTTGGTTATTATCTGGAGGGGCGCCCAGCCAAGATAAGAAAATTGGGGGAGAAAAATCCGGAAGAAATCGCCTGCCCATAAATGCTGTAAAGGATTTTAGAGATGCTAAAACTCTACAGGAAGGGAGAACTTGGGGAAGAGATTACAGATACAGATAGTCCTCGATTTACAACAGTTCGTTTAGTGACTGTTCAAAGTTACAACGGCACTGCCAAAAGTGACTTATGATGGTTTTTCACAGTTACGACCTTTGAGGCATCCCTATGGCCCCATGATCAGAATTTGGACGCTTGGCAACTAGTTCACATTTGTAATGGTCGCAGGGTCCCCGGGGGGGGAGGGGTCACGTGATCCCCTTTTGCGACCTTCTGACAAGCAAAGTCAACGGAGGAAGTTGGATTTACTTAAAAACCGCATGACTAACTTATCAACCGCAGTGACTCCACTGTGGGAAAGGAGATCGTAAAATGGGGCAAAACGCACCTAACATTCGCCTCGCGTACTAGCATAAATTTTGGGCTCGATTGTGGTGGTTAAGCCAAGGGCTACCTGTAGTCCTCGACTTATGACCGCAACTTTCCATGGCTGAGCAAATTAAGGTGGAGTCGCACCCGATTTTAACGTCTTTTTTGGCCACGGTTGTTGTACGCATCACTGCAGTTGCTAAGTGAATCATGAAGTTGTTAAATGAATCTGGCTTGACTTTGCCAGCTAGGACGGTTGCACATGGTGATCACAGGTCTCTGGGATGTTACAACCGTCATAAATCCATGCCAGATTCCCCCTACCTGATTTTGATCACATGACCATGGGAATTCTGTGACGGTTACAAGTGCGAGGACCAGACGTAAGTCGCTTTCTTCAGTGCCACCGTAACTTTGAAGGAGTGGTTGTAAGTCCAGGACTACCTAGTACCCCCTTCCAGATAGAAGGAAGGCTGAGAAAGAAACTCAAGATAACGGAGCCTTGATTTACTTTAGTATAAGGACAGAGAAAAACTTAGATAACTTAAGATCCTGCCATCGTACCTCCACTTTAATAAAGCGACATTCCTGCAATCCATGCCTCCTGCCCGGTCCTACCTCGCAGGGCTGATGGTAGAAACCACCCCGGATGCCATTATGAGTTGAGTTTGAGCCAGAGGAGACATTCTTGTTGATGCCCTCGAGGGCTTTGCCTCACAAACCAAGCAGAGAGAGAGACCTGTCTCGTCTCGGGATGGGAGACCACCAGGTAATGTCTCTGCTATTGATTAAACGCAGGGGAAATTGCAATACAGATCCTGGGAACACAGCAACAACACACACTCCCTCCTAACCCGTCAGTGAAAATATGGATTTTGCCCAGGAAGCTATCTCAACCTTGATTTGTAGGAAATTAGATTTTTATTTATTTTACAGATGGTTTTTTTCCCCCGGTCTGATCTTCCTGCAGCCTGCTGCTTGGGAGTGAAAACTTGCTGTCGTTAAAGGAAAAGGGAATTAAAAGTCACTTTTATTTTTGATCTGGGCCACGATCCAGTCTGTTTCAGCCCTGCCTTTTATCCCTTGCTTCAGAAGTGTGCACTGGACATTTTCGGCCCAGCATTTGAGGAAATAATCAGGGTTTTCTACCGGCTTTTTTCTCACCCCACTTTGGAAAAAAAACAACAACCGAACCTTCTTTGAGCTCTTTCGATGTGAAACTCCCAACAGGAAAAGAAAAAATCTGCCATCTGTGCCCTTTTTCTCCTGGTCTCCTCCCATCCCCTCTTGGTTGCTCTCGTCAAGGTAGCTTAATAAATATATTAACAAAGCAAAGACAGTCCCGAGAGTGATAGGCGCCTTGGGTGCAATCCCAAAACATCTGGAGCATCTCTGGAACACCACTGGCATTGACAAAATCCCCATCCGTCAATTGCAAAAGGCAGCTTGTCTCGGAAGAGCTCGCATCCATTCCTCATTCCGGTCAACCTCTTATTGTTTTTGCTAAACCATTCCAGATTTGAGTCACAGATGGCAGATATTTTTTCCACTCTGGGTTTCTTTCTTTCTTTCTTTCTTTCTTTCTTTCTTTCTCTCTTTCTTTCTTTCTTTCTTTCTTTCTTTCTTTCTTTCTTTCTTCCTTCCTTCCTTCCTTCCTTCCTCCCTCCCTCCCTCCCTCCCTCCCTCCCTTTCTCTCTCTCTTTCTCTTTCTTTCTTTCCTTCCTTCCTTCCTCCCTCTTAGTTTCCTTTCTTCCTTTGTCCCGCCCTCCCTCCTTCCTTCCACTTCCCTCCTTCCCTCCCATCCTCCCTCTCCTTTCCTTCCTTCTTTCCTTTCTTCCTTTATTTCCCTTTTTTCTTCCTTCCTTTCCTCCTTTTCCTTCCTTTTCCTTTCCTTCCTTCCGCCTGCGCTCCCTCCTTCCTTCCACTTCCTTCCTTCCTCCCTGCCTCCCTCATTCCTTTCCTTCTTTCCCTCCCTCCTTCCTTCCCCCTTCTTCCTTCCTTCCTTCCTTCCTTCCTTTCTCTCTCTCTGTTTGAGGGTATCCTGTTTCTCCCAATAAACCTACTTTCTCCCTCTCTTGTTTCCTTTGTCTTTAAAACCCCCCAGCTGCTCCTTCACAGTAGCTAGTCCAAATTAACATTATTCCCTCTCCTCCTCCTTGCCTACTCTCCTTCCTCCCACAAGCTAACAAGCTCTGCTTTGATTAACCTTAACCAGTAGTTTTAACTAGATGCTAATTCTTCCTTTAGATAATGTGTTTAACCTCTTCCTTAATTGGTAACTAAATCTAACTAGATCCTTAACCAGCTTTAACCACCTAACCCCCCTTTCCCACTCTAATCAGAAATAATAATCACATCGTTTTTATTCCAGATCCTGAAAATGGTGCATTTGGGATAACATGGAAGGAGGGAGAACGAAAGAAAAAGAAACTGAGGGAGGAAATGAAAAAGCAAAAAATGAATAGTTCGTGAATCTGCAAGAGGACAAAAAGCTTTGTGGGAGGGTGGAATTGGTATTATTCTTGCTTGTCCTGCAGATATTATTCATAAATTTTGGCAAGTCAGACCACTGTGGGGACATTTAAAAATATTTGCATGGGCCATCAAAAATTAGACAGTCTCTGTGATGCCCAGGGAACCTGGATCCAGAAAAATAATCCGTGAAATCCTTTGCTTTGTTTTCAGGATTGGGGTAAAAGAAAAAAGAAAAGAAAAACCCTTTTTTGAGAATTTTACAAAATATACTTCTTGACTGAGAAATAAACCTTGGAAAGCCAGTGGGAGAAAGGACAAGGGTGATGTTTCCCAGGCTAACAACATTTATTGCCCACAGAGTGAGTGGAAGGCTAAACCAGGCATAATTGCACTCTGGGCTACGCTAGGAGGGCAGTGGGGAAAGAAGAGTTTCTGGTCATGTGCAGAGGGCCTCCCTTCGCCAAGAAACCGCTTTATGGCATTTTACAAGCTAGGCAATGCTACTCAGTCTCAGCTTTTTAAAATAAGTCAGATTCTCCCCACCCCCACCCACAATGTGGTTCTCTTAGTAACACCGAGGATAAACCAACTTCTGAGTTCTGCTAATTGCCAAAGTTTTTTCTGCAAGTTTCCTGGGTAACCAAAAAAAAAAAAAGGAAATTATATTCTCCTTTTGGTCCTCAAAATCTCCTAATTTTTCCCCTGCACACTCACAGAAGCGAAGGCTATTTTTATTTTTAATTTTTTTTGCAAAGCAGATCCACTTAAGTTCCTAGTCCTCATGAGTCTGAGTCAAGATCTGGATCGAAATAGGGCTTGATCTTAAATCTTATATGAATTATTATTATATTTTTGCAACAGCCAGGGTAAGTAAGGAACAAGTAAGAGGCAAAATTATTAATTTTTGTTCTCTAAAACTCGGAGATTTTACTCCAATTATAGTAGCCCATGTCCCCCCCCCATCTTCATTCCCCCTTAACCAAAGTGGACATAGGTACCAAAAACTAAATTGCAGGTAGTCCTCAACGTATGGCCACAACGGAGAGCAGAATTTCCGTCGTTCAGCAAGGCAGGTTATTAAGGGACCGGCATCTGACTTTTATGACCTTTCTTGCCATGGGTCATTAAGTGAATCCAGTTTCTCCCCACCCCCCCTTGACGTTGCTCATGGGAATCTGGCTAGGACGGTCGCAAATGGTGAATCACATGCCCCCAGGATGCGACAACCGTCATAACTACACACCAGTTTGCCAGGCACCGAAATGTTGATCAGGTCTCCGTAGAGATGCAGCGATGGTCGTAAGTGCGAGTTGCAAGTCGCCTTTTTTTCAGGGCCGTGGTAACTTTGAACGGTCACTGAACGGATGGTCGTAAATTGAGGACTACCTCTAAGTGTCCCCCCACCCCACCCCAAACCATGCCTCGGAGAAGTAGCCTCAGAAACTCACTCGCCCATTTTTCTCCTGGATGCCTTCCTTCCTCCCACTGGCTAGTCCTGAAAGAAAAAGAAAAAAAAAATCCTGTTTGTTCCCCCACTTGGCTTTTCACTTCTGTGTTTGTTGTTCTTTTTTTTTTTGTTTGTTTGTTTTGTGTTTCTTTTTCTTACAGAAGGTACTCCAATCCGAGGTAAGATCCCCTTGCTTTGTGCTGGAGAGCACAATTACCCCTTTCCTTAAAAACAAAAAACAAAAAAACCCCGTTTCCTCTCAATTATAACCAGTTATTGTTCCATGTAGTTGCGTGGCCTGTTGTTGTTGTTTCTCTTCCCAATACAGAATTGTGTTTCCTTGTCACTGTTGGAAAATGTCTTTTCCTGCCTTCTGTGCATCTCCTCTGTTTTCTGTTCCTTCCCTTTTTATTGCCCTCCTGCCCTCTGAATTCTGACTTATTTCCCAGCACACGTATAATATCACCCTATATATAAAAATATCTATAAGAAATAGAAATATATATTTATATATATATCTCCTCTGTGTTTGTGTATGTATATATGTATACAATAGTGGCCAAATTTGTGGAAACCTTTTGGGAAAAGTGTATTTTTGAGGTTTGATGGCTAATAACACCACTTTTGTTTTTGGGAGTTTCAAGATAATCCTATTCCACTGCTGGAATGGCCTGGGAATAGCCCAGACCTTCTTAACCCAATTGAAAATCTATGGAGCCGACTAAAGAAACTTGTTAGTCAGAAGCGACCCAGCAACCAAACCCAGTTAATAGAAGCCATCATTCAATCTTGGTTTCACATTATAACAGTTGCAGACTAAAAGATTTGGTTCACTCCATGGGAAAACGTTGTAAGGCCGTAATTCATACTAAAGGTTATCCAACTAAATATTAACTGGTGATAATTTTTGTATCTCTCATTTTTTCTATGGTGATAATTTTTGTATATCTCATTTTTTTCTATGTGTTTCACTTTTCTTCTTTCTACTGTAACTGCTATTCTAATAGCAAATCCTTCCTAAAAATGATTGCGTTACATTCTTGATTAAATTATCTTTCCATTGATATATAATTTTATGGTTACTACTAAAAAAAAAGTGGTTTTATTAGCTAGTTTTAGAAAATACACTTTTCCCAAAAAGGTTTCCACAATTTTGGCCACGACTGTATATATGTGTGAGTGTGTGTATATGTGTATATACATACACTCACACACACAAACATATACATATATACACACACATACATATTCACAGACACAATTACACACACACACAGAGGAAAATATATATGGTTCCTTCTGAAACGTTCTCTTTTCTCCTGGCTGGATGGACTGAGTCACCTCTGACAAGGGGGGTGGAAGACTTCTTAAATGCTTGTCTTATTTGCAATTTATGGTCCTGCAGGTTTAAAAAGCTGGTTTCTCTGATGCTTGGATGGGTGTAGACATGTCTGGTTTGTTTTTTTTTTGTTTGTTTGTTTTGGTGTGGGTATCTAAGAATAACCCTTTTCCACTTTCCACCGAGATGACAAGTGTTAATTTGACACAGCTCCGCAGTGAAGGACACAAGAAGTGGGATTTTTATTTTATTTTTTTAATGAAATCGCAGTGGTATTTTTTGGTGTGAAAAAAAAAAAAACCAGAAGGAGAAATCAATGCTGGAAATATAAGAGACGTACCGAATCAGAACAAAACAAGTTTAAAAATAAAATGCAGAAGCCAATTTTTCCTGATACCTTTGGAATCCTCTCTGAAGATGGAGGATTCATTTTTAGCTACCTTGCTAAATAGCAGAAAATTAACCCTACCCTAATTCGGATGGTCCAAAGACCAAATCTTGAAGATCAGCAGAAAAAAAATTAAAAAGTTATTTCTGCTGCTTCTTTCCAGATAGGAAGAATTTGCAATGTTGCTGTGATCCATCAGGGCCAGTGGTGGGATTCAGCCGGTTCGGGCCAGTTCAGGTGCATCGGTAGTTAAATTGCCGGCTGGCCTCACCCCGCTCCTTTCAGGAGTCCCCCCGCGCCCCATTTTGGCTCCCAGGTAAGTGCAGGGAGACCTACTAGACCCAAAATGGGGCGCTGGGGGTGCAGGAGGCCAAGTGCTGCCTGTCACACCCCATGGCCACGCCCACCCAGCCGGTCATTAGGGCAGAGAACCGGTTGTTAAATTATCTGAATCCCACCACTGATCAGAGCTATTTCCAAGATAATTTTATTAAGAGCCTCCATGCACGGGGCAGTCAACCTTGGATTGTGAGATGCTGAGGACGAGGAAGGGTTCATGATTTGGTGGCGGAACTTCCATAACTCTGCCTCCATTCATAGAGACAGTCAACCTTGAGCTTCCGTGCATAGGGGCAGTCAACCTTGAGTCGTGAGATCCTGAGGACCAGGAACTTTGAAGGGTTCATGATATGGTGGTCGATTTTCCATAACTCCTGAGGACAGATGAAATGGCCTTGAGGGGTAGGAGGAAGATAAAGGGAAGCCCAAGTCTAGGGTAGGACTGTAACATATGCAAATGTCTCAGGTGAGGCCCACCCTAGATCAGCAAAGATAGGGAGGTGGAAGCACATTCAGATTCTGTTACTATAACTTTATAATAAAGGTAATATTTGTCTGCATCATTGTTTTTCAACCTGGGCCCCTTTAAGATTTGTGGACTTCAACTCCCAGAATTCTATGCTGAGTGGAGTATTCTGGGAGTTGAAGTCCACACATCTTAAAGTTGCACAGATTAAAAACACGGCTTTGGTTTGCAAGAACTTTCCTTGGAGATGGAACATTGCAATACACTGATTTTACTGACAGTGGGAAAAATGCTACGTTCTTAACCAAAGCCATATAGCATCCCAAAAGCTGTTTGGTTCATGGGTTGTTTTTTTCCTTCCCTGTTGTTGCTTTGGGACGTGACCAAACCCAACCTGGCAGCTGGAATAACCACAGAATAACCGTCTTGCGGTTGTGGCTGTTTAAAGCTGAAGAGGGAAGTATATTGGATTGCAGGAAAGAGTTAAGCACAGGAATAAATTGCATTGGTGTTCTCCATGCTTGGCTGTTTTCTGTTTCATGACCCAACTAGAAAACATCATCAGCGCTAGAAGGATGTGAGGTGGACTCACATTTTATATTTATTGATATGTTGTTCAAAATCAAAAAACTAAAAAGGAAACCAAAGGCCTAAAACATCTTCCCATCATCAATCAATACCCAGATAAGCAGGGATTAGCACCTGACAAACAAACTAGAAACGATACCCTAATCAAGAAACTACTAGCGAGGAAAACCACACTCCCATCAGCACTGACAAGGCAAGGATATAAATAGAGCCTTGGTAGTACAGTGGTCTAAGGCACCCTGTTATTAAGCTGGTTATTAAGACCAGATGCCTGCAATTACTGCAGGTTCGAATCTCGCCAAAGGCTCAAGGTTGACTCAGCCTTCCATCCTTTCTAAGGTAGGTAAATTGAGGACCCAGTTTGTGGGGACAATAAGCTGACTTTGTATAAATATACAAAAGAATAAAGGCTATTGCTTAGCGCATTGTAAGCCGCCCTGAGTCTCCGGAGAAGGGCGGCATATAAATAAAAAAAAAAAAAAAAAGAGAGCAACTCCCACTCCCTTTTAGCACTGATGACGTTACCTAGTTGGATCATGAGACGTTTGCAAAAAAAAAAAGAAAATCATCTAGCTCAGAGAGCACCAAGGATCCCACAGTTCAACCCTGAGCTCCGGATATGCTATCGGTAATAATTGGTGCGTTCGGCATATTAGAGCCGTTTCTCCCTTTTGTGCCCGATCTGCCCTCGGTCGACAATTAACATATTTCTCGGCATCTCCTCTTTCCTTTTTGTCTTGTTGTCTCTTCCCTGCCAGGTGGCCTTCAGATCGAGAGCAGCGAAGAGACAGACCAGGGTAAATATGAGTGCGTCGCCAGCAACAGTGCCGGAGTGCGTTATTCTTCGCCCGCCAACCTATATGTGAGAGGTAGGGAGCGCCGTGACTCATAAGAATGGCAAATGTGACCCCTGCCCGTCCTTAACACGCATGCACACAGACACACCAAGGTCTTTCGGGAACCTTGCGTGGCCTTTTTACGAGATGGAAGAAGTCGGGCTGAAGGCCTCAAAGGAAAGAAAGGTTTAGTTAATTGGAGTCCTAGTGGACGGTCATTTAAAAATGAGACAACAGTCAATCAGAATGGAGCTGGAAGGGACCTTGGAGGTCTTCTAGTCCAGCCCCCTGCTTAAGCAGGAGATCCTGTACTGTCCCAGACAAGTAGCTGTCCAGTCTCTTAGCAGAGCACACTTTCAAATTGAAACACACTTCCAACAATGAGAAACTCCTGTCTCTAACAACAGTGCTTGTTATTCTCATTTTTATGATATTAATGAGGTAGGCTGGGGACGTTCGGGGAGCAGCGGGTTATCTCTTCAACGAATCTATTAAATATAATAGAATAAAAGAGTTGGGAGGGACCTTGGAGGTCTTCTGGTCCAACTCCCTTCTCAAGCAGGAAACCCTCTACCATTTCAGCCAAATGGTTATCCAACCTCTTCTTAAAAACCTCCTGTAATGGAGCACCCACAACTTCTGGAGGCAAGTTGTTCCACTGATTAATTGTTTTCACTGTCAGGAAATTTTTCCTTAGTTCTAGATTGCTTTTCTCCTTGATTAGTTTCCATCCACTGCTTTTTGTCCTGCCTTTGGGTGTTTTGGAAGATAAATTGACTCCCTCCTCTTTGTGGTGGCCCCTCAAATCCTGGAATACATGTCCCCCCCTTAGTCCTTCTTTTCTCTAGACTGGCCATATCCAAATCCTGCAACCGTTCTTCATGTGTTTTAGTCTCCAGGCCTATCTAAGCCAACGCGGTCCTAAGCTGCATTAACAGAGGGATAGAATCAAGATCATGTGAAGTTCTAGTACCGCTTTACACAGCTTTAATAAGATCACACCTGGAGTACGGCATCCAGTTCTGGTCAGCACAATATAAAAAAGGTATTGAGATTCTGGAACAAGTACATAGAAGAGCAACTGAGATAATTAGGGGACTGGAGGCTGAAACATATGAAGAAGGGTTGCAGGAATTGGGTATGTCCAGTGTAAAGAAAAGAAGAATTACGGGCGACACGATAGCAGTATTCCAGTATTTGAGGGGCTGCCCCAAAGAAGAGGGGGTCTATTTATTTTCCAAAGCACCCGAAGGCAGGACAAGAAGCAATGGATGGAGACAAATCAAGGAGAGAAGCAACCTAGAACTAAGGAGAAAGTTGTGAATGCTCCATCACGGGGGGCTTTCCAAAAGAGACTGGACCGCCATTTGTGTGAAATGGTATAGGCCAGGGTCTCTTGCTCGAGCAGGGGGTTGGACTAGAAGACCTCTAAGGTCCCTTCCAACTGTGTTATTCTATGTTCATGATCCAGAGATTCTTTCAGGAGGAAGAACAACAACTTTGTGAAAATTAGCCATCGGGGACTATCCAATAATGTTGATTGGACCACGTTCAAGGGAAATGTGGAATAGCATTCAGGTAGTCCTCGACTTATGACACTAATTAGAACCACAATGTCTGTCGCTAAGCACACCATCATTAAGTGAGTCATCACACGACCCTGCCCAATTTTGCTATCTTTTTTGCCGCAGTCCCATGGCGGGGAGCAGAATTTTCTATTGCTAAACAAGACGGTTGTTAAGCAAGTAACAGCTGTGTTACTCCCTTAACAACCACAGTAATTCACTTAGTAACTGTGGCAAGAGAGGTCATAAAATGGGGCCGAACTCACTTGACAACCGTCTTGTTTAGCAACAGAAATGTTGGGCTCACTTGTGGCCGTTAGTCGAGAATGACCCATACAGACTAGAATCTAACCCCAGAAGCAGATTTTTGAAGAGAAGCAATTGCAGGTAATCCTCGACTTACGACTACACTTGGGACCAGACATTCAATTACAAAGCAGTGCAGAAATTAAGTGAATCGTGCTCAATTTTACACCTTTTTTTTTGCTACCATTGTTAAGTGAGTCTGGGGTTGTTAGTGAATCCAGCGTCCCCCATTGACTCAGCTTATCGGAAGCCACCTGGGAATGTCACATATGGCCATCACGTCACTCCAAGATGTGCAACCAACATAAATACTTGCCGGTTGCCAAGTGCCCGGATTTTGATCATGACTGTGACGGTTTTAAGTACAAGGAGTCAGTTACAAGTCACATTTTTCAGCACCATCATAACTTAGAATGGTTCACTTAAGGAGTGGTCATAAGTCGTGGATTACCAGTAAATGGGAAGAATTCTGTCCCTCAGTGAAATCTGTAGGGAGCATTTGAAGATGAGAGTTATCCTTTCAAAGGTTTAAAATTCAAGGAATTTTTAATTCCTACGTCTTCCCAAGAGTTATCCAGGTTAAACTTAGGTTTTTAAGAAGAGACTAGACAGTCACTTATTTGAAATAGTATAGGTTCTTCTGCTTGAGCAGGGGGCTGGACTAAATGACCTCCAAGGTCCCTTCCAGCTCTATTCTATTCTATTATCAAAGCGAGAACCAACCTAAAACTAAGGAGAATTTTCCTGACGGTAAGAAGAATTAACCAGTGGAACGACGTCACTAGAAGTTGTGAATGCTCCAACACTGAAAGTTTTTAAGAAGAGATTGGACCGCCATTGGTCTGGAATGATATAGGATCTCCTGCTTGAGCAGGGGGTTGGACTAGAAGGCCTCCAAGGTCCCTTCCAATTCTGTTTTTCTGCTAGTTGTATCTCCCACAGAGGATGCTTGGTATCCCAACGGCCCAATAAATTGCAAATTTGTTCGTTCGCTTTTCTGTGCACGAAATTTTGGTAGCAGAATGTGGGGCTGCCTCAGATGAAAATTTACTGTGAGGATAAAAACACCTGCCTTTTGTAAGGTGCCTTGTTAAGTAAGCCCCAGGAAAAAAAATATCCAGCTGAACAACACAATTTTCCTCCAAGAAAGCATTATTTTCAAAATATTCACTGGAAATGAGTTAGGGAAAGAACCAAAATGCAGGTTCTTCGGAATACAGATAGTCCTGGATTAGCGACCAGAACTTCCATCGCTAAGTGAGGCGATTCGTATCCGATTTTAACGACATTTTTTTTTTGCTGCAGTCATTAAGTGAATCACACGGTCGTGAAGTAAATCCGGCTTCTAGGAAAGTTGCGAATGGCGATTATGTGACTCTGCATCAACGAGGGGTCCTCGATGCTCTCTGAGCTTGGTTGTTTTCTTGCAGATGTTTCATTACCCAAACATCATCAGTGCCAGGAAGGACTGGAGTTTGCTCTCAAACCGTTGTAGCACTGATGATGTTACCTAGTTGGGTAATGAAATGTCTGCAAGAAAACAACCAAGCTCAGAGAGCACCAAGGACCCCTTCATTTCAATGCACAAACTACAAATTTTCTCCTTTATTGATACTGTCATAAATATATGCCAGTTGCCAACATGCCTGAATTTTGATCAAATGACAATGGAGACGTTGTGATGGTCATAAAGGGGCAGTTGTGAGTCACTTTTTTCAATGCCATTGCAACTTCGGACAGGCACTAAACAAACAGTCGTAAATAGAGGACTATCTGTATTCTCAGAAGAGAGGCGGTGTTCATTCTTGGCCTTTGTTTAGCCTACCCATAGGTCTAACCACAAATTTCCAACATTTAGAATTGACAAATCAATCTGAACTGAATCAGTTAATTTTCCCCCTGCACACAGGCCTACCATATTTTTCAGACTATAAGACACAATTTTTTGTCTCCCAAAAGGGGGTGAAAATGTCTGTGTGTCTTACAGACCGAATATTGCCAAAGCCCTGCCCACCTGACGGCCATTTTATGGCCTCTGCACTCACCCTTTTCGGGCCTTTTTTCAGTCCATTTTTTTAGGCTTTTTATGGCCTGATTTCAAGGCTTTTTTCGTCCCGTTTTGTGGGCTTTTTTTGGCCTGTTTTCGAGGCTTTTTTTGGCCCGTTTTCCCCCCGGAATAAATGGTCCGAATAAATGGCCTCGAAAATGAGCTGAAAAAAGCTCAAAAAACGGGACAAAAAAAGCCTCGAAAACAGGCCAAAAAAAGGGCTGAAAATTGGGCGCACGGAGGCCAAAAACGTTTTTTTGTTGTTTTCCTCTTCTAAATTTAGGTGCATCTTATAGTCAGGTACGTCTTCTAGTCTGAAAAATATGGTATTTTTTAAAAATCTGGCTGAAAGTCTCTCCTTGAATTTTGGGATGTTGGAAAGTAGGGAAGTTTTCAGGAGTTTCAATAGCTATTCATCCCCCTCAACCCCCTCAAAAACCTCCCACAAAAACTACCATTTGTCCCATGAAAGTCAGATTAGCCATTGGATAGGCTCATGAATGTTTTTTAAAAAAATTCTTTTCATGGCTGGCCACCATGAAGTTACAGGAGGCTTGATGAGGCTGTGACCTTCAGACGTTCTTTCAGAACATTTCACTGGTTTTTCACCCATATTTTTCACACCCTTCCCTTCCTTGCACACCTATGCCATTTTTTTTTAAAAAAAGTGCATTTGTTACTGTTTATTGACATGATAATAATGAGGTATATATTGTCTCTGTTGCTTATTGTCTCTTTGGAACTTTGGCTTCACACTGCAAAGGATGAAGTGTAGTTTTTTGGGGCAGAACTGCAGGATTTTTTCCCCCCTTGGTTACAGTCTCTTAGTTTTATTTTTATTTATTTATTAAATTTATTTGCCGAGTGGTGCGGTGGCCTAGAGGTGGAGCTCTCACCTCACAATCAGGAGGCTGTGAGTTCAATCCTATTGTAGAGGCAGATATTTCTGTCTCTGGGCAGGATGAGAATATATCTGCTAAATATAACTCCTCATTGGTGACAGGAAGGGCATCCGGCCAGTAAACACTCAGCTCCATTCAGTTGCCCAAACTCTACCCCACATTAAAACGGAGATGATGATGATGATAATGATTAAATTTATTTGACACCCGTCTCGTTTCAAAGAGACTCCGGACAGCTTACAGCATAAGAAACATTTTAAAAGACCTTAATATCATCAGATGCAAAATGACAAAGTGACAAGCCTTGAAAATGAGCTGGCAATCCCAGGATTTGTGCGGGCGGTCATTTGAATTCTGCAATGCAGAAACAATTCCTTCAGTATCATCTATGTACAGACCTGAAATTATTTCATTCCCGCTGGAGATAATGCTGGAATATCAGGCTGTCCTGAAAATCTTGATCCTGAAATTTATTTATCTATTTAAAAATCCTACCAGAATTCACACTTGGTGCAGTGGTGCTTATTTGGTCAGCACACCAAAAAGCAACGTACAAAGATTACAAATGTTTGAATGCTTACAAGTGTGAATGAAACAAATTCACCGCTCCAAACTTAACTGGATGGGGTAAACCGGCATGTCCCACATCTGCAAATGTACACAAGAGCCGATTCTATTTGAACCCCTCTTTTAAGAGGCTTCGTGGAGACTTTTGTCCCAGTTTAAAATGGGGTCCGATTTCCATGGAGCGAACTCTAGCTAACTTGGAAGCCTTGCAGGTTAATTTGGGTTGATATCTCCCCAAGGATTGAATTGGGGGGGGAGATATGCGGGGGGCAGGAGGGGGTTTTCTACGCCTTGTTTTTCCCTCTTCGTTGTCGCTGCACTCAAAATTTCTTGATGTTTTTTTCTTGACTGTTTCTTCCCGTAACATGCTTGTTTCTCTTAATGACTTTTGGGGTTTGCGGGTGGGGGCATGTGTGTGAAGGGAATAAGAGCTCCAGTTATCATTTCCTTTTCTTTGGGGGGGGTTCCCTAAACAGCAAAAGAGGTCTGGTTTCCACCCCTCCTTTTTTCTTTTCTTTCTTTCTTTCTTTTTCTTTTTCTTTTTTTTTTTTGGTTAAGTTTGTGGCGGGGAAGAAGATTCAAAGGAATTGGGGTTCGAAGCATGTTCATATGGACGCGAGGCTCCCATCACACGTCTTCCCCTTTAATTCGGCGAGATTGGACTGATTCAAAGATATGGAAAATTGCATTCTCCCTCCCTCCCCCTCCCTAAAAATTCAGAATTGGAGGGTTCGACAAATTTGGGTTTTTTTGCTAACTCGAGCCAAATTGCGTTGGTCCGTTTGCAACCTGCGTTTCTAGGATGTGACTCCCAAACCCATGTGGACATGCCTCGAATGGGTGTCAGAATCTTACTTGGCCCTGCCTGAAATATTTTGGTGGACCGCGGAAGAGCTCTAAACCCACGGTGAGGACCCCCACGGTGACGGAGGTGGTGGGAATCCGGTTTCTCCCGGGGTGCCACACTGTCCTTGTTAATCTTTCTTTCCTTCAGCTGCAGGGGGTGATGGTGGGGGAGGAAGGGGGTGGGTGGGCAATCCAGCAGTGCCAGAGGGGCTTCCGAATTCTCGGGAGGGGGCTTCCATTAAACCCGGGGCCCGTCCGGGTTGATATGAGGCACCCCCTCCCCAGAGGCCTTCAACGTTCCTGGGCCCTCTCGGTGGTGGCCTTGATGGTTCGGAAGGAAAAAGGGTCGTATTGGAGATTTTTTTTTTTAAAGGAAAAAAAAGTTTTTTTTTATTTTTTTAAAGTTAAAAACGGAAAGAAAGAGAAAAAAGCAAATCGATTTGCGGTTGCCAGCCTTGAAAGGCCTTTTTTTACTCTCTCTGTGTTCCCTATTTTTCTCTCTTCTCATGTCATTGTGTTCCGCATCAAACCCCTTTAACATCCCTCAGAGCTACGAGAAGGTTGGTGTGGTTTTTTTTCTTTTTTTACTTTCTTTACCCACATTTTTACATTTCTTAAAGAGAGAAGTATATATATCTATTATATCTATAACCTTTATCTTTTTTTTATAAAAAAAAACGGCTACGATGATGACGATGATTTTAAAAAATATATATATATAAAATAAAATAAATAAGAAAGCTCTTATCGATAACAAAATATGTCTATTTTAAAAAAAATAAGGAAAAAAAATTAAGAAAAAAAAGAGAGAGAGAAAGAGAAAGAAAGCAAGAAAAAAATTCTCTGTCGATATCATTATTTAAAAATATCAAATCTAAGACGGTGGGCGAGATCTGCTCGTTCTCGCGTCTCGCCGGAGATGAGTTGAGTTGCATTGTGGGCCTCTCTCTGCATCCTTGGTAACGTTGCTGCGTTGTATGTGCACTTTTTTGTCCTCTGTACGGACGTTTGGGCCTGATGCATGATTAGAAGAATGTTAACAATGATCTTTGCATGCCGGTCCTTTTCTTTTCTTTTTTTTTAAAAAATATATTTTACATTTTTGTTTTGATGGCTTTATTATTATTATTTTAAAAAAAAATTCCTTTGGAGGAGGGTGTTTTTCCAACTGTGCGTATGTATGCGTGTGTATATATATCGATATATATCTATATCCATTTTTTAAAAAATATATTTTACATTTTTGGTTTTTTTTGTTCAGTGGATTTTCACCCACCCATCCTTCCAAGCTTTCCCTACCTGGTTCTCAATTTATTTATTTATTTGCTTTGGGGTTTTTTTTTTCTCTCTCTCTCTCTCTCTTTTTTTTAATTTGGGATTCATTGGTTTCGGATGTTGTGTTTTCTTTTTTTTTCTTTTTTCTTTTTTTAAGTTGGTTCGGCTATGCTGCAATTTATTCCAAATGCATTGTGGAAAAAATATATATATATATGAAAAGCCAGTGTTCCTGCTTTCCTTTCTACCCTCTCCGATTCTACCCCGTTTTCCATCCCTTTGATAATTGAAATGAGCCGGCAAGCCAAAACAACAAACATCACACAGTTCTAAAAGCTTTCCGAATTCCAGTGTGTAGGAGATTGGGTGGTTTGGCGTCTTTGTTCCCTTAACTGAGTCACGGGAATGGGATATGTGTGTTTTAGGAAGACAAATAAGGAGGCTGTTTGTCCAGCTGTGTAACACCCGGGAGTGTGTGGTCTAAATTCAATCTCAAACAGAATCGGTCCTGCATTGCAATGTTCACACCATCAGTACTGTTCTGTTGGGCTCCTCGCCCATCTGGTCCTCCATGAAAAAGAGCCGGATAAGAAAGAATGTCAGGGATTTCAAGCCTCTCTCTTCAACACAACTCTATAGTAGCCAAGGCATGGCAGCATTTTTAGGCACTGATTGGCTGTGGAGAGTGTGTGTGAAGCTGCACCTGTAGCTTCCTATCTCCTCCCTGACCAATAGGAAAAGGAGATAGCCACTGGGATGAAGCCTTGCCAGGACCCTCTTGTTGCAAGGGCTCATGGGATATTTTATTGATTTAGACATTTATTAAAATTTCTACCTTCCCCCCGCCACGCCCACCTCAGCTAAGAGACTCTTTTAATGAGAAGAGGGAGGGCTACTCATTGAAAAGAATGCAATATATATAGGTAGTCCTCGACTTACGACCGGAATTGAGCCTGGAATTATAATTGTTGAGGTTGTAAGTTGAGGCATCACATGACCAGACTCGATTTTTCAAGTCGATTTTGCCGTATTTTTTTGAATGGCAGTTGTTAAATGAACACTGCAGTCGTTAAGAAAATCAGTTTTCCCCAATGGGCATTTTTTAGCTGGAAGTAAATGTTGGAAACTGGCAATATGCATCACATAAACCATAATTGGTTAACTGCTTTTTAATTAAACCATGGTTTGGCTAACACAGTTTTGGTCGATATATATTTATTTATTTTAAAAATATCCTACTTAGAAATCAGCCATCTCCCTTACAGAGGGACACTTGGCTATAAATTGTCCCTTCCAGTCACAACTGAGGCAGAAAAACCGATTTCTGAGTGAAGAGGGCAGAATTTATCCATCTCTTCTTGAAATGCATCATTGAAATGATTGATTTAAAAAAAAAAAGAATTTGAGTTAAATTCTATGCAAAACGAAGCTGCTTCTGATAAAACTATTGAAGGCACCTTTAAGTGGTGTGTGGAGGTTCGTAGAAGAATTCATTTTACAGGCTTTAAAATTCTGATTCAATCCAGAGTATTTGTGGGTTGTGCGGAATGCACAAAAAACATCAAAGCTTGGATCATACCCTTGAGGCACTACCAATTTGACTTTTTTGACCATGACCTGTGGACAACCCTGGATTTAATCCTTACAGGAAAATTACTTACAGAATTTCACTTCAGACAGACCATGTACTGTGTGTGTTCACACAAAAGTGACTGGTAAAAAGAGAAATTGTGTGGTTTTTTTTTCTGTCCAGAAGGGTTAAAAAGATACAACTGTAAAAAAGTCTTTAGAGAGACTTCCATCTTCAATCATCGATTTCTCCAGGAGGGAAGGTAAAAATCAGTTTATAAAAATAATAAAGGCATATTAAATATAAAGGCATAATAATATGCATAAAATCAATCAATGAAAACAAATAAATGAACTGGTCTCCACCAACAGGTGATTTTAAGGGCCACAAGGTCAAGTTAAGACCCAAACCTGGCAACTTTAAGACTTCTGGGTTTCAATTGAAGTTCACATGTCTTAAAGTTGCCAAGACTGGACACCTCTGAGATGGATGGATGGGTGGATGGATAGGAAGGAAGGAAGGAAGGAAGGAAGGAGCTGGACAAACCATCACCTTATGTTTTCCTATTGTGCCATATCCCATTTTCTGCTCAGCTGTTATTCCCATTTCTTCAACTTTTAAAACCAAAAACCAAGAGAAAAAAGAGAAGAACAATTTACATTTTTCTAAAATTCTGAAACTGCTGTGTGATTTTTGTTGTCGTTGATATTTGTTTGAGAAATCCGGTGCAACCTTTTTTTTAAAAAAAAAAATCCCCCCCCTCTCTTTCTCTCCCTCTCTTTTTCTCTTTGCCTCTCTCTTTCTTCCTCCTCCTTCTTTTGTCTCACCATCTCTCCTTCTCTGAAGATGCAGAGAATTCCATGCTTAGATGCCTGGATACAGACATTAAAACACTCACACACACACACACACCCCCCAACAACAGTGACAAAAATACACACACTCATTATCTTGTCCCACATTCTTCCCTTTATTTACCAAGTTCAAAATGGGTTCCTAGAACTACAAAGCTTGTAAACGAGGTCTGTCCAACCTTGGTAAATTTAAAACTAGTGGACTTCAACTCCCAGAATTCCCCAGCTAGCCATGCTGGCTAGGGACTTTTGGGAGTTGAAGTCCACAAGTCTTAAAGTTGCCAAGTTTGGACACCTCCATTCTAAATGGACCTCAAGACCTTTTAGGAAACATTGCAAAGAATTATTCTTAATACAAGATATCCTTTCTTGGAGAGTATCGCATAAAGGATTATTAAGACACCAGCAGGGAACGCTCATTAAGATTGTGACATTAGGGGATTAGAAAACTCCCAACTCAAGGAAATATGTGGATAATTGGCTATTTTAATTTTCTGCTGAATAAGTGAGTTGCCATATGGAGTAGTGCGGAGGCCTAGAGGTGGAGGTGGAGGCTGTGAGTTCGATCCTAGGTAGAGGCAGATACTTCTCTCTCTGGGCACAATGAGAATATATATCTGCTGAACAAAACTCCGCACTGGCGACAGGAAAGGCATCTGGCCATTAAAACACTCTGCTAGCTTCATTCAGTTGCCCAGGCTCCACCCTGCAAGGGATTATGGGGTCATTAAAAAGATGATGATGATGATGAAGTGAGTTGCCATATGACTTAATTTAGCAGAGAACAGCCTCATTTTTGAAGGAAGGCACCATCGGTTTGAAAGAACCTAGAATTCTTTAGAACAGATCATGGTTATTCATGCTTGGTTGGACTCTTAATAAGCCAGGTTTCCCGTTGTGACTGTAATGTTAAGTAAGCGATAGATGAGGCCATTTGGATCTAGCCCAATCCCAAATCCACCTGGAAAAGCTAGACTTTTTCCAAAGTCCTTTAGTTCCATTTTTGGCGTAGAGAAGTTCATGTAAAGAAAACAGAATTGAAGACTAGGATGCTAATTTAAAGCAGAGATTGGGCAAATCAGCTGCATACTGTGGATTTTCTGGATGGCAAAATTGAAATATAGGCAGATTTGGTTTAATACTGGTTTGTTGAGGGCCCTAAACCAGGGGTGTCAAACTGGTGTCATCATGGCATCATCACAGGACGTATCAAGACTTTTTTCCCTCTTCGCTAAACCGGGTGGGGACGCATGATGCATCTGGCCCACGGGCCACGAGTTTGACAGCCCTGCCTTAAACCAAACAAACAGTATTCAGTGTTATGAATGAAGCCAGCCCAGGATTTCCATTATTTTAAAAAATAATAAGGATAAATGTTCAGTCTGAAATACCTTATTGCCATTCGCAGCTTTCCACAAAAATCCCGTATCACAAATTCACCCATTCATGCTTTTCTACAATAGGACATTAGTGTCCAGAAGAAACCTTGAGGGGATCTAATGATGTCTGTATTACAGCCTCATTGTGTAAATACAAGTTAGTCCTCGATTTACAATCACAATTGGGACCAGAATTTCCATGGCTTTAAGACTTCAAGATGGGTGGACTTCAGTTCCCAGAATTCCCCAGTCAGCACTGAATTCTGGGGAATTCTGGGAGTTGAAGTCCACCCATCTTAAAGTTGCCAAATTTGATTACCCCTGCTCAAAATGAAATCCATTTCCACCCTAGTATTCCATCTATTTTCTTTATTGGATCAAGTTTTTATTTATTTTTTTAATAAGTTTTTTTTTAACTTATTTACCTAATGACCATTTTGCCATTCCAAAATCCAAGAAAACCGGGGGGTTTTCCCCCCTGTTCCTCTGTCTCATATAACCCTTGATACTGAGGGAGGTATGTAGATATTAATAAGTGGCGGGAAAATGGCAGATCAATCTTTTCAGATTCCCCTCCATTTACTGCACAGAATCAAACAGTTTTAGGCAGGGGTCTCCAAAGTTGGAAACCTTTAAGTTGACAACCTATTCTCCAAAGCACCCGAAGGCAGAACAAGAAGCAATGGATGGAAACCAATCAAGGAGAGAAGCAACTTAGAACTAAGGAGAATTTTCCTGACAGTGAGAACAATTAACTAGTGGAACAACTTGCCTCCAGAAGTTGTGAATGCTCCAACACTGGAAATTTTAAAGAAGAGGTTGGATAACCATTTGTCTGAAATGGTGTAGGGTTTCCTGCCTGCGCAGGGGGTTGGACTAAAAGACCTTCAACTCTTCTATTTGGTTATTCTGTTAAGACATATGGACTTCAACTCCCAGAATTCCTCATCCAGCCTTGCTGGCTGGGGAATTCTGGGAGTTGAAGTCCACAAGTCTTAAAAGTTGCCAATTTTGTGGAAAACCCTGGTTTAAGGCCCTCGCTAAATCCTTTCCTAACTTCTACACACTTGCACTGAGAAAGAGAAAGAAAGAGAGGAGGGGGGGAATAATAGTTCAGGGGTAAGCGGATACCCTCTGCTGCTTTTAAATAAATCCCCTGCTCTCCAATTTCCCCCTTTAAAAAAAAAAAAAAATGGGGGGAAAAAGTCAAGTGAACAAACCGGGCGAAATTAACACTCTGTTTCTGCAGAAGGATTTCTCTCGAGTTTTTTTAGGGAATTCTCCCACCAAATTCCTGAAGGGCAGTCTGCAGGAACACTGTGCTATTGTGATTTTTTTTTTAATTTAAAAAAAAAACACCCCCCTTGCCTGCTTATATGTCTTAAAGCCTCTTTTGCATCGCTATTTCTGGTTTTTTTTTTTCTGTTCATTTTTAATGATGATTCTTTTGGGGGGTTAGGGGAGAGATTTTTAGATTACACCTGGTCGCCTTTCTTTTCAATGCACGTTGCCACCATCAATGGCATCTTAAAATGTCCTGGCCTTGGTGGGGCAGCTCTGAATAAACTTGGGTGTTTTTCACCACCTATCTTGCAAAATAAGCCTTTAAAATTTAGATTTTTAAATGAATCCTGGTGCACACACATACATATCTACAAATCTTATACTTCTATGAAGGTTAAATTGTAATCAACCCTGGGGAAATAAATTTCAGACTCCCTAAATGAGGGGAAAGACCAGTTTGAAGAATAGACCAAGGAGACAGAGGAATTATTATTATTATTTTGTTCCTTGGAAGAATTAAGGAGAGAAAAAAATTAATTCTGAGCCCAGGACTCTGGTGATAACTAGCTTTAAAAATCCCCCCCAATTGAATTGTACCCACAAAACGATTCACACAACCTGCCTTATATAACCCAAGAAGACAGGTGTAATCTAAGTTTCCTCAGAATTATGTTGAGGCTGTATGTTTATTTTGGATCCCACCCCCCTCTCCTTTCCCCGTCCCCATTTTGGGGCAAGATCCTGTCTTCTCACCAAAATGCCAAAAACTTCTCACCTCATTCAAAAGTAGCAGCTTGTGTCAAAATGTTTTTAATGCCATTTGGTTTCCTTCGATGCTTTCAACCTCACTTCCTTTTCTTTTCTCCCCATTCACGGTTTAATTTTTATTATTATTATTATTATTATTATTTTAAAAAACACACACACAAACACGCCCACACCCACAAAAAAGACAACCCCATAACTCTCTCCCCTCTTTGCTTGTTGGACCGAGCGAAATTAACGTCACATTCCTGGCCTTGCGTTCATTCCAGCTACCCTGTTTCTTTCCCCTCGCCTGCCTTCACCGCCCTTCCTGCTTTCTAACCATGGCTTATTTTGAAACGTGGATCGGGGTCTGAAGGAACCAAAGTTTTAATAAGTGGGGTCCAGTTGCCTCTGCCTCCCCCCCTTCTCCCCCCCCCCAGCATTCTTATCCTCTCCTCTCCAACCAGCTGCAAATTCTACCTACCGGTAGTCCTTGACTTACGACCATAACAGAGGCCAAAGTTTCTGTTGCTGAGTGATTGATTGGTTACAACCAATGATAACATTGGTTAAGTGAGTTTTGCTTTGCCCCATTTTACGACCTTTCGTGCCACAGTCGTTAAGCGACGCACTGGTCCCAGGACATTGTAACTGTCATAAATATGAGCCGGTTGCCGAGATTTTGATCACGTGATCACCAGGATGCTGCAACGGTTGTTAAGTGTGGAAAATGGACATCAGTTACTTTTTTTCGGTGCCGTTGTAACTTCAAATGGTTGTAAGTTGAGGACTATCTGTTATCCGGGGGGGGGGCGGTCACGGAAGGCTGTGGTCCTCAGAATTTGCTTTCCAGATCCATCTTGAGATTCCAGTGTTGTAAGGACAAGAGGTGGTTGGATGCTGGTGGTCCGTTCTCCTGGAACCAGGTCTGTCAAAACAAGCTTGCACCCCATCCTGCTTCTTTTTTGACCGAACTTGAACTTTCTGCTGCTCTTCTAGTAGAGGTCCATCAAACGTAGGAAAGCTCTTCTTAGGATCTCCAGCAGGGAAGGATCCTCCTTGATGGAAACATGCTAGGTGGAACCTCAGATTCATCCTAAGGACCTGAGGATAAAGCTTCAGATTTACGAGAGACGTTTCATGACTCAACTATGTAACATCATCGGTGCTTGAAGGGCGTGGAGTGGAGGAATAGGAGAAGGAAGAGGACTGTGGGGTCCTCGGTGACCTCTGAGCTTGGTTGTTTTCTTGCAGAAGTTTCATGACCTGACTAGCTAATATCATCAGTGTTAGAAGGGTTTGAGAGCAAACTCTTATTCCCTTCAAGCAGTGATGATGTTTCTGTCAGATTTCGATGCTATCTCAAAATAAATGAATTTCCAAACTGCCGATCTTTAAGGAAATTTTCTCTTTATTCGAGCACAGCAATCTGATCCTGGTTCTTTCGCGGTCAGTACTGACCTTTGCCCCCCAATCCCTCCCTTTCCGATCCCCAATTCTCTGCTTCTCATTGGCTATCTTCCAAGTCACTTTCCTGATCCCTTCTTCGTCAGATCACAGGAATGTCTCCCCCCTCTCCCATCTCCGAGGAGACAGAATCTTCAAAGGGATTTAGTAGGCAAAAGTTCAGGCTTCTCCTCCCTTTATTATATGTCAGTGCTGGGACGCTGACAGTTACCTAGTTTGGGTCATGAAACATCTACAAGGAAACAACCAAGCTCAGAGAGTTCCAAGGACCCCACAGTCCTCATCCTTCTCTCCACAAACCCCATTCATTTCTAGCACTGATGATGTTACCTCCTCCTCCTCCTTCTCCTCCTCCTCCTTCTCCACTCCACACCCTTCTAGCACTGATGATGTTGCCTAGTTGGGTCATGAAACATCTCCAAGAAAACAACCAAGCTAAGAGATCCCTCAAGGACCCCTCATTTCAACCTACCAAGTTACCAATATTCTCCTTTACAAGGAGAATGTTATTCCTTTCCTGCCATCTCCTTATTCCTGGTAGTATCTGCTGTAATGCAATCTTTGTTATATAGACAGTCCTCGGCTTACGACTTGGTCGCTAACCTGAATTCGTAGTTCTGATCTGGTTGCAGGACTGAACTACAATTTGTCAGCAAAACCGGGATGCATTTATGGCCATTTTAGCCTGTCTCACAGTCATGTGACCGCTTTGCCAAAAATCAATATTTACTTCCAGGTCGAAGGAACGATGGGTTCATTTAATGGCTGTGAGCTTTCATTTAATGACCATCACCAAAATGGTCATCCGGTTGGATCGTTTGCATGAACCAACCGGTTTTACAATCATCACGACTTAACAACGGTTGATGGGTAGGCTGCATTATGGACATAAGACGAGGACTTCTCCCTGTAGTTGTAGTTGTTGGATTGGCATGTTCGCTTCTCCTCTAAAACTGATGCTCAAATGCAGCTGCAGGACTGACCACAGGTAGTTGCAGGTAGTCCTCGACTTAACAACAATTCATTTAGTGACCGTTCGCAGTTACACCATCCCTGAAACAAGTGACTTAAGACCGCTTTTCACACCTACGATCGTTGCCCCATTGCCATGATCAAAATTTGAACCCTTAGCAACCAATTCATGTTTATGACGGTCGCAGTGTCCCCAGGGTCATGTGATCCCCTTTTGCGACTTTCTGACAAGCGAAGTCCATGGGGAAGCCAGATTCACTTAACGATGGGGTGACTAAATTAACAGCTGCCCTGATTCACTTAACAACCATGGAAAGAAAGGTCGTAAAATGGGGCAAAATTCACTTAAGAACCGTCTCTTAGCCACAGAAATTTGGGGCGCCGTTGCGGTCGTAAGTCAAGGACAACCTGAAATGTAAATGTAAATCAAATTTAGGATTTAGAATCCATCATGATTTCACCACCTTTGCTCCATAAGAGCTGGATGGGCTTTGATTTTCCAAAGAAAGAGTCACAGAGATTTATCACTTGGTTTAAATTAAGATTAAATTAAAATTAAATGGATTCAATTAAATTAAGAGCCAGGCAATCCAGCCCAGGGAAACTTAGAAACGCTTGCAAATCTGTGGACCATCTACAGGTAGTCCTCGTCTTACAACCTCAATTGAGCCCAAAACATCCTTTGTTAAGCAGAGACGTTTGTTAAATGAGTTTGATGATTTTTTTTGCCACAGTTGTTAAGTGAATCATTGCAGTCATTAAGTGAGTCACACGGTTGTGAAGTGAATCTGGCTTCCCCCATTTACTTTGCTGGACAGAAGGTCCCCAAAAAGGAATCATGGGATCCCTGGGAAACCGTAACCATCGTAACTATAAGTCGGTTGTCAATCATTTGAATTTTGATCACATGATCACAGGGATGGTCATAACCGTGACAAACCGTCCTAAGTAATTTTCTTCAGTGCCGTAACTTCAAACGGTCACTAAATGAACTGTGGTAGGTCAAGGACTACTTATATTAACTCCGCACTATGTCTAAATTCCCCTATGCAGCCCTTGTTCCATGCATTTAAATAGTTGATAATTGGGGACGTATTAACACGATCTTGACATATCAAACATTGCGTTCTGCTAAATGATACCAGGAATAAGGATTAATGAGCCTCCCTCCTGTCCTGAGATCAAATTCTGCCTTCAATGAGAAAATCCAACTGGTGATAGACTTAACCACACCATTGACATCAGGGGTGAAATGCTACCGGTTCGGGCCAGTTTGCCCGAACCGGTAGTAAAAAATGCTGCTGGTTTGCCGAACTGGTAATAAAAATATATTTTAAAAAAAGTTCTGACGATCAGCTAAGCAATGTGCAATCGTGGGACCTTTTTTCTTTTTCTTTTACTTTTTAAGCATTTTTTACTACCAGTTCTCCGGAACCGGTAGTTAAAAATGCTTTAAAAAAAAAAAAAAAGTTCCGACGATCACATGTCACTCAGCTGATCATCGGAACTTTTTTTTTACTTTTTAAAAGCATTTTTTACTATCAGTTTGGGTGAATAGATAGTAAAAAAATGTTTTTAAAAAGTAAAAAAAAGGGCTCAGATGATCGTGTGGCCCAGGTGTGATCGTCTGAGCCTTTTAAAAGCTTTTTTAAAGCTTTTTACTACCTATTCGCCCAAACTGGTAGTAAAAAATGCTTTTAAAAAGTTTTTAAAAAGGTTCCCAAGATCACGCACCACAGCTGAAGATTCCCCCACTCACTGTTCTACTTATCTTCCCAAGCCTCCTTTTGGGGTGTAAATGCACGGCCAGCACACATGCGCAGCCAGCGAAGCAGTAACAAACCGGTTCAGATTTCCCCACTGATTGACATATTGCATCAAGCCTGGTTAGTTTAAACCTTGGTTTAATGGAGGGGACGGAATAGGTTCGTAACAAATTCTGTGGCTTGGTCTATTTGCGCGAAGATGTTAAAATGGATTAAATTAGCAACGAGCAAAGCACGTTGGGCAAATCCAAGTTTAGAAGGAAGTTGGGAGACAGGGAGTCCTCAAATTACGACCTGAATGTCTGTCTCCTAAGCCGTGCAGTCATTAAGTGAGCCGTGCCTGATTTTACGACTTTTTTTTTTTTTGCAGTGGTTCTTAAGCACGGTTGTTAAGCAAATCCAGATTCTCCTATTGACCCCTGGGAAAGTCATAAACGGCGATCATGTCTCTCTCTCTCTCTCTCTCTCTCTCTCTCACACACACACACACACACACACACACACACACACACACGGGATAGTGTAACCGGTTTTAAATCTATGCCGGTTGCCAATCGCCCCAGTTTGGATCATGAATGGACCACACAAATCCTTGTACGTGTTTTAAGTGCACGGACCGCTTGTCAAATCCCTTTTTTTTTCCCCCAGTGCCGACCTCATTTGGAACCGTTGCTAAGCCAACGGTCGTAATTTGAAGACTACCTGTAAAAATTACCCTAGGAGGAAGACGACTTCAGACAATTTTAAAATAGGACAGGGACAAAGGGAGAGAGGATGAGATTTTGAGCGTCAGGAAGAGAAGAAGGGAAAGTTTCTTCTGAAAAAAAAAAAAAAAAAGACAAAGAGATTTATTCCGTTTTCGGCCGTCCCCTTTCATTGCAAATGTTTAGTGCAGGGGTCTCCAATCTTGGCAACTTTTAAGATTTGTGGACTTCAACTCCCAGAATTCCTCAGCCTCCTTGTGGAGTTGAAGTCCACAAGTCTTAAAGTTGCCAGGATTGGAGACCCCCTGGTTTACTGCAAACTGCATTCCCCAGCTTTTGCGTTAAAGGCATTCTTCTCTTCACTCTATCCAAAAGAAGATTCTCCAGATGGTTGGACCCTGGACTGTTACCTTCCCTCTCCCCCCCCTCAATTTTCTCCCTCCCTTGAAGTGAAAGCAGCCCCCTCCCTTCCTCACCCCCCACTCCACACAGACGATTGGACTCTCCCTTCAGACTTCGATTCACAGCACTGGCCCACATGAAAAATGGTTTGGCAATTTCCTCTGTTGAAGTTTGATTTGAATTTCCTTCCTCCTTATTTTCTTCCCTTCTCTTCCTTCCTTCCCCTTCCTTCCCTCCTTCCTTCTCCTTCTTTTCCTCCCTCATCTTTCCTTCCTTTGTTCCCTCCTTTCTCTTCCTTCCTTCCCCTTCTTTTTTCTTTCCTCCTTTCTTCTCCTTCCTTTCCTCCCTTTCCTCCCTCTCTCTCTCCTCTTCCCTTTTTCTTTTCCCTTCCTTTGCTCCCTCCTTTTTCCTTCATTCCTTCCCTTCCCCTCCTTTTTTCTCTTTCTTCTCCTTCCTTCCCGCCTTTTCCTCCCTCCCTCCCTGTTTTCTTCCGTTCTTCTCCTTCCTTCCTCCCTTCCCCTTTCTTTGTTCTCTCCTTTCTTTTCCTTCCCTTTTCTCCCTTCCTTTCTTCCCACCATCCTTTTACCGTTGTTTTCCCTTCTCCCTCCCTCCTTCCTTTTTTCCCTCCCTCCTCCCTCCTTCCACCTTTCTCATTTTCCCTTCTCCATCCCTTCCTTCTTCATTACGATATTCAATTTGATTTTGTTGCCTTCTTCTGTTTCAATTAATACTCCGGTGTTTGCATTTCTACCTGCCTTGTTTTGCCATTTTGATGCCTTTTGCAGAGTAAATCTTACCTCTTCAGTTGGATATTTCTCTCTCCCCTTCTCTTCCATTTGCTTGGTCCCCTCTCTGAATTCACTCTCTTGCCTTGTGTGCCTTTTTCAAACTCCTCGTCCTTCAGCAAGTCTTCCGCCAATTTCCTTCCTTTTGGTCTCCCCTTTTCATTTATCATATGGATGGCACTGTTTTCTTGTGGCTCTATTTTGTACCATGTCTTCCTTCCTTCCTCTCTCCTCCTACTCTTCTTCCTTCTCCTATCCTCTCCTTCCTTCCTTCCTCTCTCCTCCTACTCTTCTTCCTTCCTTCCTCTCTCCTACTCTCCTTCCTTCCTCTCTCCTCCTACTCTCCTTCCTTCCTTCCTTTGTCCTCCTCCTCTTCCTTCTGTCCTCCTACCTTCCTTCCTTCCTTCCTTTTCTCTGTCTGTCTCTCCCTCTTCCTCTTTCTCTCTCCTTCCGCGAGTTAAATTCAGATGAGAAAAAAAAATCAAACAATTAAGAAAGGTTTCCAGAAGTTGGTGTGATTCTCCATTTCATCCCCCAGAGTGGAAAGCAGTGACTTTAGAAGAGAGGAGAATGCCTTGTTTTTAGTGCGGACTTAACCACTCTTAGTTCAGTGTTGCCTGCAACAACAGCCCTGCAAGGTAGACCAGACTAGGAAACCAGTACCATATAGATCAGGATTACTTTTATTGTAACAGGTGTAATTAACAGCACCTTGCGAGCCTGAATGTGCTTCCCCCTCCATCCTTTAATCTTCACGTGAACAAGGGAGGGATGTGTGTTTATGTCCCAGGCACTAACTCACATTACTTTCCTGGCTGGGGCTCAAACACCTCTTATCTAATATACAGACAGAGCATAGAAACAGAGAGCAAATCCCACTGTCTTCTTGCACTGTTAACGTTGCCTAGTTTGGTAATGAAACGTCTGCAGGAAAACAACCAAGCTCAGAGAATAGCATCAAAGGTCCCCACACCTCTTATCTAACCAGGGCTCAGCCACCTCTTATCTAATGTTGCTTTGCTAGCATCAGTTCCTCCTGTCCCTCAAGGCCGTTCCTGGCTAGCTTTGCCCAACAAGGAAGGTTAAATCAATGAAATTGGTCCTTCAGCTTCTTAATTTATTGACACCCTAGTTGCAAAAAAAAAAAAAAAAACTTTCTAGCAACCCAGCCATCGTGGCATAATGCAGGCCACCCGCTGAACTCTCGTATCCTTTCTTCACTTGATAATGCAAACGCCATCGTTGCTTTTTTATTAAATCCTAGCTAGAATTAAACATGCTTTGCCAAGAGCACCGCCCCATCTTTTTTAAAACCTAAAGATATCCAGAATTTGGCTGGATTTAAACCAAGGCTTATTTCAGGGCAGGACAAGGGACTCTTAACCCAGTTTCAATCCCAGGAAACCCAGAAGGAGTCAGACGGTAGAAAGAAAAAATTAATGGGTGGATCCCCTACGTAGAAAATATTCCCAAACCCTCTTTTGCAGACTGTAGAGTTAGCGGAACGCTAATTAGCCCATCATTTTTGGTGTCCAGTTGTGCGTGTATGTGTGTGTACGTTTGTGTCTGTGCGAAAAATGGATCCACACGAAACCAGTGCTTTTCTCTCTCCCATCCCATTCATCCTTCCAGCGAGGTGCATCCGATAGCCTCTGCATGCAAACCCCCATCGTGGTCATTTTGTGTATTTCTCGTCTCCCCACCCCCGCCCTGTGTCCGTTTCCTTTTTTGTTTCCTCTCCCCCCCCCCTTTTTTTTGGTTCGGATTCTTATGAATTCTCTTTTTATTCTCTTTTATTGTTATGGTTATTGTTATGATTATGATTATTATTCTGGCAGGGCTGTGATGTGCCAATGTTAGATCAGCACATTGGATCACATCAGCTAGAAACAGAGTATGCAGCATTTTTAAAAGTGGGTTTCCCCGTACCCCTAACCTCTCTGTCTCTCTCTAATTTCCCCCCACCCCGATTTTCCCTGAACCTCATGGGCGTTTGCTAGCAGCCCATTTAATAACTTCCAATGTTCTACACCTCCTTCTCCTCTCTCTCTCTCCCTCTCTCTCTCTCAATCTCTCTCTTCTTCCTTTCTCTCTCCTTTCTGCTTCTCCCTTTGCATGACCTCTGAAAGCTGCATCTATCAATGGAATCATGTCAGATTTTTCCAAGAAGCTTCGTTAGGGTGTATATACCCCAAAACCACAAAAATTTGATTAGAGTTTCTCATCTTTTTATCCTTTTTTTGTTCGTTTGTTTCCTTTCCCGTATGCAGACTTCATGTTGCAGCTTCTCCTTCTTATTGGGGGTGGTGGGTAAGGGGAGAGGGCTCTGTCCCCCTTCTATATTCATTCTCTTCCATTTTGGGGGGGGCTAAATTTGGGGTACCTGTAGAGAGCAAGTTCCTTTACCTTCGCCTGCTCACCTTGATTTTTTTTTTTTTTTTGCACCCGCAAGCATTTCAGGAAAATAGGAATGCCTAGCTTTAACCATAGTTACAGGTCGTCCTCGTTTAGCAGCTGTCTTGCTTAGTGACCGTTTGCAGCGACGATATTGGTGAAATTTCACCGGGCGATGAGCAATCCTCGACCCAAAGTTACAACCTTTACAGGGGTCTGTCAAGCAAAGGAGAGCTGCAGTCAGGTCCCAAGGGCAGTTGCGGTTTTGTTTAGTGACTGAGTTGCTGGTGTCACTAAATGAGGATAAGCTGTAAAGGATGTCAGCCCTTTTGGTTCCATTTTTTGCATCTGGTCACAAAGCCAGGACAATTAAAAAAAACAACAAGCTAGGCTGGCTGTGGAGACTACAGGTAGTCCTCGACTTATGACCACAAGCAAGGTGGTTGATAAGTGAGTCGTGCCTGATTTTTAGGAGCTTTTTCCCCCCACGGTTGCTAAGCGAATCCATGGAGTCATTAAGCGGGTCATTTAATATTAAGCTGGATTGTTAGGCAAATCCAGCTTTCCCCATTGACTTTACTTGCTGGAAACTAGTTAGGAAGGTCACAAATGATGATCAGGGGGCCCCAAAACGGTGCAACCATCATAAGTACATGCCGGTTGCCGAGCCCCCGAATTTTGATCATATGACCATGGGGAATGCTACGATAGTTGTAAGTGTGAGGACCAGTTATACAAGTCATTTTTTCCAGAGTTGCTGTAACTTCAAACAGCAGCTAAATGCATAACCCTCATGAAGGACTGCATATCCAGATGTTTTATCATCACTTCCCAAATAATGTCCCAAAGGTGCTTTTTTTTTTTTTTCCCAAGAAGCAACTGGACTTTCTGGGTTTTTTTTTCTTTGAAGATGTTTCGCTTCTCATCCAAGAAGCTTCTTCAGTTCTGGCTGGTGGGGAATGGCAGAATTTATATTCCTTGCAGACAGCTGGTCATTTGCATTCTTTTAAATTTAGAGAGTCGTTGAGGCCACTTGGAGGTTTAATCTGTGTCCTCAGGGTCACCTGAGTGGTACAAATGGGTGTGGAGCCTTCTTGGAACTGTTGAAAGGACTGTGTTGTAGACCGGAGATAGATGACGGGCCTCCATCAAATCTCAATAAAGACCTTACAGGAACTCCTCTCTAGCAGACAACAAAGAGAACAATAAACAAAGCAACGTTGTCATTCCGTACGTTGCAGGAATATCGGAAAAGCTCAGGAGGATCTTCAACCAACACAACATACCTTGGTAGTACAGTGGTCTAAGGCACCCTGTTATTAAGCTGGTTATTAAGACCAGATGCCTGCAATTACTGCAGGTTCGAATCTCGCCAAGGCTCAAGGTTGACTCAGCCTTCCATCCTTTCTAAGGTAGGTAAATTGAGGACCCAGTTTGTGGGGGAAATAAGCTGACTTTGTATAAATATACAAAAGGATGAAGGCTATTGCTTAGCGCATTGTAAGCCGCCCTAAGTCTCCGGAGAAGGGTGGCGTATAAATCAAATTAAAAAAAAAAAATACGTGCACCTTTCAAACCCAAGAATACACTAAGGCAGAAACTTGTCCACCCCAAGGATAAAACAGACATAAACTGTACTGCACATATGTGCAGTACATATGCAGTACAAAGCAGTGAGCCGCGTGCGGATCTGTACATTGGGGAAACAAAACAACCACTTCACAAACGCATGGCATGACATGGGAGAGGAAACCCATCAGGACAAGATTTAGCCGTCCACCTACATTTGAAAGACAAAAGGCCACTCATTTGAAGACAGCAAAGTCCACATTTTGGACAGAGAGGACCGCTGGCTTGAAAGAGGGGTCATCTATGTCAACATTGAACAGTCCTCTCTCAACGAGGGTGGGGGAGTGAGAGGAATAGGACATAATCTGTCTCTAGTCTACAACACAGTCGTTTCTGCAGTTCCAAGAAGGCTCCACACCCACTTGAACCCCTCAGGTGACCCTGAGGACACAGAAGAACCTCCAAGTGGCCTCAACGATTCTCTAAAAAGGATGCAAATGATCAGCTGTCTGCAAGGAGTATCAATCCTTCCATTCCCCACCATCCAATCAGAGCTGAAGAAGCTTCTTGGATGAGAAGCGAAACGTCTTCAAAAGAAAAACCAAAAAAGAAAGTCCACTTGCCTCTTGAAAAAGCACCTTTGGGACATCAATGACTGAGAATCTCCATAGACATTTTCCCAAAATAATGGCCATCTAAACCAATAGAATATTTGGTTTCGGAAATTTTCTCTCCCAAATTTTAGATGTCCGAAAGTGAATTTCTGAAAACGACGTAAAATTGAGCTCGAAATTTCCACTGCTGAGCAAAACAGTTCTTAAGTGACTTTTGCCCCGTTTTTACGATTTTTCTTGCCCCCGTTGTTAAGTCAGTCGCTGCAGTTATTAAGTTAGTAAAGATTGTCGTTAAGTGAATCTAGTTTTTTTGCTTATCGGAAAGGTCGCAACAGGGGAACACATGACCCCAGGGACACTGCAACCCTCATAAATATGGAGTCAGTGGCCAAGCATATCTGAATTTTGATCATGTGACTACGGGGATGCTGCAACGGTCGTAAGAGTGAAAAACGGTCATAAGTCACTTTTTTCAGTGCCGTTGTAATTTAGAACGGTCACTAAAAGAATAGTTGAAGACTAAACTGAGGACTACCTTTAAAAAGCCATTCTCCTCGTCTTCCATTTTTTTATTTTAGGGAGCAGGCTTTGATGGAGACCCCATTGTTTATCCAGAGGTTGTTGTTTTTTTTTTCTCTTCCCCCAAACCAGGTTACAGATTTTAAAGGGAATGGAGGATGGACCCCACTTTTTCTGGCCACGTCCTCAGGGTTGGGGTGGCGGGACATGGACGCCCCCCCCCCCATGCCAAGACATAGGACGCACTTGTGCCCTCTTTGCTTTTTCCAAAGATGAGAAATTGCTAATAAATTTTTGTGTCTATATTTGTGCTGTGATGACAGGTCTCAAACCGAT
Source organism: Arizona elegans (assembly GCA_022577455.1). NCBI lineage: Eukaryota > Metazoa > Chordata > Lepidosauria > Squamata > Colubridae > Arizona > Arizona elegans. The sequence goes on from JAKOOJ010000018.1 coordinate 10,845,712, forward strand.
CATTGGAACTTCTGTTGCTATGAAATATTGCTTTGATGTCTATAATTCTATATATCGTTTGTGAAAGTAAATTCTTTTTGAAGTTCTGTTTATTTCCCCTTCCCCACCTTCCCCTTTTCCTTTCTTGATTTATTTCTTTGGCATTCCGACAATTTTTTTTAATTTCCGCCTTTTTTCATTTTTGAAAATGAAGGAACTGCAAGTAATCCGAGCCCCCCCTCCCCACCTGTATTTAAATTCTCTTCTGCTCTTTTTTCCCCTTTCCCGTCCTTTATCTTTTATTATTATTTTTTCTTCTCTCTTTTTTCTCCTCCTTTGTTTTTTTTTTTTTTTGTTTCCTTTATTCTTTTTTTTTTTGTTTTGTTTTGTTACCGCTGTGCATTTCGTCCGCAGTGCGGCGCGTGGCCCCTCGGTTCTCCATCCCGCCCACCAGCCACGAGATCATGCCCGGCGGGAACGTGAACATCACCTGCGTGGCGGTGGGCTCCCCGATGCCGTACGTGAAATGGATGCAAGGGGCCGAAGATTTGACGCCGGAAGACGACATGCCGGTGGGACGCAATGTCCTTGAATTGACCGACGTGAAAGACTCCGCCAACTATACTTGTGTTGCCATGTCGAGTCTCGGTGTGATTGAAGCCGTGGCCCAGATCACTGTCAAATGTAAGTTGGCGCCATTCCTTGATCGGTTTGCTCTCCGACTGGCTGATTTTGATCCTGGTGATCTTTGCTCTTGATTCCTCCCGATGGTGTAGCTTAGCGCTTGATCGACAGCCGTTTTCCACAACGTGACAACTCCCAGGGATCTGGGGGTTTCATGGGACAAAACTGCTGTGTTGAAAACCGGCTTGGGTTTTTTGAGTCATTTCAATCCAAAGGGGATGTTGGTTAGGTGAGCCGATCTCCCCCTAACTTAGATCCCCGCGTCTTCCTGTGCATGGCCGCCATTTTCTTCCCCTTTCATCTGCTTTGACTCCATTTTGTCCCGTCTTGTCGATCGGCAGAACTGAATGCGTTGAGTTGCAAGTTGGAATCCTCTTTGTTTAGGATTTCGGGGAACAGATAATCGAATGCCTTCCCCATGTTTGGGACTGCAATGTTGATCACGTCTTGCCTTTGGCTATGTGGATTGGAGCTCGCGGACGTTCTACAGGTAGTCCTCGATTTACGGCTGCAGGTGGGCCCAGCATTTTCTGTGGATAAGCAAGGCGGTTTTTAAGCCTTGGAGCCATGGTGGCGCAGTGGTTAGAATGCAGTATTGAAGGCTAATTCTGCCAGCAGTTCGATCCTGACCGGCTCAAAGTTGACTCAGCTTTCCATCCTTCCGAGGTGGGTAAAATGAGGACCCAGATTGCTAGGGGGCCATAGGCTGACTCTGCAAACCGCTTAGAGAGGGGCTGTGAAGCACTGTGAAGCGGCATATAAGTCTAAGTGCTATTGCTGAGTCAGGCCCGATTTTTTTACGAGCTTTTTTTTCCCCACGATTCTGCTGCTGCGGTTGTTAAGTGAATTGTGCCGCCGCGAAGCGAATCTGGCTTCCCCCGTTGACTTTGCTTGTTGGAAAAGTTCCAAACGGCAAGCCACAGCGGTCGTAAATTCATGCTGGTTTTGAACGCGTAACCATGGGGATGATTCAACGGTTGTACTGTTAAGTGCAAGGAGTGGTCGTAAGCCCCCTTTTTTTCCAGTGCCGTTGTAACATCCAGCGGTCACTAAATGAATGGTTGTAAATCGAGGACTACCTGTTGTCCAATATATCTGAAATGCATCCCGTGGTCTGCATTTTCCTGGGGAATTGTGACTTGTGGCTAACTTCCTATATGGGGGAAACAAAGCTGTGCACGCAAAGAGCATTGTTGCATGACATGACATCAGCCTGTTGCATGTGTTCCAGATTGCCCTCAAATGCTCCTTTTGGGGGGGGGCTGCATGACACCCCCCCGCTGCCACGTTGTTTGCAAACAAGGTCCCGACGCAACCATAATTTGCTTCTCGTTTGCTTCTTGTCCTTCACATCCTCAAGATGCATGCGTGCCTCCCGTGTATTTTGGCGTAGGTTTGTGTGGCCAGTTTGTGGGCTCTTCAGGCATGCTACCTTCATACGGTCTTGTGGGGGGGGAGGGCGGTTGGACTAAAAGATCTCCAAGATCCCATCCAATTGGGTTGTTCTGTCATGAGAGGTTGAGGAGCGTTTGACAGAGTAAACGAGCAACGGGCGTCTCGCCTGTCCTGGTGCAGGAAAGAGTCTGGGTGTATTTGTACGTTGACCTGAAGGAAACCAGAGATGTGCTATATTAACATCTGTATTTCGGGAACGGTCCAAGAGGAAAAATCAAAAGGAATATTGGCCAAGATGATCCAGGATTAGTTAACAAGCTAATGTTTCTATTTTGGGAATAGTCAAAGAGAAAAAACAAAGATTGGCCAAGATGATCCAGCATTAGCTAACAATCTAGAACGGTCTTTCCCAACCTTGGGCCCTTTAAGATGGGTGGACTGCAACTCCCAGAAAACTCCCAGCAAAGCTGGCTGGGGAATTCTGGGAGTTGCAGTCCACCCATCTTAAAGGGCCCAAGGTTGGGAAAGACCGTTCTGGAACATCACGGATGCTTACAAGATGTTTGAAAGCAGATGGTTCATTTATTGCCCCAACTGCAACAGGCAGGAAGAACAAAGGAATAAAATCTACACAGGTAATCCTTGATTTACGACCGGTGGCTTAGTTTAGCGGCCATTCGAAGTTATGACAGACCTACCTTGGAGCTCCTTACCCACCTGCTTCCAAAATTCTGACCATCGGATCCTTCATAGCTGCCCTCTGAAGCATCTCGTGCTCGCGCAACTGCCTTTTTTTTTTTTTTTTTTTGCACCTTGCTTGCCAAATGTAGTTCATTCCGGTTTTCAGCCAAACCGAGTTCACAGCGAACCCTTGGTTCGCTTAACAATGGCAGCATTTGCTTAACGTGGTGGTCGCTTTAGCACCATGGCACTGTCCGTTTCATGACGGTTGCAATACCAATCTCGGAATTTAATGACTGTGGTGCATAGGCTCCATTGCAGTTGTAAGTCAAGGACTACCCATAGGGATAGAAAATCTATAGAATAGAGGTGAATGGTTAATGGAAGGGAAAGAGTCAGTTAAGTCAAGGGTCCACAACCCCCAGTCTATGGACCATCCAGTCCACGAATAACCTTTGTCCACGGAACTGGTCCCTGGTACCCAAAAGGTTGGGGGCCAATGATTTAAGGCTCCAAAGTGACCCATTACAGACATAAATCATTGTAGTCATTAAGTAAGGCACCCACGTGATCGCCTTGCTCAACGACTGTTGTCCTGGCCCTCCCAGCTACAATCGTTAACTGACTGCCTAAGTTACTAAATGAATCAGGGTGGATTTGATTTAAATCGAGTTGATTTAAATCACGATTTAAATCACGATTTAAATCACTAGTAAAAAGGCTTGATTTAAATCAACTCGATTTAAATCATAATTTTTAAAGAGCAACTGTCATCTCTGCTGCTCCTTTGACCCACTGTTGACTCACCGATAGTCTCAGGGTTGCAGAATATACAGCCTTGTGCTACATAACTAAGCTCCATTTCATGCTGAATAAACTAAATTATTTATGTATCTTAAATAGAAAACTATCTTACGATAGATTTTTACCCCAAGTTTTTTATTAAAATAAATTCGATAAAAATCAAAAAAGTCCGATTTAAATTAAAAAAATCCGATTTAAATAAAAAAAATCTGATTTTTTTTTAAATTTTTTTAAAAAAATCATTGATTTTTATCCACCCTGAAATGAATACAGGCAGTCCTCAGGCTTACCACCACACCTGAGCCCAAAATTTCTGTGGCTAAGCAAGACCGTTGTGAAGTGAGTTTTGCCCCATTTTATGACCTTTCTTGCCACCGTTATTAAGTGAATCACTGCAATTAATAAGTTAGTACCGTTGTAGTTAAGCAGATCTGGCTTCCCCTTTGACTTTGCTTGCCAGAAGGTCGCAAAAGGGATCACATCAGTGGATAAGTTAGTAACATGCTTGGCCACTGGTTCATATTCAAGATGGTTACAGTGTCCTGGGATCATGTGATCCCCTTTTGTGATCACATGACCCCAGGACACTGCAACCATCTTGAATATGAACCAGTGGCCAAGCATGTTACTAACTTATCCACTGCAGTGGTGGGTTTCTACCAGTTCACTCCGGTTCAGAACGAACCGGTGCGAACCGGTAGTGGCAGTGGCAGGAGGCTCCGCCCACTGGCCCGGATGTCATCACGGACGCTCTGTCCATGCCCAGAAGTGCTGCGTGCGAGTGGAGTGAGCACGCAGGCACTCACAGTTCTGAACCAGTAGTGAAGGTAAGTGGAACCCACTACTGATCCACTGCAGTGATTCACTTAAGAACTGTGGCCAGAAAGGCGGGGCAAAACTCACTTAACAAATAGCTTGCTCAGCCATATAAATTTTGGCACAATTGTGGTTGTAAGTCAAGGGCTACTTATATTTGCAAGCAAACGGCCATTTTTTTGATGCCGGGCACACATAACTGATGCCAACCACTGAGCTGAACATTTTCTGTCATGAGCCGCGGTGGCGCAGTGGTGAGAAAGCGGTACTGCAGGCTACTTATGCTGTCTGCCTGTTGCCGGCACTTCGGCAGTTCGATTCTCACCAGGCTCGAGGTTGACTCAGATTTTCATCCTTCCGAGGTCGGTAAAAGGAGGATCCAGATTGTTTGGGGGCAAGAGGCTGACTCTGTAAACCACTTTGAGAGGGCTGTGAAGCACTGCGAAGCGGTATATAAGTCTTAAGTGTTACCGCTACTTCTATTTCTGGGTTGATAATGCTGTTTAAGAAGGTTGATAAACTCCACTTAACTAGGGTGGGGATATTTCAGCCGCTGTTCTTCAGTACAGGCTGTCCTTTGCACCACACGGCGGGTGCTCTCGCTTGCCAATAAGGGGAAACGTAGTGTGTGCCGCGGGCATGACTGTATTTCTTTTCAGTCAATTCTTCCCATTTTCTCAGCCTTTCCCAAAGCTCCAGGCACCCCTGTTGTCACCGAGACCACTGCCACCAGCATCACCATAACCTGGGACTCCGGAAATCCGGACCCTGTCTCCTATTACGTGATTGAATATAAGTCGAAGAGTCAGGACGGGCCGTATCAAATCAAGGAGGACATCACTACGACCCGCTACAGCATTGGGGGGCTTAGTCCCAATTCAGAATATGAGATCTGGGTGTCGGCGGTGAACACCATCGGGCAGGGCCCGCACAGCGATTCCGTTGTGACCCGTACGGGGGAGCAGGCACCCGCCAGCGCCCCCCGAAATGTTCAGGGACGGATGTTGAGCGCTTCGACCATGATCATCCAGTGGGAGGAACCTGTGGAGCCGAACGGTCAGATCCGGGGATACAGGGTGTATTACACCATGGAGCCCGATCAGCCGGTCAGCAACTGGCAGAAACACAACGTGGACGATAGTCTCCTGACCACTGTCGGGAGCCTTCTGGAGCATGAGACCTACACCGTGCGAGTCTTGGCATTCACGTCCGTGGGGGACGGCCCGCTCTCCGATCCCATCCAAGTGAAAACCCAACAAGGAGGTGAGATTTTGTTTAGTGTAGTGGGCTAGGAGATGGAATTCTAATCCTGTTTTAGGAATGAAAGATGGCTGGGTCAATAACTAGGTGCCAGTGAGTTCTAGTCCCGCCTTAGGCATGAAAGCTGGCTGGGTGATTTTGGGCCAATCACTAGGAGATGGTGAGTTCTAGTCCCGCCTTAGGTGTATGAAAGTTGATTGGGTGACTTTGAGCCAATCACCAGGGGATGGTGAGTCCGCCTTAGGCATGAAAGCTAGCTGGGTGACTTTGGGCCAATAATTATGAGACAGTGAGTTCTAGTCCCACCTTAGACCTGAAAGCCATAATATATATAATTAAATTTCTATACCGCCCTTCTCCTGAAGGACTCAGGGCGGTGTACAGCCACAAGATAAAACACTTAAATACAAAAATTTAAAATAAGGTAAAAACGAATTAAATAATTTGGCTGAATTTAAAATACCCCATAATTTAAAAACAAATTAAAATTTACATTTAAAAAGGGGGGAAGATTTAGGCCAGGCCAGCTTGATGAAATAAATTATTATAAAATAATAATAATAATAATAACCTGATACGGCACTTCATTTGGTCCTCCAAAATGTCTTCAGAACCACTTCACTGCTCAACAACCATTAAACTCGTTTTCATGAGTGTCCAGTTTGTTATTTAAGGTTGCTTTGCATTGTGATAGATTTTAGTTTGCCATAGCATTAACTTTAACTAACCGTGAGAGTTGAATGCCATAGGAATAGAATAATTAAGGAGTGTCTGTCAGCCAAGAAGAGATGGAATCAAAAATGAATGGAAGATGAATGAATACATTTGTCTGGAATGGTACAGGTTCTCCTCCTTGAGCAGGGGGTTGGACTAGAAGACCTCCAAGGTCCCTTCCAGCTTGTTCCATTCCATTCCATTCCATTCCATTCCATTCCATTCCATTCCATTCTATTCTATTCTATTCTATTCTATTCTATTCTATTCTACTCTATTCTTGGTCGTAAGCCAAGGATTACCCGTTTATTCAGTTGTCTTCGGTCTCCTCCTCACCTATTCTCACATACAACCTTTCTGCGTTCCCATCCCTCCCCTCCTTTACCTTCACTAGTTCCCGGGCAACCGATGAATTTCCGAGCCGAAGCGAAGAGCGAGAGCACGATTTTACTAACTTGGAGTCCTCCCCGCCAGGACATTATTCTGAAGTACGAGCTCCTTTACAAAGAAATCAGCAACAAACCAGGAACCCCGGAGGTGAGTCCACTTTTGGGAATGGGGATCCACTGCAAGGAATCCCAGGAGTGACTGTGTCCCCCGTTCATACCTGCACCTGTGCATGGTTTCCCAATTGCACAGTGGTAGATCAGACAACGCTCCAGTGGGTTTAAACGTCATTGCCCAGAGGATTATTTGTTGCCCTTTCCCCTCTTTGGAAGAGCTTTATAGCTCCCACTGCCTTAAGAAAGTTCAAAACGTTCTTAAAGATCCATCTCATCCTAGGCACCGTTTTTTTTTTAAACTATTACCATCTGACAGCTGGTACAGGACAATAAAAACAAGGACAAATAGGCTGAAAAACAGCTTCTTCCCCAGAGCAGTAACTATATTGAATCCTACTGTATAGTGCGGATGTCGGCAACCCGCAGCTCCTGAGCTGCATGCAGCTCTTTCTCCCCTCTCCTGTGGCTCCCTGTCGCACCACCCGGTAGTTAGGTTTTTCAGCAGTTCCAGCTGATCTCACCAATTCAATTCAATTCAATTGCTCCACTCAATTCAATTGTATAGAACGTGAAGGATGTGTGTTTGTGTTTATTTTTATAGTTCTAACTTACCCTGAAGATGGCATTTCATTTTGTCGTACCGGGGGCGCAATGGCAATAAAGTAAATTAAGCTAAACTACCTCTGTCCTTTGTTTCTGTTGTTTGTTTGGCTTGCCGACACTCACACCGCCTGCCGCTCTGCAGTTTCTGAAGACATTTGACCCCGTGACTTTCTTCCTGGTGAAAGAACTCAACCCCAACACGGAATACGTCTTCCAGTTGGCGGCTCGCTCAACTTTGGGCCTTGGGGCCCCGACATCGGAGGTCAGGGAGCGCACGCTACAGTCTAGTAGGTGTCCCTTTTCTTACCCAGAATTCTCTGAAGGGATCACGGTCAGGCAGGAGACACAACGGCAGGGGGTTCAAGGTGTGGAATGGCGACCAGGGTAGAGCCTCGGAGAGAGCAAAACTGGACACGGTCTGCGTTTAAATGGCTTTTGACCCGTAGGAGTTAAGCAAGGAGCTTAATTTTTCTGGCTGCAGGCTCAACCAGGGGCATTTCTGGGTACAAAAGAGAGGAAGGTGGGAAGGTTTTTGTGTGGCTGGGCCTGGTTTATCACAGGACACAACGCAAATGTTCTCGGGCTGTGTTTCGAGGGGCTCAAAGAGTGAGGGGGGGGACTATCAGTGATTCGCCAGTCTGCCTGTGTTGACTCTCTATTAAGGCTGCCCCCCACTTACCCAACTTGAAAACGTGGCATCTTCCTTAGTGAGGAAAAAGTGGCTCCCTGACATTGAAAGTTCGGTAACCGGGATCGGGGGCAGAGGGTGGACGTCATGCCACAAAGGGATGTAGGTTTGTGAGCACCAAATGCTGTGTGGCTCGGGGTTGGATGGAGCGGGCGGAAAAAACACACCGAGGGTTACAATATGACTTCATGACTGTGTTTTTGAGGAGAGACCTTACCCCCCCTTGCTCCTTCCTCTTCCCTGTCCCTTAATTCACTGTCACAGCATTTCCCCTCCTCCCACCCCACCCCCCAAAAAGAAAGTATGACGGAGGGCATGGGGGCACAATTATGCCACCAGGAGCTTTATCTAGTGCTGGTTTTAGTTTAATGGATTGTCTCTCTTCACGGTTGCACCAGGGACAGCACCAATCCTGGCTGGCAATAAAATATGAAACTTTGCTTTAAAAAAAAAAAAAAAGAATGAGGTGGTTTTCTTTATTGTTTTTCTTTTCTTTTCTTCCTTCCTTTTGGTTTTCTTTCTTTCTTTCTTTCTTTCTTTCTTTCTTTCTTTCTTTCTTTCTTTCTTTCTTTTTCTTTCCGTTCGTTCTTTTTTTTTTCCACCCCAACAGCATGAATGGCTGTGGCTGTTCTTTGTCTTTCTGTCTTCTTTCATCTTTACTGTATTGAACTCGGCCACAGGATTGGGGTCGCTATGACCAGAAAGGGGGAGGGAGGGTCGGTGGGGTGAGAGACCCAAGGGACTTGCATTTTGTCCTCCCAGGAAGCCTCAAAAGTAGGACAGCTGCCCATCCAAAGGTTACTGAGAGCTTCATCTGCCTTATTTTCTTGTTTCTTTTCTGGACTCTTAATTTATTATTTTCTCTGCCTTCTGTCTTCTCCTTATCACCATTCCCAACATATACAATTTATCCTTTCTGCACCAGGGATGGGCTTCAAAACTTTTAGCAAGGCATTCTCTGCCTGGTTGCTGGGTGGGCGTGGCCTAGTCAGCCTCCTGCACCACGGCGGGGGAGGGGGACGTTTTTGCCCTCCCCAGGCTCCAGAGACTTTCTTCGATCCTCCGGGAGGGCGAAAATGGCCTCCCCAGGCTCTGGAGGCCGGAAATGGGCCCAGCTTTCCCAAACTTCTGGTAGGCCCATTTTTCTCCCTCCCCGAGCCTCCATGCACCCTGCACTTATCTGCATCCAAAACCGGGCCGTGTGGGGTCTCGTGGGCAGGGCCAGCCAGGAGTGGGATTTGGAGGTTCTCCGAACTGCACAGAATCTTAACTAGAGGTTCTCCCGAACCCTGTGGTTGTAGATCAGTTGCCACCACTGTTGTGCCTTGTGCACTCAGTTCCCCCAACAGTCTGGTTGGGGCTGATGGGGATTGCAGTCCAAGGCACCTGGAGAAGGAGGCCCAATTTGGAAAGAATGGTCTGCAGGCATAATTCTGGTGTCAGGATGAAGTCAAACCACCTCAAGTTCTTGAGATGAATTTAGTTGTGGTCTGGGGTCTTTGGGGCTCCCCTGAGCTTGGTGGTTTTCCTGTAGAGGTTTCATGACCCAACTAGATAAAATCATCATTGTTAGAGGGGAGAAGGGTTTGCTCTCTGCTTCTATACAAGTGCCTTGGCATAACAGCCTAATCAAGGAACTACCAAGAGCCACGTGGTTGTTTTTTTTTTATTTTTTTAATTTGATTTATATGCCGCCCTTCTCCGGAGACTCAGGGCGGCTTACAATGCGTTAAGCAATAGCCTTCATTCTTTTGTATATTTATACAAAGTCAGCTTATGGCCCCCACAAACTGGGTCCTCATTTCACCTACCTTAGAAAGGATGGAAGGCTGAGTCAACCTTGAGCCTTGGAGAGATTCGAACCAGCAGAAATTGCAGGCAGCTGTGTTAATAATAGGGTTCACTAAACCACTGTACTATCAAGGCTCTTTTAAGGTTCTTACCACTGACAGGGCAAGCCACTTGTATAGAAGCAGAGAGCAAACTCCGCTGATGATGTTACCTAGTTGGGTCATGAAACGTCTACAAGGAAGCAGCCAAGCTCAGGGAGCGCCAAGGACCCCACAGTTCAACCCTGAGCTACAAATATTATCTTCTTGGTTGTGGTCTCATAGGGTGTGTAACTGATCTTATCTGGATCAAGAGAATTAGGACATCAATAAGTAAGTAATGGACTTTATAGCAGGGGTCTCCAACCTTGGCAACTTTAAGACTTGTGGACTTCAACTCCCAGAATTCCTCAGCCAGCAAAGCAAAGCTAGCTGAGGAATTCTGGGAGTTGAAGTCCACAAGTCTTAAAGTTGCCAAGGTTGGAGACCCCTGCTTTATAGCATCTCTTCATACATTGGGAACATGACCACTTAGTCTTCAGGAATTTGGGATTTGCTTGCAGGTGGCTGCTTAGCTTTTGGGGGGCAGAGGGGAGGGAAAACCACCTGGAATCGGGGGCCTGATCGGGGCCCTGTTAATTTATTTCCAGTTTTTGCATTCTTCCTGTCTGGAATTGAAGCCTTAGAGGCAACCTATCTTATGGGGCCAAGAATTCACCCAAGGATCTCTCTCCTCACCTTTTGCAGAGCCTTCTGGACACGTAATATTTTTGCAATGGCCTGAGGAGGAATTTGTAACGTTTCTGCTGTGAGAAAAGGGGGCAGGTAGATTAAATTTTTTGCCGAGACAACGGTAAGAGGCTCTGGTGGATTTGGAAGGAAAAATAGGTGGTTGGAAACGACCAGGCGTTAATTTTGATTTTTTTTAAAAAAATTTATTTTTGGGCTTTGTTTGATTGGGTGTGGTTGATTGGATGTGGGTAGACAGAGGCCGCAGTGGAAATGGTTGTGGGCAGCTGTGAAATTGTGTATTTGGCTTCCCGTGAAAGGGAAGGGTCTTCGACCCACCAGCCGCTCACCCAGGAGGAAAGGCTAAGGACCTTGACTGGGCTCCCATCATTAAATTCCATCAGCCCTGTGGAGAATAGCCATCCCTGCCCCCTCCCCACTCCTGGTCTCTCTTGAGAGGGGTCTTGGAATAAAGCCAAACCAGGAATAACCTAGGATGAGGTCTGGGGCCAAGGATCACTCTCCCTTCCTTTCCTCTCTTCCTTTCTCCCATCCATTACCTCCCTCCCTCTCTCCTTCTTTCCCATCCATTTCCTTCCTCCTTCCTTCCTCACCCATCTTGTTCCTTCCTTTTTTCCTTCATTCCTCCCTTTCTTTCTTCCTTCCACCCACTTATTTCTTGCCTTCCTTCGTTCCCCATCCATTTCCTTCCTTCCTTCCTTCGTTCCCCATCCATTTCCTTCCTTCCTTCCCACCCATCTTTCATTTCTTCTTTCCTTCCC